>JASPKZ010008418.1:0-392500 GCA_030220185.1 Diploptera punctata
GATAGAAAAAGAGAGAGCAAGCGGATGAGAGGAGAAAAAAGAGAGAGAAATCGAGAGAAATAGATAGAGAGAGAGAAAAAACGGGTGGAAAGAGGGTTTAGGAAAAGATATAGGAAGGGAGGAGAGAGAGGTTGAGATAGAAAGCAGGTAGACAGATATATAAATAGAGAGATATATAGAGATAGCTAGTTAGAAGGTAGGTAGATAGAGAGATAGAGAGTGTGAGATATATAGAGAGAGATAGCTAAATAGAGATAGAGAGATAGATAGATAGATAGATGAAGAGATATATATAGATAGAGATAAATATAGAGGGAGATAGAGATAGATAGATAGAGAGATAGAGAGAGTGAGATAGATAGAGGGAGTGAGAGAGATATATACAAGAGTAGATCGTTGAGATAGATAGCTAGAGAGATAGAGAGAGTGAGATATATAGAGAGAGTTAGCTAAATAGAGATAGATAGAGAGATAGATAGATAGATGAAGAGAGATATATAGATAGAGATAAATAGAGAGGGAGATAGAGATAGATAGATAGAGAGATAGAGAGAGTGAGAGAGATAGAGGGAGTGAGAGAGATATATACAAGAGTTGATCGTTGACCCCTTTAGTCTAGATACAAAAGAAAGAACCCAGCCTGTTGTCAGTTTTCCTCTTCCCCCTTACCCTATTAACATCTGTTGAAGAAACCCGCCAACACAGATGCGAGTGAGAGAGGTTAGTACAGTTGTCTTATTCTACAAATTTCTCGTAAAGTTAAACCAGAGAGACAATAGGTAACTACAGTAAGTATTCGTTACTGAAATCGCGTGGTTCAGACGGACGAAGTAACAAGGCTATTTATGAATTAGCGCAATCATTACTTCAGGTTAAAATTATATGGTATGAATGTAGCATCAAGTCTTCTGACGCGAAACGTAGCACGAAAATGAAGGAAAGGCATAACAAAAGTAATAAATTAATTAATAATTAAATTAAGGTCTACTATTGTTTGACTTGCCAGTGGACAAATAGTGAAGGGAATCAAATTCGTATTCATATTTTGTTTTAGAGTAAAGATGTTAACATTCAGGAATAATAATAATAATAATAATAATAATAATAATAATAATAATAATAATAATAATAATAATAATAATAAATGAAAACCTATTTGTTATTTTATATTACAGTACATTTAGTAAAGGAGGCATGGTTTAAGCATACAGGAAAATAAAATATCTTTATTCATGTTAGCATCAAAACAGGATTATAGGTATTGTTTAAAATGTTGCCCTTGATGGAATAAGCACAAATTGCATCTGCGCAGAAATGATGCTCGCACTCCTTCAAAAATACCTGGAGTATTTCTGATTTCGTCACAGGCAACTAAATTCACGGCAGTAACTCATCATCTGAGTCGAGTGGAGTCTGATAAATGAGGCTTTTAAGGTGTTCCCATAGGAATAAATCTGGAGGAGTGAGATTAGGTGAACATGGAGGCCATGCTACAGGACCGCCTCGACCAATCCAACGTCAAGGGAAGACATTATCCAGATGGTTCCTTACATTCCTTCCTAGGTGAGAAGGTGATCCTACAAGTTTCAAAGCAGAAGTGAAACAGACTGGTATCAGTCCTTAGTATCACGGGAACGCGCATGAGCAGTTCGTATATGTGTACAGTATTAAAAAAATACCTATGCTTTTCATGTAAAAAATCACGCAACCAGTTTAATTAAAAACAAATATTAATGCTTAAACAGAATATTAAGAAATGAATTAAGTAACTACAAAAGTAATATCCTTGTTTGAATAAAAACAAATAAAAATACAAAAAAGAGAGAGAGAGAGAGAGAGGGAGAGAGATTTAAATCCGGCATTACCTTATTCATTGGTAAGTATGATATCCACTGAGCTATTATTGAGAACGACGTGTGCACTACTAGGCATCTAATACATACGATTGCATGACAGAGCACAAAATGCAGACTGCCAGTGGCGGACTGGCTCTTGCCGAAAGATGAAATTTCCGTAATTTAAGGGCTCAAAATTTTGAAAATACTGATATATTAGCAATTAGAACCAGGGTTATCCTACTACTGGAGCAGAAATGAAGCATTCGCAAGCCAAACCATATTCATAGTTTGTTTCATTGTTGATTAATGAGTACGAACGTCCAGTTTAAAAAAAAGTCTCGTAAATTCAAACTTTGGCTTCACACACCACAAGTCCTTTATGTCAAATTGTTCGTCTAACTCTCCTCTACAATACCCGAAAGTTTGTCGGTGTTATTCATTAACACCCTGTATACATATATAATATGTAAGTACGATTTTATGCAACCCTTGAATAAAATCAAAAGGGATAATTTTTTACAAAATCCGTTATATAAGTAAAATTAATTTACTCAGCAAGTACAAAGAATGAATAATTTTGTTTTTTAAATTTATTTTTAAATATTAAAATGGATAATAATTTTTTTTTCATATTTACTAGGGGTCGCACAGCGGCCTAAATTCTAGCACATTTTTTCTTTTAAGTTTTGTCACAAATACGTCATTCATGTACCTTAAGTTTCGATTTATTTAAGAAATACGAACGATAGAAAAATGTATACTACTACTACTTCATCTAATATATAAAAATTAATGTTTGTTTGTTCGTACTCTATGCGCGGCCATACCGTTGATCCGATTGTGATGGAATTTCTTTTTTGCAACGTGTTGAGGTGATTCCCGGGAAAAAAACATAGGGCTATAAGAGAGTTGAGACACTCAACCCCAACACCCTTAAGAAAACACCTTTTGTAGTGAAACATGTGGAACGTTCCTTTCTTTTTAACCCTTCAATGGCTTACGCTGCCTAAACCATAACAAATGTACAAAATTACTACTTACACGGAATTTAATATGTCAAAAGGCTGTACAGAAAAACTTCGCGACAGCATATGTTTTTATCTTTTAAGGATAACTTACAATATTTATCCATTTTTGTCTTTTATTGATGCCAACAAAATCGGGATGCATAGATATCCGGGCAACACTGGGAAATCAGCACGGGGTACCTAAAAATAATGAGAATATAAATTTATATTTATATTTCATTTTACCTGTTCAACTAAAGGCAAAAAAAAAACACATTTTCATATATAGGCCTATAGATGTAGCAGCGCACTCCGGGGATTGTCATATTAATCTTATATTGCCCAAAGTAAAAAACGTAATAATTTAATGTGAGTGTGCATTGATTTAATAAATAACACACACACACACACACACACATATATATATATATATATATATATATATATATTTCTGCTACGTAATATTTAACGTTTTATTAAAAAAATATGACTTTCGTAACAAAGCAATAACAAAAATGTAAAAATGTTGACGTAATAAATAAGTTACGTTGCAGAGCAACGCCACTGAACGTGAAATTGAAAAGTAAGTTTTTAATTTGGATTTAATAAAATATAAATATTTCACAGATTAAATCTAATAATAACCGTAAATTTGTGGAATCAATAATGCGCAACTCTTCCTTTATCAGGTAAATACTAAATGCATTTAGAAATACCATATTTATCACACATTAGATGTTTTAAAATATATTACGTGTTGTACTGTTCACATTTGAAAGCTAACTGCTTACACATTATAAAAGAATTAAATATAATATTTGAAATGTTCTGTTTTATATACTTTTAGATAAGAATGTTATTCTAATTACAAACGTAACATTCAAATCAATATTTTCCTGCTTGTAATATATATATATATATATATATATATATATATATATATATACACACACACACACACATCCCTTCTTCTTTCTTAGTCTCTCACTCCTACCCGTCAATATTCTATATATATATAATGGCATAATGGAAGTAGGTAGAGTAATTGTTATTTACTAGCTAATAGATGTGCGATTGTAAAGAGAAATAAGAAAAAATAAAAGAAAATATTGGGGAAAATACATCAGTGATATAGAAAATGATATATATGGAAAACAAAATTTTACTTATAAAACAGTGAAACACCTCAATAAAACTGAGATATATAATTTAAATTTAAACCCAACAACAGAAGACCAATGGCTTGACTATTACAGATAACTTTGGAAAGAACAACATAATATTGACGACAGATTGCAGGCACAGACCGGGGTGAATGTAGACCCGATTACATTGGAAGAACTATTAATTACAATAACCTCTTGTCGAAATAAGAAAATACCCGGAACAGATTAAATCAATTATGAATTAATAAAATATGCATAATTACCCCTGATTTTACGCCTTTTAGATTTTTTAAATATCTGTTGGATGTTTGGTCACGTTTCAGAAGAATGGAAGATAGCAAAAATTCATCCAATATTTAAAAAAATGAAACATATGACTCACTTCATGAGTCGTGAATTTATCGATAATTTGGAAATCACTCATGACATTTGTTAGGACTATTTAACGAATAAAATTAAGCTGCTTACTCACAAATCATTATTTAATTATAGTTATTTTAAAATATGTATATATTTAATGTAAACGGCGATGTTTGAAAACAAATGAGAAGCGATAGGTACGCTTCATCTGCTTCTTTTGTTTATCACTGCAACCAGATCACACCATTTATTGCCAAAGGAACGCAATATTGCAAGAATGCTCTCTAGTGGAGAAAAAAATGAAACACATCAAAAAGTATATTAATTCATTTCTGTTGTCGTATGATGTAAATATGACAATTATATTTTTCTGGATTGTTACCTGGGAAAAATACACTTAATAAAGTGCAAACAGTGGTTTCTTTTTTTGGTGGTATAATCAATTGCTACAAATGTTTTTATATTAACTCCCGCATGCGGCATGTGTTGAATTCATGCACTATATATACAATCTGGTAGCCGTATTTCTCGCAAGCTCAGTCACTGCAAAATAATGGTCAGACCTGTTCAGAATATTAAAAAGGAGGAGCTTTCTTTAATATGGTAATTATAACTCTGATAAATATTTCGTGAAACACGACTCTGATTGGTTGTAAAACAGAAATCATTGAAACGTGATTGGCCATTGAGTCCCATTTGGGGGATGAGTTAAATAGTCATTGAAATTATTCTATCAGAAAATCAAAACACTTTTAGAAAAGGAAGATTTTTTTCAGACTGTATATATGTTATATCACAATTAACAGAGAATATAACTTACCAACATATATGGCATTTATTGATTCTGAGAAGGCTTTTTACAGAGTGAATAGAAAGAAATTATACAATATAATGATAAACAGAGGCATTCCACAACATTTGCTTAAATTTATTGAAAGTTTATATGTAGATAATAACATATTAATTAGCATGGGTCATAAAACACAAAGCAATAAAACAGCGATAATAAACTGTGGAGTAAAATAAGGATGCCCACTTTCGCCATCACTTTTTAATATATATATATATATATAATTGGACGATGCCATACAGATTGGCAAATTGTTTTAACCGAACATTTTGAAATTGACAATATTTTATTAAACACTTTACTTCTTGCAGACGATCAGGTTGAGATATCTGAAATAGAAGATGGCCTACAACGGGCAATTTACAAATTAAGTAAAATATGTGAAACATACAACTTGAAAGTATCTAATCTAAAAACAAAAGTTTTAGCTTTTCAAGGGTGTGAGCCACTAAGAATAAAAATTCAATTAGAGAATAAAATAATATAACAAGTGAGCAATTTTAATTATCTGGGATACAATGTATCATATAGAAATAGTGAAGACATTTAAAATAAAATAAATAATTTTAATTATATGTGTGTCACCATAAAACGAAGTCTCAAAGGAACTAGAAAGGGGACAGGTATAAAATTTTAAAAACCAATGGCGGTTCCAACACAACTATATAGATCTGAACATTAGGTCTTAACCAAAAACCAGGAACGAAGAATTGAACCGTCAGAAATGAGGTTCTGAGGAGGATAGCTGGCTATACAATAATGGATCAAAGGCGATGTAAGGATATACGAAGAGAACTGAATATATACAAACTATTAGATAATACTGTATTACATAATACAGAGATCAATGGATGGACCACATCAATAGAATGGATAACAATTGAATTCCGAATCCGATTCTTCATTACAAACCAGTAGGACGAAGAAATGTTGAAATACCCAGTAAAAGTTGGATAGACCAATTCTAACATTAGTTTGGAACAGACCAGCAGGTCTAATCCTTATCCTTGATGATGATAATGACTAGCTAATACCCGGCGTGCGATACTACGCCTAAATGAATGAAAATTAATGTGCTTCTTATGTTTAGTTGAATAAGTAAGAAAATAATTATACATTTATATTTTTTAGATATCCCATGCAGATTATTCGGCGTTGCTCGGGTATATACTCGTCTCGATCTTCTTGGCATAAATGAGCTGAAAGGTAAAATTCGTTATTGCGAGTTATCCATAAAAGAATTCCCGCCATGTGCTGCTATGCTTGCACAAGAAACTACGTACGTGTCTGGATCTTCTTGGCATTAATGAAAGACAAAAATGACTATTGTGAGTAAGAGTCAATGCTAATAAAATGCGTATCAAATTCCGTTGAGGTGAATTAATTTTATATATACCATTTTAACAAAGTTGAGGCCCACGGCACTAACTATTAACTTATATCTGTAAGAGATAAACATATGCTGTCGCGGACGTTATTGTAGAGCTTTTCGAGATATTCAATTCTATTTACATTAATTTTGTGTATTTGTTATGGTTTAGAGAGCGTAAGCCATTAAAACGTCAAAAGAGTTACATTTCTTCACGTTTTTCACTACATAGGGCGATTTGTAAGGGTGTAGGAGTTGAGTATCACAGCTCTTTTATAGCCTATGATCATCCCGGGATTCTCCTGATCATTTTGCAAAAAAACATCACAATAGGATCGACGGTATGGCAGCGCATTTAGTACGAATTAACATAGAAACAAAGCAACAGAGGAGCAAACATTCATTTACATATATATATATATATATATATATATATATATATATATATATATATATAAAGTACGATTTCTTTCTCTATAACGTTTGAGTGAAATCAATTTTTTTAAAAGCATTTTTTTTACAAATAACCGTTATCTAAGCAAAATTAATTTACTCAACAAGTACAAACAATGAATGATTTTGTTTATTTTAAATTTATATTTAGGTATTAAAATGGATTTTTAAATAGAAACATTTTTCATATCTATTATTTACTGGACGTCGCACAGCGGCCGAAATTCTAGAACATTTTTTTAAAGTTTTGTTACAAATACATCATTTATGCACATTCATTTTCGATTTATTTAAAAAAGTACGGACAACAGGAAAATGTATACTACTACTCCTCCTACATCTAATATATAAAAATGAATGTTTGTTGGTTTGTTCATATTTTATGCGCGGCCATACCGTTGATCCGATTGTGATGTTTTATTTTATTTTTTTTTGCAAAATAAATTCTCTAAGAGAGATGAGATACTCAACTCCTACACCCTTAAAAAACGCCCTTTGTAGTGAAAAATGTGAAAAAATCCTCTTTCTTTACCCTTAAATTACTTACGCTGCCTAAACCAAAACAAATACACAACATTACTACAGTACACAGAATAGAATATCTCAAAAAAGACTCAACAGAAAAGTCCGCCACAGCATATGTTTTTATCGTTTAAGGATAACTCACAATACCATTTTTCTCTTTTATTGATGCCAAGAAAATCAGGATGCGTATATTTTTGCGCAACACCACTGAATGTGAAATTGAAAAAGCAAGTTTTATTCAGAATTGAATAAAATATAAATAATTTACAGATTAAATCTATTTTAGACCGTAAATTTGTGGAATGAACAATGCGCAACTCTGCCTTTTTCCGGTAAATACTAAATAAATATGGTATTTCTGCATGTATCATAGATTAAATGTTTAAAAAAAATATTACGTGTTGTATTGTTCACATTTGAAAGCTTACACATTATAACAAATTTAAATATAAAATTTGAAATGTTCTGTTATGTATATTTTTCGATAAGAATATTTTATTCTAATTACAAACGTAACATTGAAATAAATATATTCCTGCTTGTTATATATATATATATATATATATATATATGGTATGATAAGAAAAATAAATGCCTGAACGGGATTCGAACCCGGATCTCTGAGTCTGTACCTCAGTGTGATACCCATTACACCACCAGGCGAATCCAATTCAAACATTTATTTCTCTTAATTAAATAAAAATAAAACGTAGTTTTATTTGATTTTCATATTTATTATAATTCAGTGACAGCTGTTTCGGTACACTGTCACTGAATTAAATAATAAATATGAAAATCAAATAAAACTACGTTTTATTTTTATTTAGTTAATAAATATGGATTTTCATCAAGTAAACACCAACTCAATTGATTATTTATTTTTCTTATATAAAGTAAAGTAAAGTAAAGTGATCCCACAGCAGACCCGGAGGCCCTTGGGGTAGTAGGAGGTTAAGGCTCCCACTTTTTCTAGACAATCGGCACTTTATGTCAGCCGGGTTGTCAGCCCTGCGTGACGGCCGCCTTTACCCCCAGAACAAGCGTCTGGTACTCATTTCCGTTAGAGGCTGAGTCGACCCCAGGGCCATAGTGCCGCCAGAGGGTTTGGGTCAATTTAAAAATCCTGACCCCAACGGGACTTGAACCCTTGACCCTCCGGCTTGTAGCTCAGTGCCTTAACCACTACGCTACGGCGTGCCCCCCATTATGTACTATATTCTCCATTATTACTAGATGTCGCGAGAACTCGGTCTTCACTGCCATCTAGTAGCTGACTATAACAACTAAGCAAATTAAAGAGAACATTTTTACTTTATAGCAGTGACGCTTTATCGATATTATAATTAAATATTTAACATTGAGCAATGCAATATATATATATATATATATATATATATATATACATCCCTTCTTCTGTTAGTCTCTCACTCCGACCCGTCAATGTTCTATCTATGTCGTGGCATAATGGAAGTAGGTGCCAGTGTTTTTTTATTATTACTAGCTAATTCCCGGCGTGCGCTGCTACGCCTAAATAGATGAAAATTAATGTGCTTTTTATGTTTAGTTGAATAAGTACAACAAAAATAATTCTAAATTTATATTATTTAGATACCCCGTGCTGATTATCAGGCGTTGCTCGTGTATCTACTCATCCCCATTTTCTTGGCATAATGAGCTGAAAGACAAAATTCGTTATTCGAGTTATCCTTAAAAGAATACGGGCCATGTGCTCCTATGCTTGCACAAGAATCTACATACTTGTCCCGAAATTCTTGGCATCAATGTAAGACAAAAATATCTACTGTGAGTTATCCGTAAAGGTTAATGCTAATAAAATGCATATCAAATTCCATTGAGGTGAATTAATATTTTATACACCATTTTAACAAAGTTGAGGTCCACGGCACCTGCCACAACAGGAACATTTTAATTTTTAACTATTATCTTCTGCCGCGGCGGACTAGTGGTTATGCTCCTTGTCTCTGGTCCCTAGGGTCGCGGGATCAAACCCAGCCGGGATTTTTTAGGATGGAGAAATCCAAGGAGCATGTCTTCCGGGAGGAACTTTAAGCCGTGGGTCCCGAGTCTGAAGATTTTCAAGCTCGTAAAAGTTCCTTAAGCGTGAATAAAAAGGACTCAAAGCAAAATTTACCGAATATTCCCGACCTAGTACTACCATGGTTTCCTATATGTCAGTATGAGGCGGAACGCTGAACAGTAACCACTCATATGACATCTATACGAAAACAAGTGTATCTAAATTAGTCTTGTTCAAATTCATCCCTGTAGGGGGAGAACGCCTAAATCTCTGTTAAGGGAAACATGGGCTTACAAGAAGATCTTATATCCGTAAGAGACAAACATATGCTCTCGCGGACGTTTATGTAGAACTATTTGAGATATTCAATTCTGTGTACATTAATGTTTTGTTTTTGTTATGGTTTTTTGAAGCGTAAGCCATTTAAGAGTTTAAAGAGATACATGTTTAAGGTTTTTCACTATAAAGGACGTTTTTAAGGGTGTAGGAGTTGAGTATCAAAACTCGTTTATTGCCTCCGTTCATCCCGGGAATCTCCTGAATATTTTCAGAAAACCCCATGACAATCGGATCAACGGTATGGACACGCATAAAGTACGAACTGACAAACAAACAAACCAACAAACAAAGAAACATTCATTATATATATATATATATATATATATATATATATATATATATATATATATAATAGTGAAGTACGTTTGTTTCTATACAACATTTGAATGAGATAATTTTTTTAAATAGCATTCTTTTTTTACAAAAGTCCATTATCTAAGTAAAATTAATTTACTCAGCAAGAACAAGCAATGAATGATTTTGTTGCATTTTAAATTTTTGTTTAAGTATTAAAGTGGATTTTGAAATAGAAACTTTTTTCATATTTATTAATTACTATGGTTCGCACAGCGGCCGAAATTCTAGCACATTATTTGTTTTAATTTTTGTCACAAATACGTCATTTATGCACATTAATTTTTTATTTATTTAAAAAATACGAACGATAGGAAAATGTATACTACTACTACATCTAATAACAAATGTATCTTTTGTTCGTACTTTATGCGCGGCCATACAGTTGATCCGATTGCGATGGGATTTCTTTTTCGCAAAGTATTCAGGAGATTTCTGGGATGAAGATAGGACTATAAGTGAGTTCAGATACTTAACTGCTACACCCTTAAAACACCTTTTTTAGTGAAAAGTTGACAAATTCCTTTCTTTTTAACACTGAAATGGCTTACGCTGCCTAAACCATAACAAATACACAAAATTACTACTGTACACGGAATTGAATATCTCAAAAAACCCAACAGAAAAGTCCGCTCAGCATGTTTTTATTTTTTAAGGATAACTCACAATATCTATCCATTTTGTCTATTACTGATGCCAACAAAATCGGGATGCGTAGATTTACGCGCAACGCTGGAAAATCAGCACGGGGTATCTAAAAATAATGAGAATATAAATTTATATTTATACTTCATTTTACCTATTCAACTAAATGCAAAAAAAAAACACACATTTTGATATATATAGTAGTAGGAGTGCACGCCGGGGTTACCTTATACATATTTATTATCATGTCAAATTAAGCTTACATTGCCCAAAGAAAAAAAAATATATATCCGCTATGTAACATTTGACGGTTTTATTAAAAATATGAATTTTGCAAGAAAGCAAAACAAAAATGTTGACGTAATAAGTAACTTTCGTTGCGGAGCAACGTCACTGAATGTGAAATTGAAAAAGTAAGTTTTTAGTTCGGATTTAATAAATTATAAATATTTCACAAATTAATACGGTACTAATAATAACTGTCAATTTGTGGAATGAATAATGCGCAACTCTTCCTTTATCAGATACATACTAAATACATTTAGAAATACCATATTTATCCTAGATTAGATGTTTGAAAATATATTACGTGTTGCATTTTTCACAATTTGAAATCTAACTGCTTACACATATTAAAAAATAGATATAAAATTTAATATGTTCTGTTTTATATACTTTTAGATAAGAATATGTTATTCTAATTACAAACGTAACATTGAAATAAATATATTCCTGCTTGTAATTTATATATATATATATATATATATATATATATATATATATATATATATATATGAAAAGAAAAATGAATGCTTGAGTCGGGATTTGAACCCGAGTCACTAAACTCTGTACGTTTAGCGCTCTAACGACCTGACCAATCCAAGTATTCCAACAAAAACATACATTTTTCTTATATATGTAGTATTCTTAATTCACACAAGAGGTAGCGGAAAATCGTTCCGACTGACATCTTGTGGCCAACATAACAGTTAAGCAAATTTTTAAAGATAATTTATTATTTTATAGCAGAAACGTTTTTATATTTAGATGTTATAACTATATTTTTGACATTTGGCAAATGAAGGCAAATGTGATATGAAAAGAAAAATGAATGCTTGAGTCGGGATTTGAACCCGAGTCTCTAAACTCTGTACAATTACCCTCAGCTACACAAGTATTTCAACACACACACATCCCTTCTTCTTTTAAGCCTCGCACTCAGGTAAATACAAATATATTTAGAAATACCATATTTATCATAGATGAAATGTTTGAAAATGTGTTACGTGTTGTACTGTTCACATTTGAAAGCTAACTGATTACACATTATAACAAATTTAAATATAGAACTTGAAAAATACTGTTTTATATATTTTTAGATAAGAAAATGTTTTTCTAATTACAACCGTAAAATGAACTAAATATATTCATGCTTGTAAAATATATATATATATATATATATATATATATATATATATATATATACAAACACGTCCTTTTTTCTTTGTTTGTCTCTCACTCCGACCCGTCAATGACCTATCTATGTCCAGGCATAATTGGAGTAGGTGCAAGTATTTTATACTGTTTACTAGATAATAATCGGCGTGCATTTCTACGCCCAAATACTTTAAAATTATTGTGCTTCTTAAATTCAGTTGAATAAGTGAAAGGAAAAATAATATTAAATTTATATATTTTAGATACCCCGTGTTGATTACCCGGCGTTGTTCGGGAATCTACCCAATCCGATCTTCTTGGCATAAATGAGCTGAAAGGCAAAATTCGTTATTGTGAGTTATCCGTAAAAGAATAGCCGCCATATGCTGCTATGCTTGCACAAGAATCTACGTAGTTGTCTCGATCTTGTTGTCATCAATGAAAGACAAAAATGACTATTGTGAGTTATCCGTAAGTGTCAATACTAATAATATGCACATCAAATTTCGTTGAGCTGAATTAATTTTATATATACCATTTTAACAGAATTGATGACGACGGCACCTGCCACAACAGGCATATTTAAATTTTTAACTATTATCTTATATCCGTAAGGGATAAGCATACGCTGTCGGGAATGTTTTTGTAGAGCTTTTTGAGATATTCAATTCTGTGTACATTATTTTTTTTTTGTATTTCTATGGTTTACTCAGCGTAAGCCATATAAGCGTCCAAAGAGCTATATTCTTCACGGTTTTAACCTCAAAGGGCGATTTATAAAGGTGTAGGAGTTGAGTATCACAACTCTTTTATAGCCTATGATCATCCCGGGAATCTCCTGAACATTTTCAGAAAACTCCATCACAATCGGATCAACGGTATGGCCGCGCATAAAGTACGAACGAACAAAGAAACAAACACACATTTATATATATATATATATATATATATATATATATATATATATATATATATATTAAGTACTTTTTATACAACTTCTGAATAAAATCAATTTTTTTAAAAGCATTTTATTTACAATAAAACCGTTATCTAAATATAATAAATGTACTCAGCAAGTACAAACAATGAATGATTTTGTTTTTTTATTTATACTTAATTATTAAAATGGATTTTAAAACAGAAACTTTTTGGATATTTATTATTTACTAGGGGTCGAACAGCGGTCGAAATTCTAGCACAATCTTTTTTATTAAGTTTTGTCACAAATACGTCATTTATGCACATTAATTTTCGATTTATTTGAAAAATACAAACGACAGGAAAATTTATACAACTACTATTACTACTACCACTACTTCATGTAATATTGAATAATGAATGTATGTTTGTTCGTACATTATGCGCGGCCATACTGTTGATCCGATTGCGATGGAATTCTTTTTTTTTTTTTTTTTTGTAAAGTGTTCAGGTGATTCTCGGGATGAATATTGGGCTATAATAGAGTTGAGATACTCAACTCCTACACCCTTAAAAACACCCTTAGTAGTGAAAAATGTGAAAAATACATTTTTTAAGCTTAGATTGTTTAGGCTGCCCAAACCATAACAATAGGCCTACGCAAAATTACTACTCTACACAGAATTGAATATATTTAAATCTCTACATAAAGTCCGTGATAGCATATGCTTTATTCTTTAAGAATAACTTACAATATCTATCCATTTTTGTCTTTTATTGATGCCAAGAAAATCGGGATGCGTAAATTACCGTGCAACGTCGGGTAATCAGCACAGGGTATCTAAAATTAATAAGAATGTAAATTTATATTTATTTTTCCAATTACTTATTAAACTAAATGCAGAAATAAAACACAATATCATCTATTTAGGTGTAGCAGCGCTCGCCGCGCCGGGTTTTAGCTACTATATATATTTGTTATCATGCCATATTAAGATTACATTGAACAAACGTCAAAAAATAATCATTACACACACACACACACATACATATATACATATATATGTATATATATATATATATGTGTGTGTGTGTGTGCTCATTATTTATTAAATAAAATACATATATTTCCGCTACGCAAAATATAACTGTTTTATTAAGCATATAAAATTTGGTAACAAAGCAATAAAGAAATGTTGACGTAATAAATAACTTACGTTTCGGAGCAACGCAACTGAATGTGAAATTTGAAAAAGTAAGTTTTAATTTGAATTTTATAAATTATAAATATTTTACAGATTAAATTTATTTATAACCGTAAATTTGTGGAATGAAGAATGCACAACTCTTCATGTATCAGGTAAAAACTAAATACATTTATGAATACCATATTTATCATATATTATATGTTTGAAAATATATTACGTGTTGTGTTCACATTTGAAATATAACTGCTTACACAATATAACAAATTTAAATATAAAACTTGAAAAGTACTGTTTTATATATTTTTAGATATGAATATGTTTTTGTAATTACAACCGCAACGTTGAACTAAATATATTCCTGCTAGTAATTTATATACAGTATATACACATCAGGGATATTACTTAATAGATTAAAACCAATAGCAGATGCATTGCTCTTAGAAGAACAGAACGATTTTAGAAAAGGAAGGTCCTGCTCTGATAATATATTCACTATGAGACAGATAATACAAAAGAAACGAGAATTCAATTTACCCACATATTTAGCTTTCATTGATAATATGATAAGAAGAAAATTGTGGGAAACAATGAAGGCAAGAGAGTACTCGGCTCAACTTATAGAAGGAATAAAAAGTCTTTACAATAGCACGGAAGAGAAGAAATTTTAATAAATGAATCATTTCGACAAGGGTATACATTATCACCTACATTGTTTAATATATATTTTGACAATGTTATACGAAAATGGAAAAAATCAAGTCCAATAGGAATACAAATTAATAACGAAATGTATATGAATATTTTAATGTAAGCAGACGATCAGGTAATTATACAGAAGTCAGAGGATGATTTACAAAGAACCAATTAGATGTCGAATCAATTAGGACTCTATTATAATCTCAAATTCTCAACTTCAAAAACTAAAATTATGGCTTTTCAGGGCAAAGTGCCAGTCAGGGCAAAAATAGTGATCAATAATGAAATAATAGAACTACGCACTTTAACTATCTTGGTTCAGATATAACATATAGCTATGATTGGGATATACATAATAAATTAAACCCATATCAAATGATGTGTGGCACCATAAGAAGAAATCTCTGAAAAACTCGAAGAGAAACTCAGCTCAGGTTTTATAAAATAATGGTTGTTCCTGTTCTTTCATATGGATCTGAATCTTGCATACCTACAAAAAAATATATCTCACACATTCTAGCCACTGAAATGAAATTTATAAGATCCGTAAAAGGATGTACACGCGTGGATAGATTACACAATGAATCAATAAGAAATGAACTGGAGATAGTTTCAATAGTTGATAAACTAGAAGAGCACAAATTCCAATGGAAATAACATTTAGACAGAATGGACAATACAAGATTACCCAAAAAGATCAATATCTACAAAACCACATGGGAAATGATCTTTGGGACGGCCAAGGAAACGATAGACTTGAGACCCGAACAGGCTGTTTATCTCTCACTCCGACCCGTCAATGATCTATCAATGTCGAGGCATAATGGGAGTAGCTGCACAGAATTTTTTATTATTTACTAGATAATACTCGGCGTGCGTTTCTACGCCTAAATGAATGAAAATTATTCTGCTTTTTATGTTTAGTTGATTAAGTAAAAGGAAAAATAAGTATAAATTTATATTTTTTTAGATACCCCGTGTTGATTATCCGTCGTTGCTCGGGAATCTACACATCCCGATCTTCTTGGCATAAATGAGATGAAAGGCAATATTCGTTATTGTGAGTTATCCGTAAGAGAATAACCGCCATATGCTGCTATGCTTGCACAAGAATCTACGTACTTGTCTCGATCTTCTTGGCATCAATGAAAGACAAAAATGGCTATTATGAGTTATCCGTAAGTGTCAGTACTAATAAAATGTACATCAAATTCCATTGAGGTGAATTAATTTTATATACACGATTTTAACAAGGGAGAGGACTCCGGCACCTGCCACAACATGTACATTTTAATTTGTATCTATTATCTTATATCTATACGAGATAAACATATACTGTCGCGGACGTTTCTATAGAGCTTTTTGAGATATTTAATTGTGTGTACATTAATGTTTTGTATTTGTGTGGTTTAGACAGGCTAAGCCATTTAAGCGTCCAAAGAGCTACATTTTTCACGATTTTCGCTACAAAGGGCGATTTTTAAGTGTGTAGGAGTTGAGTATTACAGCTCTTTTATAGCGTATCTGCATCCCGGGAATCTCCTGAAAATTTTCAGAAAATCCCATCACAATCGGATCAACGGTGTGGCTACGCATAAAGTACGAACTAGCAAACAAACGACCCAACAAACATTCATTTTTATATAATAGGAATATATATATAATATGGAAGGCAGGATTGCTGTTTACCTCCAACTCTATTAAAAAAATTATCTCGAAACTCTACTAAGAGACTGGAGGAAAAAATGTAAAAAAATAGGCATACCAATCACAAATTCACATGTATATTCACTTAATTTTGCAGATGACCAGGTATTAATAGCACAATACCACGATGACATACAATATACATCCATCCATAGTAATTCTGCCCGAGGCCAGGTCCTTCACCGCAATCATAGAATTTCATGCTATGCTTGCAGCTTTCCTAGGGAATTGTAGGTGTGGTAACATCCCGTTGCTTTCTACATCGGTGAAGGATGATGATAATAATGATAAGGATGATGATGGTAATGATGGCCATATGATTTCGGGGACCGTTTGGGCCTTAAAGGTTTCCTGATATTTGTCTTACAGGTGAGGAAAACTCCCGATAAAAACCTCACCCAAGAAAACTGCACCGACCGGGGATCGAACCCGGGCCCGCTGCGTGACAAGGCAGCACGCTACCTCGAGACCACAGCGGTGGACACATAGAATATATGGCTAAAAAACGAAAAGAAAAATATGAAAAATGGGGACTTTATATAGACATTGAGAAAACTAAATATCTGTGTATAGGAGAAGAAATGGAAAATATAGATTTCAACAATGGAGAAGAACTAAAACCTAGTATTGAATGCACCTATTTTGGAACAAAATTAGACCATTCAGGTGATAAAACAGTGGAAATTAAAAATAGAATCGTTCAAGCAAAACAAGCAATAAATGCTTTAAACTCTGTTTGGTGAGTAAGGATATTTCAAATAAATAGAAAATTACAAACATATCAAACCATAATTCAGAGCATTTTAACATATGGTGCAAAAGTATGACAAATACCTACCAGGGAAATGAAAATCATTTTTAGTACTGAAATGTATGTTTTAAGAAGATGAGCCGGAAAATCTAGAATGGATACGATACGAAATAAAGAAATGAGGGAAATTATGGGTGTACAAGAGGAGTCGGATATCATAGACATTGTAGAAAAGAAAATATTACAGTGGTATACCAAAAGAATGCCAGAGCAAGGATTACCTAAAACTGTTATGGGATGAATCCCAATGAAAAGGAGGAAGAGAGAAAGACCGAAGAAAACATATATGGAAGGGGCACAAGCGGCTTTGAATACAGAGGATTGGAGGAAGATCAATGGATGGACAGAGAGGAATGGTGTTTGGTTTCCGGAAGACGGCGGCAGCTGCCGTAATACCGGATGATGATGATGATGATGATATATAATATGGAAGTGCGTTTTTTTGTATACAACTTTTGAACAAAATCAATTTTCTAAAAAGCATTTTTTTTACAAAAGACCGTTATCTATGTAAAATTAATTTATTCAGCAAGTAAAATCAATGTATGGTTTTGTGTTTTTTTAAATGTATACTTACATATTAAAATGGATTTTAAAATAATAACTTTCTACATATTTATTAGTTACTAGGGTCGTACAGCGGCCGAATTTCTAGCACATTCTTTTTTTTTTAGTTTTGTCACAAATACGTCATTTATGCACATTAATTTTCGATTTATTTAAAAAATACGAATAGGAAAATCTATACTACTACAACTACTACTACTATTACTTCATCTAATATATTTAATAATGAATATATGTTTGTTCGTACTTTACGTACTTTATGTGCGGCCATATCGTTCATTCGATTGTGATGGGATTTCTTTTTTACAAAGTGATCAGGAGATTCCCTAGATGAACATAGGGCTGTAAGACTGTTGAGATACTCAACTCCTACACACTTAAAAAACATCTTTATTAGTGAATAATGTGTAAAGTCCCTTTCTTATTACACCCTTTATATTAACATGACCTCTATCTATCTATGTAACGGAATCTTACAACGCGATTTTCACCTACTTAAAATCGTTGGATCGACTTGAAATTTTCTGTACTTGTAAAGGACCAATAACAATATAATAATTGCATTTTTTTTCTAAATCCTGCTCAGAATCATCAGAAAATAAAGAAAAGTGTCTGTGTAATTATGTAACTCAATTTTTCAACACGATTTTCATCCACTTAAAATCATCGGATCGATTTGACATTCTGTATACCTGTAAACGACCAATGACGATACAATAATTTCATAAATGTTTCTAAAATCATTTAATAAATACGAACGGTAGGGAAATGTGTACTACTACTACTACTACTACTACTACTACTACTACTACTACTACTACTACTACTACTACTACTACTACTACTACTACTACTACTACTGCTACTACTACTACTACTACTTCATCTGATATATAAAAATGAATGTTTGTTTGTCGTAAGTAAACAACAATTGAAGATGTATAAAGCATCAGGTTCAGATGAGATCCCAGCAGAACTGATAAAATCAGGGGGAGAAAAATTGATGGACAAGGTACGCTGGTTGCTTAGCATGATTTGGGAAAAGAAGCTCTTCCAGATGAATGGAAGGAGTCAATTATAGTACCAATTTATAAGAAAGGAGATAAAACTGATTGCAACAACTACAGGGGCATCTCATTACTTTCAACTTCGTACAAAATTCTAACAAATATATTAGTAAGCAGACTTACTCCCTATATTGATGACATTCTAGGAGATCATCAATGTGCATTTAGAAGAAACAGGTCTACAACAGATCAGATTTTTAGTATAAGACAGATTTTAGAAAAGAAATGGGAATATAATGGTACTGTACATCAACTGTATGTAGACTTCAAAAAAGCATATGATTCAATTAAGATGGAGAAATTATATAGTATCCTGCTGGAGTTCGGAATTCCTAAAAAGTTAGTTAGACTTATACGAATGTGTCTAAATGGCACAAAGAGTAGGGTGCGTGTAGGCAAACAGTTTTCGGACCCTTTTGAAATCCAGAATGGGTTGAAGCAAGGAGATGCACTATCTGCTCTACTATTTAATTTTGTACTAGAGCATGCCATTAAGTCTTTAGAGAATGAGGAAGGATTACAACTCAATGGTATTAATAAGCTGTTAGTTTATGCTGATGATGTAGTATTGTTGGCCGATAGCGAGGAGATATTAAAGAACAACACACACACACACTATTGAGTAGTACTAAGAAATTAGGACTGGAAGTAAATATCAATAAAACTAAATATATGGTCACACGTAGTAATTCATTATATAATGGAAATGGACAGCTAATGACAAATGAGGGAAATTTTGAGGAAGTGGCTGAATTCAAATACCTGGGAACAATGATCACAAATAGGAATGAGATGCACAAAGAAATTGAACATAGGCTCAATTCTGGAAATGCATGCTATTATGCATTGCAGAGACTCTTGATGTCCCAACTCCTTTCAAAAAACGTTAAACTGAAAATATATAAAACTATTATTCTACCAGTTATATTATATGGGTGCGAAACATGGACTCTTACTTTAAGAGAGGAAAGGAGATTACAAGTATTTGAGAATAAAGTACTTAGGACAATTTTTGGACCAAAGATAGATGAACAGACAGGTGAATGGAGAAGAATTCATAACAATGAACTACATGGTCTTTAAGGAAGCCAGATATAATAAGAACAGTTAAGTCTCGTAGACTGCAATGGGCAGGACATGTTGCACGTATGGGGAATGAAAGACGTGCATGGAAGCTTCTTGTAGGAAAGCCAGAAGGAAAACGTCCAGTTGGTAGACCAAGAATGAGGTGGGAGAATAACATTAACTGCGATTTGAGGGAAGTAGATTATACAGGGAATGATTGGAAAGCATTAGCTCAGGATAGGGATGTATGGAGAGCTTATGTCCGCGCGGCCATGAATCTACGGGTTCAATAGTGGCAGTGAGTAAGTAAGTAAGTTTGTCGTAGTTTATGCGCGGCCATACCGTTCATCCGACTGTCATGGGTTTTTTAGCAAAATGTTCAGGAGATTCCCGGGATGAACATAGGGATATAAGAGAGTTTAGATACTGAACTCCTACATCTTTAAAAACACCCTTTGTAGCGAAAAACGTGAAAAGTCCCTTTATTTTACCATTGAATGACTTACGCTGCCTAAACCATAAAAAATAAACGAAATTACTACTGTACACAGAATTGAATATCTCAATAAATTCCTCTGAAAAGTCTGCGACAGCATATGTTTTTACCTATTAAGGATAACTCACAATATCTATCCACATTTTGTCTTTTATTCATGCCAAGAAAATCGGGATGCGTAGATTAACGCCGGATAATCAGCACTGGGTATCTAATGATAATAAGAATATAAGTTTTATGAATTTTTCCACTTACGTATTCAACTAAATGCAAAATAACACATTATCATCTATTCAGGTGTAGACGCGCACACCGGGTATTAGCTAATATGTGTTTCATATCATGTCATAATACGCTTACATTGCCGAACTTCAAAAATTTAATTATAACATTCATATGTATGTATGTATATATATATATATATATATATATGTGTGTGTGTGTGGTGTCTGTGTACATTAATTTAATAAATAACATATATATATATATATTTCCGCTACGCAATAATTGTTTTTATTAAAAGTATAAATTTCGTAACAAAGCAATAACAAAAATGTTGTAATAAATAACTTACGTTGCGGAACATCGCCATTGAATGTGAAATTGAAAAAAAAAGTTTTTTATCCGAACTTAATAAATTATAAATATTTCACAGATTAAATCTACTTATAATATAAATTGGTAAGAGGCACTCGAAAGAGCATTAAGTTATAAGTTTATGATTTGTATAACTGTCAATTTGTATTATGAACAATGCGAACACTTTCTTTATCAGATATATACTAAATACACTTAGAAATGTCATACTTGTCAGGGATTAAATATTTGAAAATAGATTACGTGTTGTACTGTTTGCATATCAAAGGAAACTGTTTACACATTATAACATATTTAAATATAAAATTTGAAATGTTCTGTTTTATATATTTTTAGATAAGAATAAGTTCTTCTAATTACAAACGTAACATTGAGATAAATATATCCCTGCTTGTAATTTATATATATATATATATTGACTTTATTAAACACAATGTGTACAATAAATTTAATTTTGCTCTTTACCAGTCTTTAGTTACAGTGTTTAGTGGTAGAGTCCTGTTTTTGCACTTCGCTAGATGATACTTGGGACACGGGTTGTTGCATAATTTACAGACGCAGTCCTCCTTGGTTCATGATACATATTGTTGAGGCATATATTCCCATGAAATCCATGGGCTGCGAAACGTGTGTACAGGTTTCGAAGTTTGGTTGCTTCAGGTTTCTGTTTTCAATGCGTCTGTTTCCATAATTACTGTGGGTATCTCGGCGGCTTTGTTTTGTCTCTCCTCGATGACGATTCTGCATGCTTGCGTTTCCGGTAGTCTGAAGCAGTGTCTGATATCCTCGATGAAGAAGGATTCCTGGGCTATTGAACAGGCAGAACAATTTCTTGTATATTTTGAAATTGACAGTGCTCGTTTGAGAAACCTTGATTTAACGTTCCCCAGTTTCTTAAGGTTTTTCACCGTCAAGTGTTGATTCCATATTATTAGCTGGATTCCGTATGTTGCGGCCGGCATTACTTTAAGTCTGATGAGTTTCATTGCAGTTGAGGGGGATAGTCTATGGAGTTTAGGAATATCGTACATGGCTTCCGTTGCAGCCTTTGCTCGATCCTGTACATGGAGTGAGAAAGCGGTTCCAGTTGTTTGTAAGGTGACCCCCAAGTGTTTGTAGCTTGATACGAATTCTAGGGTCTCTCCTCCGCATCAGCCTTCCTCCTTTCCTGAATTTCATTGCCTTTGTTTTGGCGCTGTTTATATCCATCGAGTCTTCAATATATATGTATATACACACACATACCTTCTTCTTTGTTTGTCTCTCACTCCGACCCGTCAATGTTGTATCTATGTCGAGGCATAATGGAAGGAGGTGCGAGTATTTTTATTATCTAATAGCTAATACGCTGCGTGCGCTGCTACGTCTAAATGGATAAAAGTTAACGTGCTTTTAAGTTCAGCAGAAGAAAAATAATTATAAATTTTTATTTTTTAGACACCCGTGCTGATTATCCGGCGTTACTCGGGCCTCTACTCATACTGATCTTCTTGGCATGAATGAGATGAAAGACAAAACTCGTTATTTTGACTTATCCGTAAAAGAATACCTGCCATGTGCTGCTATGCTTGCACAAGAATCTAAGTACTTCGCTAGATCTTCTTGGCATCAATGAAAGACAAAAATGGCTATTGCGAGTTATCCGTAAAAGTCAATACTAATGAAATGCAGATCAAATTCCGATGAGTTGAATTAATTTTATATACACCATTTTAACAAATTTGAGGACGACGGCACCTGCCACAACAGTTACATTTTAATATTTGACTATTACCTTATATCCGTAAGAGTTATACATATGCTGTCGCGGAAAATTTTGTAGAGCTATTTGAGATATTCAATTCTGTGTACATTAATTTTGTGTATTTACGGTTTAGGCAGCGTAAGCCATTTAAGCGTCCACAGAGCTATATTTTTCACGGTTTTCACTACCAAGGGCAATTTTTAAGAGTGTTGGAGTTGAGTATCACAACTCTCTTATAGCCTATGTTCATCCCGGGAATCTCCTGAATATTTTGCAAAAAAAGACATCACAATCATATCAACGGTATAGCCGTGCATAAACTACGAACAAACAAACAAACTAACAAACAAACAAAATATTCATTTTTATTTATTATATATATATATATATATATATATATATATGTGTGTGTGTGTGTGTATTTTAGAAGTTCGTTTTTATATAACTTCTGTAAAAAATCCATTTTTGTAAAAATATTTCTTTTATACTAAACACTGTTATCTATGAAAAATTAATTTACTCAGGAGGTACATACAATGAATAACTTTGTTTTTTTAAATTTATATTTGAATATTAAAAAGGATTTTAAAATAGAAACTTTTTTCATTTTTATTATTTAATAGAAGTCACTCAGTGGCCGTAATTCTAGTAAATTTTGTTTTAAGATTTGGCACAAATACGACATTAATGCATATTAATTTTCGATTTATTAAATAATACGAATAGGAAAATGTATACTGCCGCCGCCGCCACCGCCGTCCCATTTCTTGTTCCATGAAGGTGTCAAATGATGTCCTACCAATGATGTAAGATTCCCAGGCTCCATTATAGGACGTTCTTACATTGATTGTACGGACAGTACTTTTGTCAATGAGAATTTAAGTAATTGGACGTGTGGCAAAAGGGCAGATTTGTTTATAATGTGGGACTAAAAATGATCCCCATTTGGAGAACATGTGAGGCTCAGCTTCTACCACAGTGAAAGGACTTGGCTTACTCCTGGAGTTTTTTACATGTTCGTTCCAATCTTGTGTCACTTCAATCTGAACATTTTGCTTTATGAGTCCCATGTCCGTGTCGCACTCCATATAAGAGTGACTTCTTTGCGGAAAGCTGACTTTAATGGAGTCAAAGCAATTAAATTTATGCACCATGGCATGAAGTAATCTCAAAATTGTATAATTTTTGTTTTGGCCTGCGCATAAATCGCAGAAGAGCACAATGTGTCTCACATTTTGATCTTGGACTATAGAAAAAAGTGGTAAAGGAGGGAGGCAAAGTCGCCTGCGCCTTTTTTGGATGTTGTTTCGTTGTATGTGTAAAATATCACTTCATTTGTAGACAACACATGGACATTGAACATAAAAATCCCAATTTAAGTCTATAGTAGGCATCATTTGTTGCAATGTTACGACAAGGGAGATTTTTCATATAGTCAATACACACTTTCAATATTATTGTTTTGTCGATATTCTTTCTTAACAATACTTTTCCTACGATAAAATGTGTCAGCTTTTCTTCTGTGAATTTCGTTTTCAAGCTTCAGAGATCTGAGTTATTTTTCAATATATAAAAATTTACTCTGGTCTTTGATATCAGATAGAGTATGCTCCAGAGCTTTCACTTTCGCTTGATAACTGTCACAATTAGAGCATATGTCTGATCTAGGGTATCCAAATGAGATGTTGAATTTAGTTGTGAAGATTAACCTATAATATTCATTTCTTGGTACATACTGTGAAGACGGTTGACTAATATCTCTTCCGGTACAAATATTTTACTGCTTTCATGTAGGCTGTAGTGAGACTTACGACCTTGAAGGGACTTAATGTGAGCATGAACTTTTTCAATACCGCTCGAATGGACCTAATTTCAATTGCTTGTTACTGGCAAACGGTTGAAGATAGAAACTTAAAACAACGTTCATAGTACAGAAAAACTCACCAAGTTTCGAATCCTGTCGGTAGATGGCACAAAGATACGTTTCTCGTTCTTAGATTTAATTGTTTGTGAAAATGGCGACTCCGCAGATGAAAGCGCAAGCTGTTTTGTGGTATGCGGAGTTTAAATCAATCATTAGAGTTCAAAGGGAGTTCCGGCGTGTGTTTAACCGTGATGCTCCAACTGCTAGAAGCATAAAGAAGTGGCGTGATACATTATTAGCTACAGGATCTGTGTTGAAGAAGCATGGTGGTGGTCGCAGAGCATCCGATGAAATGGTAGCAAATGTTCAAGCCGCATTTGAGCGAAGCCCCGGAAGTCATTAAGAAGAGCTTCGCGGGAACTTCAAATACCAAAATCGACATTACAACGGATTGTCCACAAACGCCTCAAACTGCACGCATATAAAGTGCAGTTAGTGCAACGTCTGGAGCCGAATGACATGCCGAAACGAGTGGAATTCGCCAATACGATGCTGGACCGTCTCGGCGCTGATCCTGACTTCATGACCAAGATTTTCTTCTCGGACGAAGCCACTTTCCATTTGTCAGGCAAGGTAAACCGGCATAATGTGCGGATCTGGGGATCGGAGAATCCTCACGCTATTCAAGAGCATGTTCGTGATAGTCCGAAGATGAATGTTTGGTGCAGTTTGTCACATAATAAGGTCATTGGACCGTTTTTCTTCGCCGAGAAAACTGTTCGTGGTACCACATATCTTGACATGCTGGAGCAGTTCTTCTTTCCACAAATTGAACAACTGCAGCCTAACATCGTTTTCCAGCAAGATGGTGCTCCTCCCCACTGGTCCAATGAAGTTCGTACGACTTTGGACAACATTTTCCCTGGCCGTTGGATTGGTAGGGGAGGACCAATCGCGTGGCCCCCGAGATCTCCCGATTTAACACCACTGGATTTCTTTCTCTGGGGCTATGTCAAAGATAAAGTTTACACCACCCCAGTCAAAGACCTTCGTGATCTTCGTGAGCGCATCATAGAGGCTATTGAGAACATTCCAGAAGACATACTCCAACGTACTTGGCAAGAAATTGTTCATCGCTTTGATATCGTCACAGTGACTGCTGCTGGGGCTCATATAGAGATGTGGTGATCTGGATATCAAAACTTGGTGAGTTTTTCTGTAATATGAACGTTGTTTTAAGTTTCTATCTTCAACCGTTTGCCAGTAACAAGCAATTGAAATTAGGTCCATTCGAGCGGTCCACCCTGTAGTTTCTGGAGGAATTGCATGTTTCCGATTTTTGTGTTTCTCCCTCTGATCGATTGGAGAATGTCCGGTGGAACTGAGGGATTTTTTCAAAATACATATCCTTTGGTTTGTAATGCCATGGATAGAAATAAATGCCTTTTGACAGATAGGAATTTCATTCAGGATCCCGTCCCTTACATCCCTCAATTTATAGGAATAATTATGATTCCGTAAAGCACTTTCATCATTGTTAGGTGGGCGTCTTTGTTTTATGGGGTTAACTGAAATTAAATCACGCAAGTAACTGGACTGTTTGTCTCTGGATGCCAATAAATTGAATTTCTTACTTATTTTATTTCTTTCACTTTCTGTAACATTTCTGAAACAGTTGAAACGTTTGAAATTACAGTTCTCCCCTTGTATATGGCTCATGGCACGAATTCGTTTATTAGCATCTGTTATTTTTCTTACCTTAGGTCTCTTTTTTGATGAAGTTGTAGTTGTTGATGTTCCTTCGTCTTCATGTTCTCACACATTATCGAATCCATTCTTCTACTAATGATACACAATAAATTGGTTAATCTGGTACTGTTTCCCTTGTTTCTGTTAACCTAAAAAAGAATCAACAAAGCAAAGGTTTGAAAGAATCATTATTGCGAGCTTGATAAAATGAAAATAATGTAGAGCTTTGTTTTTGAATGACATTACTAAAAGTTGACTTGGATTGTTCTTTCATAGGAGCAACTGACTTAGATTGTTCTTCCATTGGAAACCAGACTTTCAAAGCCATTTTTCATTGACGTCGAATGTTATTTGCAAGTTTTTTTTCTTTTCTGCATATTATACAACATAGCCTAAACTAAGAGATGGCGTCAAATTCTCAGTTTCAATTTTTCTTGACTTAGATTGTTATTTGCTTTTACCCTTCAAATGTATTTAGTATTTACCTGTTAAAGGAAGAGTTGCGCATTGTTCATTCCACAAATTTACGGTTATAAATAGATTTAATCTGTGAAATATTTATATTTTATTAAATTCGGATTAAAACGTACTTTTTTCAATTTCACATTCAGTAGCGTTGCTCCGCAACGTATGTAATTTAATACGTCAACATTTTTGTTAAGGTTTGTTACAAAATATTTATTTTTAATAAAAACGTTAAATCTTGCGTAACGGATATATATATATATATTTTTTTTTTTTTTGTGATCCCACAACAGACCCGGAGGCCCATGGGGTAGTAGGAGGTTAAGGTTCCCACTTTTTCTAGACAATCGGCACTTTATGTCAGCCGGGTTGTCAGCCCTGCGTGACGGCCGCCTTTACCCCAGAACAAGCGTCTGGTACTCATTTCCGTTAGAGGCTGAGTCGACCCCAGGGCCATAGTGCCGCCAGAGGGTTTGGGCCAGTTTAAAAATCCTAACCCCAACGGGACTTGAACCCTCGACCCTCCGGCTTGTAGCTCAGTGCCTTAACCAATACGCTACGGCGTGCCCCATATATATATATATATATATATATATATATACACGTTATTTATTAAATTTTGTCGTTGGGAAATATAACCTTAATATGACACGATAACAAATATATATTACATATTATCCAATACCCGGCGTGCGCTGCTACACCTAAATAGATGACAATGTGTTATTTTTTCTGCATTTAGTTGAATAAGTAAAAGGAGAAATAAATATAAATATACTCTTACTATTTTTAGATAACCTGTGCTGTTTACCCGGCGTTGCCCGGAAATCTAACCATCCCGATTTTCTTGACATTAATAAAAATCAAAAATGGATAGATATTGTGTGTTATCCTTAAAAGATAAACTTATGCTGTTGCGTACACTTCTGTAGAGTTTTTTTGAGATATTCAATTCTGTGTACAGTAGTAATTCAGTATAATTTTTACGGTTTGAACAGCGGAAGTCATTAAAGGGTAAAATAAGGACTTTCACGTTTTTCACCACAAAGGGTGTTTTTTTAGTGTGTAGGATTTGAGGATCTCAGCTCTCTTATAGATCTACATAGATCTACGTTCATCCCGGGAATCTCCTGAATTTTTTGAAAAAAAAGCAACATGAAAATCGGTTCGACGGTAAGGCAGAGCATAAAGTACGAACAAACATTAATTTTCATGTATTAGATGAAGTACTAGTAGTAGTAGTATACATTTTCCTATCGTTCATATCTGAAAATGGTGAGAAATTTATAATTATTTTTCCTTTTACTTATTCAACTAATGCAAGAAAAACACAACTATTTAGGTTTATCATTGCACAACCGGTTATTAGCTAATATATATATCATACCATATATAGCTATGTATATATATATATATGTATATATATATATATATATATATATATATATATATATATATATATATACATATATATACTTATATATGGTATGATAAGAAAAATAAATGCCTGGACGGGATTCGAACCCGGATCTCTGAGTCTGTACCTCAGTTTGATATCCATTACACCATCAGGCGAATCCAATTCAAGCATTCATTTTTCTTATATATGTATTATATTCTCCATTATTACTAGATGTCGCGAGAACTCAGTCTTCACTGCCATCTAGTAGCTGACTATAACAAGTAAGTAAATTAAAGAGAACATTTTTACTTTATAGCAGTGACGCTTTATCGATATTATAATTAAATCTTTAACATTGAGCAACGCAAGCTTAATATGGTATGATAAGAAAAATAAATGCCTGGACGGGATTCGAACCCGGATCTCTGAGTCTGTACCTCAGTGTGATATATATACATATATATGGAATGTTAAGAAAAATAAATGCCTGGACGGGATTCGAACCCGGATCTCTGAGTCTGTACCTCAGCGTGATATCCATTACACTACCAGGCGAATCCAATTCAAACACTTATTTTTCTTATATATGTATTATACTCTCCATTATTACTAGATGTCGCGAGAACTCGGTCTTCACCGCCATCTAGTAGCTGACTATAACAAGTAAGCAAATTAAAGAGAATATTTTTACCTTATAGCAATGACGCTTTATAGATGTTATAATTAAATGTTTAACATTGAGCAATGCAAGCTTAATATGGAATGTTAAGAAAAATAAATGCCTGGACGGGATTCGAACCCGAATCTCTGAGTCTGTACCTCAGCGTGATATCCATCACACTACCAGGCGAATCCAATTCAAAGACTTATTTTTCTTATATATGTATTATACTCTCCATTATTACTAGATGTCGCGACAACTCGGTCTTCACCGCCATCTAGTAGCTGACTATAACAAGTAAGCAAATTAAAGAGAATATTTTTACCTTATAGCAGTGACGCTTTATAGATGTTAAAATTAAATGTTTAACATTGAGCAATGCAAGCTTAATATGGAATGATAAGAAAAATAAATGCCTGGACGGGATTCGAACCCGGATCTCTGAGTCTGTACCTCAGCGTGATATCCATTACACTACCAGGCGAATCCAATTCAAACACTTATTTTTCTTATATATGTATTATACTCTCCATTATTACTAGATGGCGCGAGAACTCGGTCTTCACCGCCATCTAGTAGCTGACTATAACAAGTAAGCAACTTAAAGAGAATATTTTTACCTTATAGCAATGACGCTTTATACATGTTATAATTAAATGTTTAACATTGAGCAATGTAAGCTTAATATGGAATGATAAGAAAAATAAATGCCTGGACGGGATTCGAACCCGGATCTCTGAGTCTGTACCTCAGCGTGATATCCATTACACTACCAGGCGAATCCAATTCAAACACTTATTTTTCTTATATATGTATTATACTCTTCATTATATATAAGAAAAATAAGCGTTTGAATTGGATTCGCTTGGTAGTGTAATGGATATCACGCTGAGGTACAGACTCAGTGATCCGGGTTCGAATCCCGTCCAGACATTTATTTTTCTTATCATTCCATATTAAGCTTGCATTGCTCAATGTTAAACATTTAATTATAACATATATAAAGCGTCACTGCTATAAGGTAAAAATATTCTCTTTAATTTGCTTACTTGTTATAGTCAGCTACTAGATGGCGGTGAAGACCGAGTTCTCGCGACATCTGGTAATAATGGAGAGTATAATACATATATAAGAAAAATAAGTGTTTGAATTGGATTCGCCTGTAGTGTAATGGATATCCCGCTGAGGTATAGTCTCAGAGATCCGGGTTCGAATCCCGTCCAGGCATTTATTTTTCTTATCATTCCATATTAAGCTTGCATTGCTCAATGTTGAACATTTAATTATAACATACATATATATATATATATACATACATAAGTCCACAGCTGTGGTCTCTGGGTAGCGTGCTGCCCTGTCACGTAGCGGGCAAGGGTTCGATCCTCGGTCGGGGCAGTTTTTCTGGGTGAGGTTTTTATCAGGGTTTTTCCTCACCTGTAAGACAAATGTCAGGAAAACGTTAAGGCGCAAATGGTCCCCAAAATCATATGGCCATCATCATCATTATTCACAGTGTGGAAAGCAACGGGAAGCTACCACACCTACAATTCCCTAGTAGATTTGCAAGCATAGCATGAAAATGCTATGATTGCAGTGAAGGACCTGCCTTGGGGCAGAATTACTATGGATGGATATATATATATATATATGTACACCCTTCGACAAAAGATGAGTCATCTCTTGAACGCATATTTCTTCTAAGTCATACTCGGCACAGCGCTGGGTTCAAACTAGGAAAGTAGTCATAATTGTGCAGTCCCTGAACTACTGTGTTATGTGGCATGAACTGAAGACTCCTATGTGACCTGATAGCTCAGCGGTAAAGCATGCGGACACTGTTTCTGTTATTGAAGAACGCAGGTTCTCGTCTTCAATTACACAGTTTTTTTCGTGATATTTGTATTAAATCGTATTATGAATTAAATACATTTTATTTTGTCATTTGAATTAATCTATACTTTTTAAGTTCATAATTTTTTATACCGTTGAGGTTATAACAATGTTAAATTATATATTTTTTACCCTGCATACTACCGTCTTCCTCAACTATTTAAAATTTTCGTTGATTTCACTCTAAGCCTTTCAATGCATGCTTCATCTTCTGGAGTTGTTGTAGTAGTATTGAATTAACTGTATGTCTAATAGAGGGTTTTGTTCATTAGGCATATTTTCGTTGAGAATGTTTGTATTCTTGGCCTTTTTGACAATTTCGATTTTTTCTAAAATGTTAATTTTATGTGTGTTACTTTCTCTGTGTATAATTGACATTGTATTATCAATATTGTTGAAACTGTGGCCGCTTTCAGAAATATGTTTAGCGAAATATGGTTTTATTGTTAAAGGAGAAGGCAAATCAAATTTCGCTGTTCACCAGATTTGAGTCCAATTAAAAATGTGTTGCTAAGATAAAAATAGAGATGAACTGTAATTGGCCTGCAGATGCACGAAAGACGAAAGATGGCTTAGGCGCACAAATTCAAAACGTCTGTGATGCTCTAGCCGATCGTCCACGTGCCTGTAGACAATTGATTGCATCAATTTCCCGCAGATTGAGGGCGGTATTAGATGCTGAGGATTCATACACCAGATATTGATTTTGTTTAGTTAAAATTTTCATTTTAGAATATATTATTTTTTTTCCTCATTTACTTATTAGAAGAAGGTTTTAATGTATGTTGTTGTTTGTGCATTAAAGCCATAAAACTCATATATAAAATTAAATATGAAACTACATTACCGGCAAAATAATATTCTAACATTCGGTTAAAAAAAAGGTAGAACGGGAATCGAACCCGTGAGGTTACAAACACAGACGATGCCTATTAAATCTCTCGACCACGGAAACCCACTAACCCAAACTCTCTCTTTAATGTTGCTTGCTTGTGCACTGCATTAACTAGCAAACAACCCAGTACAATTATTGAAAACTTGTTGATGTGAATACGGCTTTTGCCTCAAGAAGTTCCCCCATCCATTGATAGTATCAGCGGATGACTCATTTTCTTGTCTAAGGGTGCACACACACACACACACACACACATATATATATATATATATATATTTTATCACGTCATATTAAGCTTAAATTGTCCAACGTCAAACATTTAACTATATCACATATAATATATGTACATGTGTGTGTGCATTGATTTAATAAATAACACATATATTTCCGCTATGAAACATTTAAGGTTTTTATTAAAAATATACATTTCCTAACAAAGCAATAACATAAATGTTGACGTAAGAAATAACTTACGTTGCGGAGCAACGCCATTGAATGTGAAATTTGAAAAGTAAGTTTTTAATTTGTATTAAATAAAATGTGAATATTTCACAGCTTAAATATATTTTTAACCGTAAATTTGTGGAATGAACAAGGCGCAACTCTTCCTTTATCAGGTAAATATTAAATACATTCAGAAATACCCCATTTATTAAAGAATAAACGTTTGAAAATATATTACGTGCTATACTGTTCACATTTCTAAGCTAACTGTTTACACATTATGATAAATTTAAATATAAAATATCAAAAATATTCGTTTTTATATAACTTTGTATAATAATATGTTATTCGAATTACAAACCTAACATTAAAATGAGTATATTCCTGATTGTAATTTATATATAGGTTAGATCCGCGTAATTTGAGCCGACGTGTAATTTGGGGTTTTTAAGATTTTGATAATTCCAAGTTTGTTCACCCCTTGATTTTAACGGGATTAGTAAGGCAATTAAGAATACTTCACCCCCTGAAACTTGTTTTATTGTATCCCTCAAAGTTTCGAGGCAACGAAGAATATATTATATTGTCCATTTTCATTAAAAGGTTTCAGTTCAAAGTGAAACAGTTTTCTGAAGCTAGTGGTTAAGTCAAGTGTGTGTATTTTTAGTTAAACTGGTGTAAATATTTCAAAGTACGTTTTATTAATATTTCAGTATCGTATTTACTATAATTTTTGTGATACATATTTTTTTAATTAAATGATACATGGTGTGTAATTTGGGCCTCGTTTATAATTCGTAATTTGGATCTGAGATAGAGCATTAAATGTTTTTCGTTATATATATTGTTATTAATAATAATAATAATAATAACAATAATAACAATAATAATAAAAATAATAACAATAATAAAAATAATAACAATAATAATAATATTATTATTAATTATGAATATATTAATGAAAGATGGCTAAAGATTAAAATGAAGCTTATGGGAAGAACAATTGTGTTCTTAGCGGTCTACGCACCTACAGATGATGCTGCACAGAGTCAGAAAGAAAAGTCTATTCAATAATAGTGGAACAAATAGAGAAAATACGAAGTAATGAAGAATTAATACTAATGGGAGACTTAAATGGGAGAGTGGGTAGAACAAACAATTATGAAGCAGTAGGAAAACATGGGGAACGAGAAGTCAACGATAATGGAAATAGAATAATAGAGATGTGCAAACAACATAAATTAAAGATAGTAAACACATTTTTCGATCATAAGGATATTCATAAATTTACTTGGGAACGACCTAGTCTCAATCAGAAATCAATAATAGACTACATAATTGTAAAGCAAAATACTTCCTCATTTATTAAGGACTCAAGGGCTAAATGAGGAGCAAATTGTGATTCCGACCACTATCTACTCACAGCACAGATCATCCCCAAATTCCCTATAGGGAAAAAAGTGCATGATGAAGCAAGGGAATCAACAATGCAACTGAAGCAGGAAGAAAAATTTAAATTGTATTTATTTAATCAGGATAGTATCAAAAACCTATATCAAGGAAGACTGAGGATTAAAATTGAGAATTTGGATTACAAGGAAGACATAGAAGAAGAATATAATCAATTAAAGGAAATAATACATTCGGCAGCAAAAGAAGCATTAGGCACAATAAATAAAAAACAAAATACACAAGATTGGTGGAATGAAGATATCGAAGAATTAACCAAAAAGAAGAAAAAATGCTACTTAGAATGGTTGGCAAATAAAACAACAGAGAATTGGATAGAATACAAGAGAACAAACGCCAAAGTTAAAAGGAAAGTGATAGAAGAAAAAAAAAACAAATTATGTAAAAGCAAATGCCAAGAAACAGAAAGTTATATAGGAGGATCACAATCATCGGAAGTATGGAGATTTCTAAAAACACTAAAAACCAACCAAGGATCCAGTAAGATAAATTTGTTAACAAAATTTGACGCAGAAAAACATTACAAAGCTTTACTGTCAGAAACTAGAAATCAGTTTATGGAAACTATAGAATTAGAAATTCAAACCCTAAAGAATAAAAAGGCACCAGGGCCGGGAAACATACCCAATGAGTTAATTAAATATGGTCCAAAAAAAATAATAGGTAGATTGAGGGACTTGTTTAATAAGTGCATTGCAACACAGAAGATTCCCGATGAATGGAAAATAAGCTACATTGTACCAATATACAAGAAGGGCGATAGAAGAGACGCAAAAAACTACAGAGGACTAAGTATAAATAACACATTATATAGAATATTTACGAAGTTATTAAAAACAAAGTTACAAAAAGATATTAAAGACAAATTAGGAGAAGATCAAAATGGATTCAGACCAGGAAGGTCATGTGTTGACAATATATTTGCAATACAACAGTTAATTGAAAAACGGACTGCAGTTGGAGAAGAAACCCATTTGACAATGATAGATTTAGAGAAAGCTTATGACTCAATTCCGAGGAACAAATTACGGGAAGTATTGGAGAAATACAATATTGATAGAAAGCTAATAGAAATTATTAAACAAATCTATAAAGATAACTCCTCTTATGTTATAATTGGAAATATAACGTCTAATCCTATAAAAACCACAAAGGGATTGAAACAAGGGTGCAGTCTTTCACAAATTTTATTTAATATTTATGTAGAATCCATATTAATGAAATGGAAACAAAGCTGCAAAGGTATGGGGATCCCAATAGGTAACAGATTTTTGCTGACATTACAATTTGCCGATGATCAACTGGTTTTAGCGCAAGACAAATTTTATATGGAATTCATGATAAAAAGGTTGAAAAACACATATGAATCATGGGGTCTCACAGTAAATTTACAAAAAACAGAATATCTGGCAATAAATAGCAATGAACGAGAAAATTTAATATTGGAAGAAGGAATCCAAATAAAGCAAGCGAAACAAACTAAATATTTTGGACTAATTATGGATAACATTGAAGGTATAGGCAAAGAGAACATAAAACATAGAATTGAATTGAGTAGCAAAATAATATCATCGTTAAATTCCATATGGTGGGATAAGCATATTTGGAAGAACACAAAAAAATATATTGGTAAAACATTGGTGGAATCTGTTGCAATGTACGGAAGTGAGGTATGGACAATCAATAAGTATTACAAGAATAGACTAATAGCTCTAGAAATGGATTATTTACGGAGAAGTGCCAGAAAGTCTAGATTAGAATATGTCACAAATAAGGAAATTAGAAACATATTGCAAGCAGAAGAAAGCATAATTGAAAGAATTGAGGAGAAGGAATTAAAGTGGTTAGGACATGTCTTAAGAATGGAAGATGAGCGATGGCCGAAGCAACTATATGAATGGCATCCGAACAGAAAGAAGAAAAGAGGGAGACCAAGATTAACATGGAAGGAAAACATGAAGACAGTAATGCAAGCTAGAGGGCTAAGCATCGAAGATGCCCAAGACCGTAGGCTTTGGAGGTTTGGCACAGGAAGACGGCAGCAGTTGTAAAAACCCGAAGATAGATAGAGAGATTATTATTAATAATAATATAATAATAATAATAATAATAATAATATAATAATAATAATAATAATAATAATAATATAATAATAATAATCATAATAATATAATAATAATATAATAATATAATAATATAATAATAATAATATAATAATAATAATTATATAATAATAATAATAATATATATAATAATAAAATTATAATAATAATAATATAATAATAAAATTATAATAATAATATTATTATTATTATTATTATTATTATTATTATTATTATTATTATTATTATTATCATTATTATCATTATTACTGTTATTAATCAAATTATTTCTACTGTAACAATTAACATAACTAAAATTATTTTATTTTATTCATTTTTATTATTACAATTACTTTACTACCAACTAAGTCACTGGCTGTATAGAACCCGTAGGTTCATGGCCGCTCGGACATAAGGTTATTTTAGTACTTAAGTTATTATTTCTAGTTTTTCTAACATTATTAAATGTAGTATTAGAAAACGTTTGTATTGTTTAGTGCACGTTAATAATCCCTTATGATTATTTTAATTACCTAGTTAATTTTGTGTTCTGCAATCAGTTAGTTCAACTCTGGCTCACTGTTATTGCTGTTTTTATTATTATTCTTAATTTATTATTATTAATTTTTTTATTATTCGTTATATCATTTAACATATTTTGGACTTTCAATGTTTTAATGTATTTCTTAGATGATCTGACCCTGTGAATCCAAGAAGTGATCTCAAAAATCACATATGTTCATTATTTGTCTACGTGTATTTATTTCTCGTGTTACCTTAATTGTTTCATAAACACAAATGAGGACAGTCTGTACTACAGATTTACAAATCCCGAAAAGAGAATGTATTCTCTTACTTATATTTTTAAAATAAATCACTTAAAAAGTAATATGAGTAATTCTATTTACATGTGCAACCTATAAGACATGGGCCCGAATTACACGATTCATCGGCCCAAATTACCCGATCTCGGCCCAAATTACACGGAATCATTATTTATGTAAACATAATTTTAAAATTTTTTCTGGAAATTATTATACGACGTAGTTATCATAAAAGCAATCAGTACTGTGTACTATTCCTTATTTTGAAAAAATGTAATTTTTAAAATAGAATTAAAGGCGTTACTCGAATTTTAAGTTAAGTGGCCCAAAATACAGGACCTTCACCTATATGTAATATAGTATAATATAGAAATAGTAATAGAAATAGTACAGTGTAATGTAATCTAATGCGGTGCGCGGTGCGGTGCGGTGCGGTGCGTTGCATGGTGCTGTGCGCGGTGGGCGGTGAGGTGTGAGATGCGAGGTGCCCAGTGCGATGCGGTGCGCGGTGTTGTCCGGTTCGTGGTGCGGTGCGAGTTGCGTTGCGCGATAATGTAATGTGTTGCAATGTAGTGTAATGTAATGTAGTGTAATGTAATGTAATATATTGTAATGTAATGTACTGTAATGTAATGTACTGTAATGTAATGTACTGTAATGTAATGTATTTTATAATATAGTATAATATCGTAATAGTAAAGTTATAGTATAGAATAATGAAATGTAATGTAATGTAATGCGGCGCGAGGTGAGAAGCGCGCTGAAGTGCGCGGTGCGGTGCGCGGTGCGTTGTGCGGTAGAGGTTCGCGGTGCGGTGCGAGGAGCGAGGAGCGGTGCGCGATGCGGTGCGCGGTGAGGTCTGCGGTGCAGTGCGAGGTGCGGTGTGCGGTTCTGTGCGCGGTGCGGTTCGCGGTGAGGTGCGCGGTGCGGTTCGCGGTGAGGTGCGCGGTGCGGTGGGCGGTGCTGTGCGAGGTAGGGTGCGCATTGCGGTGGGCGGTGCTGTGCGAGGTAGGGTGCGCAGTGCGGTGCGAGGTGCGGTGTGGTGCGGTGCGTTGCAAGGTGCGGTGCGGTGTGGTGCGGTGCGGTGCGGTGTGGTGCGGTGCGGTGCGGTGCGGTGCGGTGCGGTGCGGTGCGGTGTGGTGCGGTGCGGTGCGAGTGGCGGTGAGGTGCGGTGCGAGTGGCGGTGAGGTGCGGTGCGAGTGGCGGTGAGGTGTGCGGAGCGAGTGGCGGTGAGGTGTGCGGTGCGAGTGGCGGTGAGGTGTGCGGTGCGAGTGGCGGTGAGGTGTGCGGTGCGAGTGGCGGTGCGAGGTGTGCGGTGAGGTGTGCGGTGCGAGTGGCGGTGAGGTGTGCGGTGCGAGTGGCGGTGAGGTGTGCGGTGCGAGTGGCGGTGAGGTGTGCGGTGCGAGTGGCGGTGAGGTGTGCGGTGCGAGTGGCGGTGAGGTGTGCGGTGCGAGTGGCGGTGAGGTGTGCGGTGAGGTGTGCGGTGCGAGTGGCGGTGAGGTGTGCGGTGCGAGTGGCGGTGAGGTGTGCGGTGCGAGTGGCGGTGAGGTGTGCGGTGCGAGTGGCGGTGAGGTGTGCGGTGCGAGTGGCGGTGAGGTGTGCGGTGCGAGTGGCGGTGAGGTGTGCGGTGCGAGTGGCGGTGAGGTGTGCGGTGCGAGTAGCGGTGAGGTGTGCGGTGCGAGTGGCGGTGAGGTGTGCGGTGCGAGGTGCGGTGCGAGGTGCGGTGCGATGTGCGGTGCGATGTGCGGTGCGATGTGCGGTGCGATGTGTGGTGCGATGTGCGGTGCGAGGTGCGGTGCGAGGTGCGGTGCGAGGTGCGGTGCGAGGTGCGGTGCGAGGTGCGGTGCGATGTGCGGTGCGGAGCGCTGTGCGCTACAGTGCTAAGTGCGGTGCGGAGCGCTGTGCGCTACAGTGCTAAGTGCGCTGCGTGGAGCGGTGCGCGTTGCGGTGCGCTGTGCGTTTCGGGGTGCGGCGCGACGTGCGGTGCGCGGTGTGGTGCGCGGTGTGGTGCGCGGTGTGGTGCGCGGTGTGGTGCGCGTTGAGCTGGGCGGTGCTTTGCGAGGTAGGGTGCGCAGTGCGGTGCGTTTCGGTGCGGTGCGAGGTGCGGTGCGAGGTGCGGGGCGTTGCAAGGTGCGGTGAGGTGTGGTGTGGTGCGAGTGGCGGTGAGGTGCGGTGCGAGTGGCGGTGAGGTGCGGTGCGAGTGGCGGTGAGGTGCGGTGAGGTGCGGTGCGAGTGGCGGTGAGGTGCGGTGCGAGTGGCGGTGAGGTGCGGTGCGAGTGGCGGTGAGGTGCGGTGCGAGTGGCGGTGAGGTGCGGTGCGAGTGGCGGTGAGGTGCGGTGCGAGTGGCGGTGAGGTGCGGTGCGAGTGGCGGTGAGGTGCGGTGCTAGGTGCGGTGCGATGTGCGGTGCGAGGTGCGGTGCGATGTGCGGTGCGAGGTGCGGTGCGATGTGCGGTGCGGAGCGCTGTGCGCTACAGTGCTAAGTGCGCTGCGTGGAGCGGTGCGCGTTGCGGTGCGTGGAGCGGTGCGCGTTGCGGTGCGTGGAGCGGTGCGCGTTGCGGTGCGCGATGCGGTGCGCGATGCGGTGCGCGTTGCGGTGCGCTGTGCGGTTCGCGGTGCGGCGCGACGTGCGGCGCGACGTGCGGTTCGCGGTGCGGCGCGAGGTGCGCGGTGAGGTCCGCGCTGCAGTGCGAGGTGCGGTGCGCGGTTCTGTGCGCGGTGCCGTTCGCGGTGAGGTGAGGGGTGCGGTGCGCGGTGTGGTGCGCGTTGAGGTGGGCGGTGCTGTGCGAAGTAGGGGTTGCGGTGCGAGGTGCGGTGCGTTGCAAGGTGCGGTGAGGTGTGGTGTGGTGCGGTGCGAGTGGCGGTGAGGTGCGGTGCGAGTGGCGGTGAGGTGCGGTGCGAGTGGCGGTGAGGTGCGGTGCGAGTGGCGGTGAGGTGCGGTGCGAGTGGCGGTGAGGTGCGGTGCGAGTGGCGGTGAGGTGCGGTGCGAGTGGCGGTGAGGTGCGGTGCGAGTGGCGGTGAGGTGCGGTGCGGGAGTGGCGGTGAGGTGCGGTGCGAGTGGCGGTGAGGTGCGGTGCGAGTGGCGGTGAGGTGCGGTGCGAGTGGCGGTGAGGTGTGCGGTGCGAGTGGCGGTGAGGTGTGCGGTGCGAGTGGCGGTGAGGTGCGGTGCGAGTGGCGGTGAGGTGCGGTGCGAGTGGCGAAGCGCGTTGCGGTGCGCGTTGTAATTGTAATAATGTAATGTAATGTAATGTAATGTAATGTAATGTAATGTAATGTAATGTAATGTAATGTAATGTAATGTAATGTAATGTAATGTAATGTAATGTAATGTAATGTAATGTAATGTAATGTAATGTAATGTAATGTAATGTAATGTAATGTAATGTAATGTAATGTAATGTAATGCAATGTAATGTAATGTAATGTATAATATAGTATAATATAGTAAAAATAATAATAATATAAATATTATAGAGTAATATATTGTAATGCGGTGCGAGTGGCGGTGAGGTGCGGTGCGAGTGGCGGTGAGGTGCGGTGCGAGTGGCGATGCGCGTTGCGGTGCGCGTTGTAATTGTAATAGTGTAATGTAATGTAATGTAATGCAATGCAATGCAATGCAATGCAATGCAATGCAATGCAATGCAATGCAATGCAATGCAATGCAATGCAATGCAATGCAATGCAATGCAATGCAATGCAATGCAATGCAATGCAATGCAATGCAATGCAATGCAATGCAATGCAATGTAATGTAATGTAATGTAATGAAATGTAATGTAATGTAATGTAATGTAATGTAATGTAATGTAATGTAATGTAATGTAATGTAATGTAATGTAATGTAATGTAATGTAATGTAATGTAATGTAATGTAATGTAATGCAATGTAATGTAATGTAATGTATAATATAGTATAATATAGTAAAAATAATAATAATATAAATATTATAGAGTAATATATTGTAATGCGGTGCGAGTGGCGGTGAGGTGCGGTGCGAGTGGCGGTGAGGTGCGGTGCGAGTGGCGATGCGCGTTGCGGTGCGCGTTGTAATTGTAATAGTGTAATGTAATGTAATGTAATGCAATGCAATGCAATGCAATGCAATGCAATGCAATGCAATGCAATGCAATGCAATGCAATGCAATGTAATGTAATGTAATGTAATGTAATGTAATGTAATGTAATGTAATGTAATGTAATGTAATGTAATGTAATGTAATGTAATGTAATGTAATGTATAATATAGTATAATATAGTAATAATAATAATAATATAAATATTATAGAGTGATATATTGTAATGCGGTGCGAGGTGCGCGGTGCAGTGTGAGGTGCGGTGCGCTCTGAAGTGCAATGTGCGGCGCGTAATGTGGTGCGCGGTGCGAACTGTGGTTCACGGTGCGGTGAGAGGTGCGGTGCGCGATTCGGTGTGAGGCGCGGTGCGCGGTGCGCGATAATGTGCGCGGTAATATGCGCAGTGCGGTTCGCGATGCTGCGCAAGGTGCGGTTCGCGATGATGCGCGAGGTGTGGTGCGCTGTGAGGTGCGCGGTGCGGTGCGAGGTTCGTTGCGCGTTGCGGTGCGCGGTGAGGTGCGAGGTAGGGTGCGCGGTGCGGCGCGAGGTAAGCTTCGCGGTGAGGTGCGATGCGGTGCGAAGTGAGTTGCGCGGTGCGGTGCGAGGTGAGTTGCGCGGTGCGGTGCGAGGTGAGTTGCGCGGTGCGGTGCGAGTTGGGTGCGAGGTGCGGTGCGAGTTGGGTGCGAGTTGAGGTGCGCGGTTCGGTGCAGTGCGCGGTGAGGTGCCCGTAGCGTGGTGCGTTGCGCGGTGAGTGCCGTGAGGTTCGCGGTGAAGTGCGCGATGAGGTGCGAGGTGCGGTGCACTGTGAGGTGCAAGATGTGGTGCGAGGTGCGGTGCGCGGTGCGGTGCGGTGCGCGGTAAGGTGCGCCGTAAGTTGTGCGGTGCGCGGTGCGGTGCGGTGCGCGGTAAGGTGCGCCGTAAGTTGCGCGTTAAGGTGCGCCGTAAGTTGCGCGTTAAGGTGCGCCGTAAGTTGCGCGTTAAGGTGCGCCGTAAGTTGCGCGTTAAGGTGCGCCGTAAGTTGCGCGTTAAGGTGCGCCGTAAGTAAGTTGCGCGTTAAGGTGCGTGTAGCGGTGCGAGATGCGAGGTGCGCGGTGCTGTACGATGTGAGGTTCGCGGTGAGGTGCGCGGTGCGGTGCGGTGCGGTGCGAGGTAGGTTGCGCGGTGCGAGGTAGGTTGCGCGGTGCGAGGTAGGTTGCGCGGTGCGAGGTAGGTTGCGCGGTGCGAGGTAGGTTGCGCGGTGCGAGGTAGGTTGCGCGGTGCGAGGTAGTTTGCGCGGTGCGAGGTAGGTTGCGCGGTGCGAGGTAGGTTGCGCGGTGCGAGGTAGGTTGCGCGGTGCGGTGCGAGGTAGGTTGTGCGGTGCGGTGCGAGGTAGGTTGTGCGGTGCGGTGCGAGGTAGGTTGTGCGGTGCGGTGCGGTGCGGTGCGGTGCGTTGCGAGTTGCGTTGTGCGATAATGTAATATAATGCAATGTAATGTAAAGTAATGTTATATAATACAATATAATATATAATATAGTAATATTAATAGTAAGAGTATAGTGTAATGTAATGTAATATTGTAATGTAATGTAATGAAAAATAATATAATAGGGTAGATCCGCGTAATATGGGCCGACGTGTAATTTGGGCTTTTTAAAATTTTGATATTTCCAAGTTTGTTCACCCCTTGATTTTAACGGGATTAGGAAAGCAATTAACAGTACTTCAACCCTTGAAACTTCTTTTATTGTATCCCTCAAGGTTTCGAGGCAACGAAGAAAATATTATATTTTCCATTTTCACTAAAAGATTTCAGCTCAAAGTTAAAAAAAAATTCTGAAGCCAGTGGTTTAAGTCAAGTGTGTGTATTTTTAGTTAAACTGCTGTAAATACGTACGTTTTATTAATATTTCAGTATCGTATTTACTATAATGTTTGTGATATATATACGTTTTATTAATATTTCAGTATCGTATTTACTATATTTACTATAATTTTTGTGATATATATTTTGTAATTAAATGATACATGGTGTGTAATTTGGGCCTCATGAGAGTGTGTAATTTGGGCCTCGTCTATAGTTCGTAATTTGGATCTGAGATAGAGCATTAACTGTTTTTAGTTATATATATTGTTATTAATAATAATTATAATAATACTAATAATAATACGCCGTAAGGTGCGCGGTGCGGTGCGAGTTGCACTGTGCATTAATGTGCGCGGTTCGATGCGCGGTACGGTGCGCGGTGCGGTGCGAAGTGCGGTGCGAAGTGCGGTGCGAAGTGCGGTGCGAAGTGCGGTGTGCGGTGCGAAGTGCGGTGCGAAGTGCGGTGTGCGGTGCGAAGTGCGGTGTGCGGTGCGAAGTGCGGTGTGCGGTGTGCGGTGCGAGGTGCGGTGTGCGGTGTGCGGTGCGAGGTGCGGTGTGCGGTGCGAAGTGCGGTGTGCGGTGCGAGGTGCGGTGTGCGGTGCGAGGTGCGGTGTGAGGTGCGAGGTGCGAAGTGCGGTGCGAGGTGCGAAGTGCGGTGCGAAGTGCGGTGCGAGTTGCGGAGCGAGGTGCGGAGCGTGCGCTGTGCGGAGCGTGCGCTGTGCGGTGCGAGGTGCGGTGCGAGTTGCGGTGCGATGTGCGCTGTGAGGTACGGTGCGTGGTCCGATGCGCGGAGCGGTGCGGTGCGGGGTGCAATGTGTGGTGCGGTGCGCGGTGTTGTGCCGTAAGAGGTGCGTTGCGCGATGCGATTTGATGCGATGAAATGCAATGTAATGTAAAGTAATGTAATGTAATATAATATAATATAATATATAATATAGTAATAGTAATAGTAATAGAAATATTATAGAGTAAAGTAATGTAATGCGGTGCGAGGTGCGGTGCGCTGTGAAGTGCGCAATGCGGCGTGAGGTGTGCAGTGAGGTGCGCGATGCGTTGCGAGGTGCGGTACGCGGAGCGGTGCGCCATACGGTGCGAGGGGCGATGCGAGGTGAGTGCGAGGTGCGGTGGGCTGTGCGGTGCGAGGTGGGGGATGTAGTTGCGGTGCGCGGTGAGGTGCGTGATGCGATGTGAGGTGCGGTGCGCGGTGAGAGAGGTGCGCGTTGCGGTACGCGGTGAGAGAGGTGCGCGTTGCGGTGCGCGGTGAGAGAGGTGCGCGTTGCGGTACGCGGTGAGAGAGGTGCGCGTTGCGGTACGCGGTGAGAGAGGTGCGCGTTGCGGTACGCGGTGAGAGATGTGCGCGTTGCGTTGCGAGGTGCGGGTCCGTGCGAGGTGCTGGTCCGTATGAGGTACGGGTACGTGCGAGGTGCTGGTCCGTGCGAGGTGCGGGTCCGTACGAGGTGCTGGTCCGTGCGAGGTGCTGGTCCGTGCGAGGTGCGGGTCCGTGCGAGATGCTGGTCCGTGCGAGGTGCTGGTCCGTGCGAGGTGCGGGTCCGTGCGAGGTGCGGTGCGCCGCTGTGCGTTGTGTGTTGCGCTATAATGTAATGTAATGTAATGCAATGCAATGCAATGCAATGCAATGCAATGCAATGCAATGCAATGCAATGCAATGTAGTGTAATGTAGTGTAATGTAGTGTAATGTAGTGTAATGTAGTGTAATGTAGTGTAATGTAGTGTAATGTAGTGTAATGTAGTGTAATGTAGTGTAATGTAGTGTAATGTAGTGTAATGTAGTGTATTGTAATGTAATGTAATGTAATTTAATGTAATGTAATTTAATGCAATGTAATTTAATGGAATGTAATTTAATGTAATGTAATTTAATGTAATGTAATGTAATTTAATGTAATGTAATGTAAAGTAATGTAATGTAATGTAAAGTAATGTAATATAATATAACACATAATATAGTAATAATAATAGTAAGAGTATAGTGTAATGTAATGTAATGTTGTAATGTAATATAATATAATATAATAGGGTAGATGCGCGTAATATTGGCCGACGTGTAATTTGGGCTTTTTAAAAATTTGATATTTCCATGTTTGTTCACCCCCTGATTTTAACGGGATTAGCATGGCAATTTACAGTACTTCACGCCCTTTAAAATATTATATCTTCCATTTTCACTAAAAGGTTTCAGCTCAAAGTGAAACATTTTTCTGAAGCTAGTGGTTAAGTAAAGTGTGTGTATTTTTAGTTAAACTACTGTAAATATATCAAAGTACGTTTTATTAATATTTCAGTATCGTATTTACTATAATTTTTGGGTTACATATTTTTTTTATTAAATGATACATGGTGTGTAATTTGGGCCTCATGAGAGTGTGTAATTTGGGCCTCGTCTATAGTTCGTAATTTGGATCTGTGATAGAGCATTAAATATTTTTAGTTGTATATATTGTTATTACTAATATTTATAATAATACCAGTAATAATAATAATATTAAACAAATTATGTCTACCATAACAATGAACATAACTAAAATAATTTTATTATATTCATTTTTATTATTACAATTACTTTACTACCAACTAAGTCACTAGCTGTATAGAACCCGTAGTTTCATAACCGCACGGACATAATGTTATTTTACTAATATAATTATTATTTTAGTACTTATTATTTCTAATATTTCTAACATTATTAAATGTAGTATTAGAAAAAGTTTATATTGTATAGTGCACGTTAATAATCCCTTATGATTATTTTAATTAACTAGTTAATTTTGTGTATTGCAATAAGTTAGTTCAACTATGGCTCACTGTTATTGCTGTTTTTATTATTATTCTTAATTTATTATATTTAATTTTTTTATTATTGGTTATATCATTTAACATATTTTGGACTTTCAATGTTTTAATGTATTTCTTAGATGATCTGACCCTGTGAATCCAAGAAGTGATCTCAAAAATCACATATGTTCATTATTTGTCTACGTGTATTTATTTCTCGTGTTACCATAATCGTTTCATAAACACAAATGAGGACAGTCTGTACTACAGATTTATAAATCCCGAAAAGATAATGTATTCTCTTACTTATATTTTTAAAATAAATCACTTAAAAAGTAATAGAGTAATTCTATTTACATGTGCAACCTATAAGACATGGGCCCGAATTACACGATTCATCGGCCCAAATTACATGGAATCATTATTTATGTAAACATCATTTTAAAATTTTTTCTGGAAATTATTATACGACGTAGTTATCATAAAAGCAATCAGTACTGTGTACTACTCCTTATTTTGAAAAAAATGTAATTTTTAAAATAGAATTAAAGGCGTTACTCGAATTTAAGTTAAGTGGCCCAAAATACACGACTTTCCCCTATATATATATATATATATATATATATATATATATATATATATACATACACATCCCTTCTTCTTTGTTTGTCTCTCACTCCGACCCGTAAGTGTTCTATCTATGTCCAGGCACAATGGAAGAAGGTAGGAGTATTTTTTATTATTTACTAGCTAATCCCGGCGTGCGCTGCTACGCCTAATTAATTGAAAATTAATGTGCTTTTTATGTTTGGTTGAATAATTAAAAGGAAAAATAATTATAAATTTATAATTTTATGATACCCCGCCTGATTATTCGGTTATGCACGAGAATCTACTCATCCCGATCTTCTTGACATAAATGTGCTGAAAGACAAAATTCGTTATTGTGAGTTATCAGCAAAGGAATACCCGCCATATGCTGCTATGCTTGCACAAGAATCTACGAATTTATCTCGATCTTCTTGGCATAAAAAATACAAAAATGGCTATTTTGAGTTATCCTTAAGGGCCAATACTAATAAAATGCATATCAAATCCCTTTGAGGTGAATTAATTATATATATATATATATATACAATTTTAACAAATTTGAGGGCGACGGCACGTGCCAACAGGTACATTTCAATTTTTAACTATTATCTTGTATCCGTAAGAGATAAAAATATGATGTGGAGGATTTTTTGTAAAGCTTTTTGAAATATTCAATTCTGTTACATCGTACTTTGCATTTTTTATGTTTTCGGCAGCGTAAGCCATTTATCCGTCCAAAGAGCTATTTTATCACGTTTTCCACTACAAAGGATGATTTTTAAAGATGTAGGAGTTGAGTATCACAACTATCTTATAGCATATGTTCATCCCGAGAATCTCCTGAAGATTTTACAATAAGCCCCATCACAATCGGTTCAGCGGTATGGCCGCGCATAATATACGACCAACAAACCAACATTCATTTTTATATATTAGATTTAATTCTTTTAATATATAAATATATTACAAATGTAATGAAATCACTAAATATTATTTAATTACGCCAGAGTAAGTCAATACACGATGCTGCTGTTGCACAATTTTCTTTTTTTTAGAGGAACTAAACCCAATGGGTACAACTACAATTTTCTTTTTACATCAATCAACTTTCCGTATGAACGTAAACAAATGAATGAGGAATACACAGAAAATTTCCTTAGATTTTTTTTTTCATTCGGTTAATTTAATTATAGTATACACATATATGCATATATATATATATATATATATATTATCAAATTCAAGTAAAAAACTTACTTTTTTCAATTTCACGTTCAGTGGCTCCGCAACGTAAGTTATTTATTATGTCAACATTTTTGTTATTGCTTCGTTACGAAATCTATATATTTAATAAAAACGCTAAATGGTGTGTATCGGAAATATATATATATAATATATATATATATTATAAAAACAATGCACATACACACACACACATATATATTATTGAATCTCCACATATAATGAAACCCTATTTCGCCACAAAGGCATGTTATGTTTGTAGCTTATTATAACAATATTATACTGCACATTGCTAAACAGAAATATTATCTTATGGTTTTGAATGAGAGTTATGAATTACATAAATCATCTCAGAAAATACTGCACATTGTTATGAATTTCAAAAATATTTATAATAATTTGGTTCTGAAAATCACTTAACACATTGAGGCAGAAGCCTCATCATCTTTCAAAAGCAAGTTTAATCAAACTTGTAGCCTTTCGAATATAGTTCAATCAAGTAAAACATGTTTTACTGATTGTATTGATTCTTGACATTTACAATTATGATCACTGTCTGGGTTAATATTAAATATTTTAAAATAACTTCCAAATTTTCCATGACCAGTCATAAATTGTGTTAAAATGAAATTTGGAATAAAACGTTTTATATTTAGCCTTTGGTGTACTGTAAGAAAGAGGAGCTCTTTAGTCAAAGCACCATTTGCACGCCTTATCCAATGTTCATTCCAATTAGTGATGATATAGTCAAAAAGTTTATTTTATTTATTTTAACATAGGATATTGGGCACTTTGAAAATTAATATTGAAGCTCAGAAGAAGCTGCGGATTTCGATAGTTGATCAGCACGTTCAATACCCATAGTTCCCTGGTGCCCTCGTATCCAAGACAGGCACAGGTGGTTTGTGTAATGTTTTATGTTTTATGTTATTTCTAACTTTACTGAATTTTGATTATTAATTAATTACATTAATCAATTGAAGAGCAGCCAGCGAATCACTAAAAATTCGTGCACTACATTTATGTTGAAGATATCACTGTACAGCTTCTTTTATGGCATATAGTTCAGCTTGGAAAACAGAACAGGTAGGTAGAGTTTAAATAGTTTGAAGAAAACTTCACTGTCTTCACAATAAACTACATAAGCACATCCAAGTTTTACTTGCTCTTCTCCTGCAGTAAGTCTAGATCCGTCCGTGTAAATGGTATAGGCGTGGGTTTTTCCACAGGTTTCCACATACAGATTGTCATATTGTGTAGCAGGATGTTCAGCAGCCATGAAGGACATGGCATAATCAATATCAAAAGTAAACTATTGAAATATCTTTGTACGATTTCTTTTAATACGTTTGAGCCTGCTGAATAAAGTGCACTTAGATGTAGAGGAGGAATACCAGCAATGACAAGTGCTGCATCAGTGGAAATTTTACTATAAGATTTACATATACGTAATGAAAAATCCTCGTTACATTTGGTATAATTCCTTCTGAATATACTTTTTGCTCAAAAGATCTTGATATGCAGCAGAACAATATAACAACAAAGGTTTAACAGCACCATTATATATAATTTTCAGTATCTCTGGATTTAATCCCCAAGTTGTCCTGCTTGCAATTGATAGAGCTCTTAGGAATTTGTTACTTTTGACAGACAGGTGTTTTAAATGAGGTCTGAATGTACTCGTAAGTTTTGGATCTAAACTTACACCCAGATAATTTATACTGTTGACAAATGAAATGTCATGGCCTTTCATTTGTAAACCTTGGTTCAATTCTATATTTCTCCTTCTTGTAGTGAGCATTGCTTGAGATTTGTGGGGGTTGAATTTTAGTTTATTTTCTACTCTCCAATGGAATAGAATATTGAGAGCCATATTGCCAATTTGAATAAGTGTCTGCGCATCAATACTTCTGATAAGTAAGAGCGTATCCCCGTTTGGTATATCTTGTTTCAGTAGCTCATCATACTGAATATTACATAGTCCGGGGCTGAAGGCAGATCCCTGGGGGCATCCTCTAGATACACCAGTTTCAAGAGATTCATCACTAGAGTCCGGATGTTAGGCACATAAATATTAAAATAGGCAGGCAAAAAGGCACTAAAATCATTAATATAGTCACTAAAAAATAAAAATTGTCTCTTACAAAAAATGGACTAGAACATAACTTTTTACAGTCTTACGTTAAGAATATAAACATATGTTATCAATAGCATGCGAAGATATCAGAGATGCTTTTGGAATTTGTTTTGCCTTTTTACAAAGAGCAGAACAGTCACTAGAGAATATTTCCGCGCCACATTTTTTCACAAAATTTGTCAGATTGTATTTTACTGTTGTCCCCTCTTTATGTATCTTAAAAAACTGTTCTAGAGGTAAAAAAAAAGAAAAGAAAAGCCACATACATTTGCTGCACCACTTAATCTTTGAAGCATCTGTCTATGTATTAGGACTGCAGACTGAATACAGTGTTACCAATATCAAAATAATATTGGCGGTTTCAGCACCAGATGTGAGACGGAGAAAGCAAGCTTGAGGTATCTTCCTTCTTTGTCACACAGCAATGTTTGTATTGAAAAGAAACAAATATTTATTTTCCAAGCCTTAGAGCTGGAGCATAATACAATGGGACATACCTTAGGGCTATTTCGCTTAACGGGAATGCATGAGGTGGAAAATACAATATTTTTCCTAACGGGTGTGTACTGAGGGGGAAACCTGCTAGGTTATTGGGTTATTGTCACTCTTAATCTAAAATATTCTAAGGAAATTTATAAAAAAGAACACTTGAAAACTTCTATGGAATGATTTGTGCCATGACGTGTGTCCATTTCAATTGATTCCATTGAAATACTGAGTTAATTTCAAGAAAAAATTGCAAATAGGCATTTATATGCATTATAAGCTGAAATAGGCATTTATAGGCAAAATTGACTACATGGAAAACAACTCTAGGATCATTGGTATTAACTTATATGAAGTCACTTTTACAATATCTATAATAAATAACTATAGGCATTTTCCCTAACATCCGGTCTCTATTCATCACATATAGTAATCTGCACTTTGAGATTTTGAAAATAATTTTTGAATATGTTTATACAGGTTTTTGGGACATTTTTTCTACGATATATATATATATATATATATATATATAAATTTAATTATAACGTATATATATATATATATATATATATATGTATATATATGATATAATTAAATGTTTGACGTTGGGCAATGTAAGCTTAATATGATATGATAAATATATATTAGCTAATAACCGGCGTGCGCTGCTACATCTAAACAGATGATAATGTTTTTTTTTTTTTGCATTCAGTTCAGTAAGTAAAAGGAAAAATAAATATAAATTTATATTTTTATTATTTTTACATACCCCGTGCTGACTATCCGACTTTGCCCGATAATCTACGCATCCTAATTTTCCTGGCATCACTAAAAGACAAAAATGGATAGATATTGTGAGCTATCCTTAAAAGATAAAAACAAATGTTGTCGCGGACTTTCTGTACAGCTTTTTTGAGATATTCAATTCCATGTACAGTAATAATTTTGTGTATTTGTTATGGTATAGGCAGCGTAAGCCTTTAAATGCAAAAAAAAAGGGACTTTTTACGCTTTTCACTACAAAAGGTATATTTTTAAAGGTGTAGGATTTGAGTATCTCAAATCTCTTATAGCCCTATGTTCATCCCGGGAATCTGCTGAAAATTTGGCAACAAAAAAAACCATCATAATCGGATCAACGGGTATGGCCGCGCATAAAGTACGAACAAACAAAGAATCATTTTTATTTATTACTAGCGTACCCGGCAGACGTGTTCTGCCCGAACGTTCAATTCTCATGTCATGGGCGGACGATAAAAAATGTTATTTTTTACCATAAAATTCAGCAATTAGGACATAACTAGATATTATTAAATAATTTTGCAAGAATACCTCTTACAGCCTTCTGTTGTGGCTCAAGAAGTGTGAATGATGACGTCAGATAGTTATGTCGGAACATAACGATAATGCAGATGACTACGCATCTGACATAAAAAAATCCTATAACCCGATCGCCGCGCCACCTACCAAGTCCAATTGTGAATCTAAACCATACAGGGACCCACCAAAAAAAAAAAAAAAAATCATCCAAATCGGTCCAGTCGATATACAGAAGTTTTTTATTTCGGATTTCAAGTAAACCTCCACTTCTAAATTGTACCCTCCTTTGCAGATAAGTTAAAAACCGTCATTAACAATTATATTAGAGTGAAAAAAAAAGAAAAATTGATGAGAGTGAGTCAAAACAGTTTTTTTTTCCCCCCAGCTAGATTTAATTTCTGACCCTCTGCGCACCGGCCCCATACTGGCCGAAATTCCATGAGAAAAATGTCTTCCCCCGTAGAGACTCGAACCAGCGTAAGTCCCGTAGTTCTGCGCCAAGACTTCTTGCCTTAACCACTCGGCTACGGCGCGAGACTCTTGGTATCAATAAAAGACAAAAATGGTTTTTGTGAGTTATCCGTAAGAGATAAACATACGCTGTCGCGGACTATTTTGTAGAGCGTTTTGAGATATTCAATTCTGTGTACATTAATTTTGTGTATTTCTTATGGTTTAGGCAGCGTAAGCCATTTAAGGTCCAAAGAGCTACTTTTTTCGCGTTTTCCACTACAAAGGGCGATTTTTAAGGGTGTAGGAGTTGAGTATCACAACTCTCTTATAGCCTATGTTCATCCCGGGAATCTCCTGAACATTTTGCAAAAAAAAACCCATCTCAATCGGATCAACGGTATGGCCGCGCATAAAGTACGGACAAACAAACAAATATACAAACAAACAAACATTAATTTTCATATAAAAGAAGATGTGAAGCGGAAGTAGTAGCAGTAGTAGTAGTAGTAGTAGTATTACATTTTCTTATCGTTCGCATTTTTAAATAAATCGAAAATTAATGTGCATAAATGAAGTATTTGTGACAAAAAAATTCTAAAATTTCGACCACTGTGCGACCTCTAGTAAATAATAAGTATGAAAAATGTTTCTATTTTAAAATCCATTTTAATATTTAAATATAAATTTTAAAAAATGAACAAAATCATTCATTGTTTGTATTTGCTGAGTAAATTAATTTTTCTTAAATGAGGTTTTTAAAAAAATGCTTTTTAAAAATTTTATTTTATTCAAAATGTATGTAGAAATAAAACGTACCTCTAATATATATATATATATATATATATATATATATATATATATGTAATATATAAAAATGAATGTTTGCTTCTTTTGTTGGTTTGTTTGTTTGTTCGTACTTTAAGCGAGCCATACCGTTGATCTGATTGTGATGGTGTTTTTTTGCTAAATCTTCAGGAGATTCCCGGGAAGAACATAAGCTATAAATGAGTTGTGATACTCAACTCCTACACCCTTAAAAATCGCCCTTTTCAGTGAAAGTGTGGAAAATGTAGCTCTTTAGACGATAAAAGGCTTACGCTGCCTAAACTATAACAAATACTCAAAATTAATGTACATAGAATTGAATATCTCAAAAAGCCCTACAAAATCGACCGCAACAGCATATGTTCATCTCGTATGGATATAAGATAATAGTTAAATATTAAAATGTACCTGTTGGCGGGAGCCGTCGTCCTCAAATTTCATAAAATGGTGTATATAAAATTAATTCAACTCAACGGAATTTGATATGCATTTTATTAATATTGACTCTTATGTATAACACACAATAGCTACTTTTGTCTTTTCATTGGTCCAAAGAATATCGAGACCAGTATGTAAATTCTTGTGCAAGCATAGCAGCACATGGCGGGTATTCTTTTACGGATAACTCACAATAACGAAATTTTGTTTTTCAGCTCATTTATGCCAAGAAGATTGGGAAGAGTAGATTCCTGAGCAACGCCGGATAATCAGCACGGGTATCTAAAATATATAAACTTGTAATTATTTTTCATTTTACATATTCATATAATCAAAAAACACACCTTCATTTTCATTTATTTAGGCATAGCAGCGCACACCGGGTATTAGCTAGTAAATAATAAAAAATTCTCGGAATTTTTCCCATTATGCCTCGACATAGATAGAACATTGCGGGGTCGGAGTGACAGACAAACACAGAGGAAGATATGTGTGTGTGTGTGTCTATATATATATATATATATATATATATATATATATATATATATATATATATATAAAACAAGCTGGAATATATTTATTTCAATGTTACGTTTGTATTTAGAATAACATATTCTTATCTAAAAATATATAAAACAGAACGTTTCAAATTTTATATTTAAATTTGTCATTACGTGTAAGCAGAAAAAGACATCAGATGATAGAAAAAATTAAGGTAAATGGTTTGTATGCAGATACAAAAACGATAGCTGAGTTCAGGAAAGAGTGGAGAATGCTGAGTTTGCATTGAAAGACCTGCTCTTGAGCAGAACACTAAGAATGAATAATGTGTAAGCAGTTAGCTTCAAATATGAACAGTAATGCACGTAATGAATTTTCAAACATTTAATATATGATAAACATGGTATTTATAAATGTATTTATTATTACCCGATAAAGTAAGATTTTGCGCATTGTTCATTTCACAGATGTACGGTTATAAATAGATATAATCTGTGAAAAATATTATTTCATTAAATCCAAATTGAAAACTAACATTTTCAAGTTCACATTCAGCGGCGTTGCTCCGCAATGTAAATTATGTGTTATGTCAACATTTTTGTTATTGCTTTGTTACGAAAATTATACTTTTAATAAAAACAATAAATGTTTCATAGCAGATTTATATATATATATATATATATATATATATATATATATATATATATATAATGTGTGTGTGTGTGTGTGTGTGTTATTTACTAAATCAATGCACAGAAACACATTGATGACATTCTAGGAGATCATCAATGTGCATTTAGAAGAAACAGGTCTACAACAGATCAGATTTTTAGTGTAAGACAGATTTTAGAAAATATAATGGTACTGTACATCAACTATATGTAGACTTCAAAAAAGCATATGATTCAATTAAGAGGGAGAAGTTATATAGTATCCTGCTGGAGTTCGGAATTCCTAAAAAGTTAGTTAGACTTATACGAATGTGTCTAAATGGCTCAAAGAGTAGGATGCGTGTAGGCATACAGTTTTCAGACACTTTTGAAATCCAGAATGGGTTGAAGCAAGGAGATGCACTATCTCCTCTACTATTTAATTTTGTACTAGAGCATGCCATTAAATCTTTAGAGAATAAGGAAGGCTTACAACTGAATGGTATTAATAAGCTGTTAGTTTAATGCTGATGATGTAGTACTAATGGCCGATAGCGAGGAGATACTAAAGGCTAAAACGCACACACTATTGAATAACACTAAGAAATTGGGACTGGAAGTAAATATCAGTAAAACTAAATATATGGTCGCACATAGAAATTCAGTATATAATGAAAATGGACAGCTAATGACAAATGAGGGAAATTTTGAGGAAATTGCTGAATTCAAATACCTAGGAACAATAATCACAAATAGGAATGAGATGCACAAAGAAATTAAACATAGGCTCAATTCTGGGAATTAATGCTATTATGCATTACAGAGTCTTTTGATGCCACTACTCCTTTCAAAAAACGTTAAACTGAAAATATATAAAACTATTATTTCTACGAGTTATATTATATGGGTGCAAAACATGGACTCTTACTTTAAGGGAGGAAATGAGATTACGAGTTTTTGAGAATAAAGTTTTTAGGAAATTTTTTGGACCAAAGAGAGGTGAACAGACAGGTGAATGGAGAAAACTACTTAACAATGAACTACATGGTCTTTATAGGAAGCCAGATATAATAAGAAAAGTTAAGTCTCGTAGACTGCGACGGGCAGGACATGTTGCACGTATGGGGAATGAAAGACGTGCATGGAAGCTTCTTGTAGGGACGCCAGAAGGAAAACGCCCAGTTGGTAGACCAAGAATGATGTGGGAGAACAACATTAACTATGATTTGAGGGAAGTAGATTATACAGGGAATGAGTGGAAAGCACTGGCTCAGGATAGGGATGCATGTGGAACGTATGTCCGCGCGGCCATGAACCTACGGGTTCGATAGTGCCAGTGAGTAAGTAAGTAAGTATATATATATATATATATATATATATATATGGTGTGTGTGTGTTATAATAACATTTTTAACGTTGGGCAATGTAAGATTAAAATGACATGATAAGAAATATGTATTAATACTCGGTGTGCACTGCTACACCTAAATACATGCTAATGCGTTCTTTTATTTAGTTTAACAAGTAAAATATAAATAAATATATATTTACATTCATATTATATTAGATTCCACGTGCTGATTACCCAGCGGTGCCCTGAAATATATGGATCCCGATTTTCTTCGCATCAATAAAAGACAAAAATGGATAGATATTTGTGCGTTATCCTTAAAAGATAAAAACATATGGTGTAGCGGACTTTTCTGTAGAGTTTTTTGAAGTATTCAATTCTGTGTACTTTAGTAATTTTTGTACATTTGTTATGATTTAGGAAACGTAAGCCATTTAAATGTAAAAAAAATACTTTTCACGTTTTTTCAGTACAAGGGGTGTTTTTTAAGGCTGTAGGAGTTGAGTATCTCAATTCTAGTATAACCCTATATTCATTCCGGGAATCTCCTGGAACTTTTGCAAAAGAAAAAAATCATCAAAATCGGATCAACGGAATGTCCGCGCATAAACTACGAACAAACTAACATTCTTTTTTATATATTAGATGAAGTAGTAATAGTAGTAGTAGTAGTAGTAGTAGTAGTAGCAGCATTAGTAGTAGTAGCAGCATTAGTAGTAGCAGTAGTAGCAGTAGTAGTAGTAGTAGTAGTAGTAGTAGTAGTAGTAGTAGTAGTAGTAGTAGTAGAAGTAGTAGTAGCATATATTTTCTTATCGTTCGTATTTTTTAAAGAAATCGAAAATGAATGTGGATAAATGAATTTGACTGTGACGAAAACCTAAAAATAATTACTAGAAGTTCGGCTGCTGTGCGACCTCTAGTAAATAATACATATTATGAAAGAAGTTTCTACTTTAAAATCTTTTTTCATATTTAAATATAAATTTAAAGAAACAAAATCATTCATTTTTTTATTCTTGCTGAGTAATTTAATTTTACACAGATAACAGTTTTTTGTAAAAAAATAATGTTTTAAAAAAATACCTTATTCAAACGTTATATGGAAAAAAGTATCTCTATTATATATATATATATATATATATATATATATATTCGTACTTTATACGCGGTCATAGCGTTGATTCGATTCTGATGGGGATTTTTGCAAAATGTTCAGGAGACTCCCGGGATGAACGTAGGCTGTAAAAGAGTTGTGATACTCAACTCTTACATCCTTAAAAATCACCCTTTGTAGTGAAAAACGTAAAAATATAGTTCTTTGGATGCTTAAATGGCTTACGCTGCCTAAACCATAACATATACACCACATTAATGTATACAGATTTGAGTATCTCAGAAAGTTCTACAAAAACATCAACGACATCATATGTTTATCTATTACGGACATAAGATGATAGTTAGAAATTAAAATGTGACTGTTGGCAGGTGCCGTCGTCCTAAACTTTGTTAAATAGTGTATATGAAATTGATTCACCTCAAGGGAATTTGATATGCATTTTATTATTAATGACTCTTACGGATAAATCAAAATAGCTACTTTGTCTTTCATTGATCCCAAGAAGATCGAGACAAGTACGTAGATTCTTGTGCAAGCATAGCAGCATATGGCGGGCATTCTTTACGGATAACTCACAATTACGGAATTTGTCGATCAGCTCATTTATGCCAAGAAGACCCGGATGAGTAGATTCCCGAGCAACGCCGGATAATCATCACGGGGTATCTAAAAAATATAAATTTATAATTATTTGTCCTTTCACTTACTCAAGATAAAAAGCACACTAATTATAATATCATTTATATAGGCGTAACAACGCACGCCGTGTATTAGCCTGTAAATAATAAAAAATACTCGCATCTACTTCCATTACGCCTCGACGTAGGTTGAACATTGTCGGGTCGGAGTGAGAGACAAATAAAGAAGAAGGGATGTGTGTGTGTGTATATATATATATATATATATATATATGTGTGTGTGTGTGTGTGTGTGTGTGTGTGTGTGTTGATTACAACCGGGAATGTTACGTTTGTAATTTGAATGACATATTCTTATCTAAAAGTATATAAAACAGAATATTTCAAAATGTATATTTAAATTTGTTATAATGTGTAAATAGTTAACTTTCAAGTGTAAACAGTACAAGACGTAATACATTTTCAAAAAAATACATTCAAATATGATAAATATGGTATTTGTAAATGTATTTAGTATTTACCTGATAAAGAAAGATTTGCGCATTGTTCACTCCACATATACACGGTTATAAATAGATTCAATCTGTGAAATATTTATATTTTATTAAATTAAAATTAAAAAATTACTTTTTCAATTTCACATTCTGTGGCGTTGCTCCGCAACGTAAGTTATTTATTACGTCAACATTTTTGTTATTGCTTTGTTACGAAATATGTACTTTTTATAACATCTTTAAATGTTGCGTAATAGGATATATATATATATATATGTATATGTATATATATATATATATGTTATTTATTAAATCCATGCACACACATGCATATATATATATATATATATATATATATGTTGTGTGTATGTTATAATTAATTTTTTGACTTTGGGCAATGTAAGCTTAATATGACATGATAAGAAATATACATTAGCTAATACCCGGCGTGCGCTTCTACACCTAAATAGATGATGTTTTTTTTTTTTGCATTTAGTTGAATAAGAAGTAAGAAAAATAGATATAAATTTATATTCTTATTATTTTTAGTTATCCCGTCTGATTACCCGACAATGCCCGGATATCTACGCATTCCTATATTCTTGGCATCACTAAAAGCAAACATGGATAGATATTGTGAGTTATCCTTAAAAGATAAAAATATATGCTGTCGCGAACTTTTCTGTAGAGTTTTTTTTTGAGATATTGAATTCTATGTACAGTAGTAATTTTATGTATTTGTTATGGTTTTGGCAGCGTAAGTCATTTATAAGATAAAAGTTAAAAATTAAAATGTACCTGTTTGCAGGTTTCGTCTTCCTCAACTTTGTAAAAATTGTGTATATAAAATTAACTCGAGCACTTTCGGAAGTTCAATTCCATCCTCAGCAGGTTGAGCTTTTGGTACTCGTTGTTGTTGTTTACCATGATGTATACTCCAACTGTTTGTAGCAGCAACTGACTTGTTTTTAACGATCTCGTATAATGGGTTTGACTGTGGTGTGTTCTCATTAAGAAATGAGGTGTTGTTTATTTCCTTTATAATTTCGAGGTCTTCGAATATATTTATCCCAGCTGGATAGTTTTCTCTGTGAATTATCGTGAGAGTATTTTCAATTGTGTTTATTTGGTGACCTGCGTTAATGAGATGTTTAGCATAGCTTGATTTATCACCCGCGTGTATGAAATCGTTTAGGTATTCCATATCTTGTAGTAACATTTCTGCTTGTCCTGTCAATATAAAATGTATTACAATCTTTAAACATTAGTTTGTAGACTCCCTTATCGTTGAATTTTCTGTGTTCTTCTATGCCATTTTATATTATGTTGTTTAATTTGTTTCCTATTTTATAAGCTATGTTAATGTTTTTATCTTTTGAAAGTTCTGGTTAGTTTTCTGGTTTAATTTTCTGTGTATGTTAATGTTACCCAAGTTTTATTATTATCAGATTCTGTTTTAAGTTTTGTTATATTGTTTACGCCATTTTTTCTTTTTTTTCTTTATAAGCTTATCAATGATTTGTTTGTTGAAACCATTGTTTTTCACCATGTTTTTAATATATTGTAATTATTTATTATAATTTGTTTTGTTCAAGAGTAATTTTAACATTATGTTCATTAGACTATTAAATGTGCTGATTTTATGTTGGTATGGGTGTCTAGACTTATTATTAATAGTGAGCATATTATTTGTAGATTTGCGGAAAATACTTATTTCAAGTTTCTTCTTTTCTTTGTTTTCCGTTATGGTAAAGTCTATTATTGTAACTTTTTTTGTATTCATATGTAACATGTTTGTCCTGTTTAATATGACTATTATTGTAATTTTCTTGTATTCATGTGTAACATATGTTTGTCCTCTTTTATATGACTATTATTGTATTTTTTTGTATTCATATGTAACATATGCTTGTTCTGGTGAGTGGAAGAGAAGGCCACATGGCCTTAACTCCACCAGGCTAAATAAATCTATTCTAAATCTATTCTATTCTAAATAGTTTACTTTGTTATTAAGTTCTATCTCCTACGTAAATTCTATTTTATGATGCATATTTTATTTAGTTCTAGCAAAATTTCCTTTTCTTTTCTGTTCTCAGTTTTATAAATAATTAAGACGCCATCCACATATTTTGTAATTAGCTTTATATTGAAATTATTTATTAACTTTTCATAGTCCTTGATTTCCAAAACTTGCAGTAATATTTCAGCCATAATACCTGATGTGGGAGGTCCCATAAGGATTCCATCTTCTTCTTCATATATTTGGTTTTTAAATTGGAAATAATTTTGCTTCATGATGGTATTTGTCACCGTGTATAGTTGATTTATGTATTCTGTATTTAAGTTACTGTTTTCTAATTTATTCCTTATTATGTTCAAAGTTTCAAAAAAGGAACTTTTCACGTTTTTCACAACAAAGTGTTGTTAAGGGTGTGAGAGTTGAGTATCTCAACACTCTTATAGCCCCATGTTCATCCCGGGAATCGCCTGAAATTATTACAAAAAAAAACATCACAATAGGATCAACAGTATGGCCGCGCATATAGTACGAACAAACAAACTTTCATTTTTATATATTAGATGAAGTAGTTGTAGTAGTAGTGGTGGTGGTGGTGGTGGTGGTAGTGGTAGTGGTAGTGGTAGTGGTAGTGGTAGTGGTAGTGGTAGTGGTAGTGGTAGTGTAGTAGTGGTAGTGGTAGTAGTAGAAGTAGTAGTAGTAGTAGTAGTAGTAGTAGTAGTAGTAGTAGTAGTAGTAGTAGTAGTAGTAGTAGTAGTAGTAGTAGTGGTATACATTTTCCTATCGTTTGTATTTTTTAAATAAGTCGAAAATCATCATCATCATAGTACATTCACGAATTTAGGTCATTTGTTGACCTGTTTCGGCCTCAAGAGAAACGCCATCCAGAAGTCTTTTGAGTGGACGTCCTGGTTTTCTTCTTCCTGCAGGTTGATATCTTAACATTAGTTTGGGTATTCTGTGATCTTCCATTCGATGAACATGTTGTATCTATCTTGACTTATAATCAGAAATTTTGTTTTCTAAAGATTCCATGTGTAATTCTTCTAAGATGTCTTAATTTTTTTTGTGATCTAGTAGTGTGTATCCTGCAGTCCTCCGAAGATATCTCATTTCAGCAGATCTAAGTCTCTGTATATCCTTCTGTTTCAACGTCCATTTCAATTCCTTCTGGATTTTTTCGTGTTGAGACTTGAAAGTAGTTTTGAAGTTCCTTAGGACAGGTTACTGGCCCGACGCTAAGTAGTCCAGTGGTAGGGCTGCTACCTTTTAGTCTGTGGACAGACATTAGGATACCGCATTTACTCAGTACCTGATGGAACGGTTATACCGCCGTGACTCGGTCCTCAGAGCCTCGTTTGTGAAAACAGGTTGTACCACGAGAAGGTGAGGATGAGAATTGGATAGTAGTAGAGGTTATACACACGTCACTACCCCTTACAACCCAAGTCGAAAATTAATGTGCATAAATGATGTATTTGTGACAAAACTTAAAAAAAGTGATAGAATTTCGGCCGCTGTGCGACCTCCAGTAAGTAATAAATATGAAAAAAGTTTCTACTTTAAAATCCTTTTTAATATTTTATTATAAGTTATAAAAACAAAATCATTTATTGTTGGTACTTGCTGAGTAAATTAATTTTACTTAGATAACTTTTTTTTAAAGACAAATGCTTTTTAGAAAATTGATTTTATTCAAATATTATACAGAAAGAAAGTACTTCTATATTTTATTTATATATGAATGTTTCTTTGTTTGTTGGATTACTTCTTTGTTTGTTTGTACTTTATGCGCTGCCATACCCGTTGATCCAATTGTGATGGTTTTTTTTTCAAAAACGAGTAGTGAAAAACGTGAAAAAGTATATCTTTGGATGTTTAAATGGCTTACGCTCCTAAACCATAACAAATACACAAAATTAATTTGAACAGAATTGAATATCTCAAAAAGATCTACAAAAACGTCCGCGACAGCATATGTTTATCTCTTACGGATATAAGATATTAGTTAAAAATTAAAATGTACCTGTTGGCAGATGCCGTCATCCTCAACTTTGTTCAAATGGTGTATATAAAATTAATTCACCTCAACGGAATTTAATATGCATTTTAATAGTATTGACTCTTACGGATAACTCACTATAGCCATGTTTGTCTTTCATTGATGCCAAGAAGATAGAGACAATTACATAGATACTTGTGCAAGCATAGCAGCACATGGCGGATACTCTTTTACGGATAACTCACAAATAACGAAATTTGTCTTTCAACTCATTTATGCCAAGAAGATCGGGATGAGTAGATTTCCGAGCAACGCCGGATACTCAGCACGATGTATTTAAAAAATATAAATGTAAGTTATAATTATTTTTCCGTTTACTTAAACAACTAAACATAAAAAGCACATTCATTTTCACTCATTTAGGCGTAGCAGCGCACGCCAGGTTATAGCTAGTAAACAATATAAAATATTCCATTTTGCCTCGACATAGATAGAACATTGACGGGCCTGAGTGAGAGATTAACAAAGAAGGAATCTGTATATACTTTTATATATATATATATAATACAAGCACGAATATATTTATTTCAATATTACGTTTGTAATTATAACTTTTTCTTATCTAAAAATATATAAAACAGGACATCTCAAATTTTATATTTAAATTTTTAATAATCTATGATAAATATGGCAATTCTAAATATATTTAGAAGAGAGGGGTTGAGCATTGTTCATTCCACAAATTTACGATTATAAATAAATTTAATCTGTGATATATTTATATTTTATTAAATTCTAATTAATAACTTACTTTTTCAATTTCACATTCAGTGGCGTTGCTCCGCAACGTAAGTTATTTATTATGTTAACATTTTTGTTATTGCTTTGTTACGAAATTTATATTTTTAATATAAGACGTTAATGTTGCGTAGCGAAAATATACAGGGTGTATCAAAAAGGAAGGCGCAAACTTACATGGTTGAAAGTACAAGATGATAGAAGCAACAATGTCGCAGTAAATATGGGTCCGCAAACGAGCTGTTTGGGAGATAATTACGAATGTATGGTTTCAAGCCGGCACTGACGTCATTGTTTGTAACATCATACGGTTTACTCCTTGCGCACTTGAAGCCGTCCTATGTTCTTTGCTTACAAAATTGAACATTGCCGAGAGGTGGAGTTGTAATCAAATCATACATTCAGTCGAATAAAAAAAGTTATCACAATACTACTTGAGTTAATAATACATACTTCTCATTCAATAAAATAGATTAATTCATTCATAATGAAATATACACTTAAAAAAGTACAGGACAGATACAGTACACAGTCTCAAGAGAGAGGTATCAGTCTGGTCTGAGAAGTGCCATTTGTGCTGTGTTGTAGTTACAATGGAACCTTACAGTAACGAACAGTATGCGGATATGCATTTCATGTACGGTAGGGCTAATGGCAATGCACGGGACGGCTGCACGCTTGTACCAAGAAATATATCCTGATGGAAGTCGTATATTTACAAGGGTCCATCATCGCCTGAGAGAAAATGGAGTTTTGCACATGGCAGAGCAGTAGGTAGGCCTGCTCGCATAACGCTTGAGATTTAGGATATGGTGTTGGAAGCAGTACAGCTCTCTCCAGCAACCTCGACGAGAAGAATTGCCACACAAGTGCCTATACTAAGCCACAGTAGTGTATGGAGAATTTTACAGCGCAATTTACTGTACCCTTACCACCTCCAACGAGTTCAATGTCTCAATGATATGGACTTTGTTCCTAGAGTGATGTTTTGTCAGTGGATGCATCAACAGACCGTAGTCAACCCTCTTTTCGCATGTAACATTTTATTTACAGACGAAGCAGGATTCGCACGCGATGGTGGTTTTAATTATCATAATACACATTTTTGGTGTGAAATAAGCCCACATACTGTTCATGAGTCACCACATCAGCACCGTTTCTCACTGAATGTGATCATCTCAATGGGCCACACATTCTTCCACGAAAACGCAATGGACGGAGGTAGGTTACTGCGGCGTCATCTATCGAAATCTAGATTTCGATACAGGGATTACATCATACTGCGCAACAATACGTCATCGCGTCTCCATTTCGTCTGTGATCTTTGTGAACAGTGCCAAATACTGTCCTACCTACCCCCTCCTCTCCTTCTACGCGCCGCGTTCTATCGCGCATACTCTCCTCTCTTAGTGAACTCTCATAAAGAGCTGTGTTTTCTAACATCAGGGGGGTCATCAGTTTATCTACCGTTGGAGTCAGGTCGATATAGCTCGGAAGAACTTGTTTGCTCTTATTAGTCCTTTAGGTCACAAGGACTATGTACCCCTACCCTTGGCTGGACTAGTGTGTATGTGGACAGTGTATGTATTGTTTCGTAATATTGTTCTTGTATATAGATGATCGATTATAGTATTATGCTCTTTTGTTAACTTCACTTCTATGTCAAACTATTATATCTTATTTATTTCATTGTTATATCTGACTGTTTTTTGACTCGTATTAAACTTTAGTTATATATTTTACATAGTTATGCCTATTTATTTAGTAGCTAGTCTAAGTCAGATATGAAGGTAAAATTCCAAAGCTTACTCAAGCGTGTGTGAGATCCTCTTTCCTTGAAGCTTCCACGATTATAGTCTGTAGCTTACTACATATTACATGTTTAGCAATTCACTAAGGAAAGTTGAATTAATCTTTGTCTTTTATGGGCCTGGGCAAAGATATCTTAACACATTGGTGACCGACAGCTCTGCGTTGCACCCACCGCTGCTGGACCGGACATTTCTGTCAGTAGGGTGGACTTTTAAATTTTAAACCGCGCTAGCACAGTGTGGCTTTTACATCAATATATTTACAATCAATAACAATAATGCATAAGTTAATCTTTATTAGTGTTCTCACCAGACTTTCTAGTAGTAATTGAGGGTTTGATATCGTTGGAAATATTTACCTTTATGTAAAGGCAAAGTGCAAAAGAGCATACGTAGCGAGTTTCTTTTCTTGTGTTCACTAAAATCGCGGAATGGTTTTGAGGGTATTTTTCTCTTTCCAATCACAGTTGGTGTTAATATATTTTGCTTAATGTCTTAGCCTCCCTGGTGGGTCGTGAGGTGGTCTCCTAGAAGTGGTTTCTTTTCTCTCTGTCTTTCCTCGTCTTCTCTGTCATCTGTTCCTAATTTCACGACTGCCAAACAAGAGGCTGTTTCAAGCAAAAAACACCTGTTTGACATTTTGCTGTTAGGATTTTGAAATTTATGGACCCTGAAAGCATTAAAGAGTGTACAATTCCGAAGCCACAATACAACTTTCTAGCACCATTTCACTATTTTTCTAAGGATGGAGTAATATGATAGGTATTGGTCAGCCCTGTCTACACCCTTACATACTTGTTATATTGAAGTATTCAATAGGGCATTTTTACAACTTTACTCCTCCCACTCTCGTGAGTGCCTGATGCAATGTGCTAACCATTCTTACGTCTTTTATCTTTCCATGTTTGTAGCAAAAGGTCCCCCTTACTGCAAAAACACTTTCTCCTGGTTTGAGTTTATTTCCTGCTTCCACAAATGATTTTGGAAGCCCTCTGTTAATCTTTATTGCTTCAGAAGCTCTCGTCTTTCTTTCGAGCAAATTTTCAGCTATAGCCACACTATTATAATAATTATCCTGGTGGACATGATGCAACAGATATAAATTCGGCTCCAGAACGCAAAATAACTTTTAATTTTTCCGCTCTGCAAAATATATTTACAGGTTACATACGTATCCCGTAATCGCCTAACTACCCGCACTAAAATTCCATATTTCACCAGCCGTCTGTCATAAAATTGTAAACAATTCTGTAAAGTTGGCAATTTCATAAAATAGAAGAGAGGGGTACAAATACAACTAAAATTTATTTCACAATGAGAAGAAACAAAACTGAATGCCTCATTCAAAAGCGAAGAGGCAGGGAAGCCATAGAAAACGTAAACACGGAAATCTCCGTGACCGGTCGTCTAGCGCTGGCCATTTAAACACGGAGATCTCCGTGGCCCGTCACCAATGTGTTAATTGGAGCAATCTATGCATTCTATTCAAAGTATTTATCGACAACAATAGTTTGATCCAGCTCCTATACGGTGCAGGGTCACCTCAAAAGCGAAGTGTACAGCACACCCGTTAACACGGTTGAAGAACTGGAGCAGAGGGTTGTACATGCTTGTCCAGAATTCAGAAATGATCCAGGGGTCTTCGAAAGAATTCGACATTCATTGCAGAGACGAGCATAGTATTGCATCCAGATGTAAGGAAGACACTTCGAACAGCTCCTTTAGCAGGTAAGTAATAAATGAAGTGAACTGTGAAATTTGAACTAAATGAGATGACAATTTAATAGTAAAGTCTAAATTCAAATTAATTTGTTCTACCTAGGACGATGTTTACAATGAAGTCAGTGGCGGCTTGTTACCATACATTCGTAATTATCTCGCAAACGGCTCGTTTGCAGACCCATGTTTACTGGGACATTGTAGCTTCTATTATCGTGTACTTTCAAGAATGAACGTTTTGCCATCCTCTATTACACACCCTGTATACATATATGTTATTTATTAAATCAATGCTTATACACACATATATACATATTAAATTTGTTAATGTATTTACAAAATGTATTTCATCAATTACAAAAATTAATTGTCTGAATCACTTTGTCCTTGAGGCAATCCTCTAATGAGGAAAGTTTTATATAATAAAACACACACATATATATATATATATATATATATATGTGTGTTATAATTAAATTTTTGACGTTGGACAATTTTAGCTTAATATATGATAAAAAATATATTAGCTCCTTCCCGGCGTGCACTGCTACACCTAAATTGATGATAATGTGTTTTGTTTTACATTTAGTTGAATAAGTAAATGGAAAAATAAATAAAATTTATATTCTTATTATTGATAGTTAGGTCGTGCTGATTACCAGGCGTTGCCCGCATATCTATGCATCCCAGTAATCTTGGCATGAATAAAAGACAAAAATGGATATATATTGTGAGTTATCCGTAAAAGATAAAAACATATGCTGTCGCAGACTTTTCTGTAGATTTTTTTGAGACATTCAATTATGTGTACGGTAGTAATTTTGTGTATTTGTTATGGTCTAGGCAGCTTAAGCCATTTAAGGGTAAAAAAAAGGACTTCTCACTTTTTTCACTACAAAGCATGTTTTTTAAGGGTGTAGGAGTTGAGTATCTGAACTCTTTTATAGCCCTATGTTCATCTCGGGAATCTCCTGGATATTTTGCAAAAAAACTCACAATCTGATCAACGGTATGGCCGCGCAGAAATACGGACAAATAAACATTATTTTTTTATATTAGATGAAGTGGTGGTAGTAGTAGTAGTAGTAGTAGTAGTAGTATACATTTTCATATCCTTCGTATTCTTTAAATAAATCAAAAATGAATGTGCATAAATTACGTATTTGTGAGGAAACGTAAAAAATAGTGCTAGAATTTCGCCCGCTCTGCGACCTCTAGTAAATATCAAATATGAAAAAAGTTTCTATTTTAAAGTCCTCTTTAATGTATAAATATAACTTTTAAAAAATAATTCATTGTTTGTACTTGCTGAGTAAATAAATTTTATATAGATAAAGTTTTTTTGTAAAGAAGAATGCTTTTTAAAAACTTGTTTTATTCAAATGTTATATATATATATATATATATATATATATAATGAAACAAAGAAGAAGGGATATATGTATGTGTGTATATATATATATATATATATAAATTACAAGCAGGTAATTTTGTGTCATGGCGGAGAGTGATTAGTGAATATACTGGTCGCTTTTGTTTTTGCACAGTTTTCAGCAGGTGATTGTTTATGTTTTACAGGTAGTATCGGATATTTTGAAATTATTTGTGTGTACATTTATTCTGTAATAATGGCGCCACGCAAAACAAAGAATTCCGACGAGAATAAAGAAGAAATGACAAAGCGTGTGATGCAGGAATGTTTGAGGGATCCTGCCATGTTGCAGCTGCTAAAGGACTCGGTGCGTGAGGCTTATAGTGAGTGAGTTGAAAACAACCATAGATCGGAACACTGAGGTCATTAAACAGTTGGAGCTGTCGTTACAGGAAAGGGATACTAAAATAATGAAACTAGAACAACTGTTGTGCGAAAAAACTGATTCCCTTGAACAGTACCAACGCCGCCAATGCTTACGTATCTTTGGCATCCCTGAGATGGACGCTGAGGATACAGACAAAATAGCTATCGATGTGGCGTCTAAAATAGGTATTAAATTGGAAACATGCGATATAGATAGGAGTCATCGTGTGGGGAGAAAGGCGGACCGGCCACGGCCGGTTATCGTCAAATTCGTAAGCTATCGGAAAAGGAGAGAGGTTTTCCAGAACAAAAAAACAGCTGAAAGGGAGTGGTGTTACAATTAGGGAAGACTTAACTCAAATGAGGTATAAGCTATTAAAAGAATGCATCACCAAATATGGTGTAACAAATGTGTGGACAATTGACGGAGCAATCCATGTTAAAGAAGGAGATAACAAACGCATCATTCTCCGGGCCTCAGAAATATAATTAGTGCAAACACGGCCAGTGAATAACCGACAGTTATCACTTTAAACATTTTATTAATAATAACCTACATAAAATTAAGATATTCTTAGTGACGTGATACCAAGTTTAGTTTGTAAGTTTGTTGAAATATTTTACGACCATTTTTCGTTTAAATGATGATTTTCCTTTGACAGTCTTTGACAGGCTACAGGACAATAACCTTCCCACTCCCCTTCTCGACCCCACTACTTCAAGGAATGCTTTAGAAATAGCTTTGTCCACATACCCTACTTCCTTGCAGGTAGCCCATTTCAATGCTCAAAGTATTACTGCTCATATAGATGAAGTCAGAACAATTTTCTTCTCTTTAAATATTCATGCTCTTCTCATATCTGAAACGTGGCTAAATCCCACCATTACCTCTTCTTTAATTAACATGGATGGTTATACTTTTCTTAGACACGATCGTGTTTACAGTCGCGGGGGCGGTATTGGAGCCTTCGTTAGAACAGACCTTACTCCTAAAATTGTGTATCTATCTAATAACGAACCATCTGCCGAAATTATGTTCATAGAAATATTTGTCAGTTTCAAAAAATGTCTTCTCTGTGTAGTATACCAACCTCCTAAAATAAAAGCCATCGCTGAAATTGAGTCCACTTTACAAAACGCGCGAATACAATATGAACATGTTATCGTTATGGGCGACTTTAATATAAATATACTAGACACTGATAACAGACATACACAACAACTGATGGCTACGTTCCAGGCTTGTGATATGACACTCCTACCCCTACGACCCTACACATCACACTCATCACTCTGAGACGTTACTTGACTTAATTGCAACTAATAATCCAGACAGAGTACTTACTCACGGGCAACTGCCAGCCCCGGGAATATCAGCACATGATATTATATTCTTAGCATATTCACTGCAGTGCCCTAAACCGACTCGAAAGACTATTACGTATAGAGACTTAAAACATATAGACAATGCAACCCTAATTGAAGAAGCTATGCAGATGCCGTGACATTCAATATGGACGCTGCATTCTGTAGATGAAAAAGTTGAGACACTAAATGACTTTTATACTACAATTATACAACAGACATGCCCCACTAAAAACTAAACTCGTGAAACGACGCCCTGCACCCTGGATGACTCTTTCAATTCGTAACTTGATGACTGATAGAGACGCAGCACATAAGAAATATAGACTCAACAAAACAGACAACAAGTCTCACTCAATATAAACAGTTACGTAACAAGACAAATCAAGCTATAAGAAACGCCAAACTTAGACATTTATACAACCTAACAAATACCAATACTTCAGAAATCTGGAAAAACTTGAATAGAATGGGAATTGGGAGAAAAGACACACAGGTAGACAAATTACCTGTTTCCCTGGACACACTCAATAATCACTTCACAGGTATAACTACTACTCCAAAGGATAAAGAACAAACAATAAATGAATTATCACTGACAAATCAACCCGACAGAGAACATTTCCACTTCTCATATGTTACAGACTACGACGTAAAGAAAGCCATAATGCGAATAAAAACCAAAGCAGAAGGAACTGACCGTATAAATATTACTTTACTGAATAAAATAATCGAAGCTATACTACCTACTATAACTCATATTTTTAACTCCTCACTACAAACTTCTACATATCCCTCATTGTGGAAACAAGCCCTCGTACGTCCACTGCCTAAAGTTAAAACGCCCTCAACCCCGAACGACTTTCGACCCATTAGCATTTTACCTACTCTTTCAAAAGCTCTGGAACGATTAGTCCATAAACAACTGACTGAATACCTAAATGATTACAACCTTCTAGATCAATTTCAGTCAGGCTTCAGGACAGGACACAATACAAATACTGCTCTACTAAATATTTGCGAAGACATACGCGAAGCTGCTGATAATCGAAAACTTACCATTCTTACATTACTGGACTTTAGTAAAGCATTCGACACGGTAGACTTGGACTTATTGTTGCATAAACTTAAAAACCTCTTACTCTCTGATAGTGCCACGAAATGGTTCAATTCCTACCTTCATGAGCGCCAGCAATCTGTTATAGGAAATCATACATTATGTTCTTCTTGGTCCTTCCGTAAAGCTGGGGTTCCACAGGGTTCGGTACTTGGACCTTTGCTTTTTTCAATCTACATAAATGACATATCTAACTCCCTAAAGCATTGCAAACATAATTTATTTGCAGACGACATGCAAATCTACATCCACACAGACAAATATTCACTAAATGACGCTGTTGCCAAAATTAACGAGGATCTTGACTCACTAATGACTTGGACAGTTAAATATGGACTGCAATTAAATCCTAAAAAGTCACAATCAATCATTATGGGTCATCAGAGACTATTATCTACAATTAACCTAAACACAGTTTCGCATGTGTCACTAAATGGAGTTCAAATCCCTTATAGTGAGACAGTAAAAATTCTAGGAGTATTTATTGACAAAAACTTAAATTGGAATACACAAATAAACCATACATGCAAAACAGTCTTCTCAATAATACATTCATTAAATCGTGTACGAAATTGTTTGCCATTCGCCCTTAGGAAAATGTTAGTAGAAACACTTGCAATGCCCCATTTTGATTATTGTGACACTCTTTTTACAGACTTAAATATTATTTCCACTCAAAGACTTCAACGTGTTCATAATTCTTGCGCACGTTTTATTTGTGGTATTCGCAAATTTGACCATGTTACACCGTCCCTGGAACAATTATCGTGGTTTCGTCTAAGAGATCGTAGAACTGTCCATTCCCTATCCCTTCTCTATAAAATACTTCACAAATCATCGCCTAATTATTTATCACGCCGCTTCATCAGACTATCCGACACACATAATCTTGACACTCGATCCCATCAGCACATTGTCCTTTATATCCCGCCTCATCACACTGTATATTATTCATTATCTTTTACGGTGTCACTTACCAAAACATGGAATTCCCTTCCACCCTATGTCAGAGACTGTCAAACTATAACATCCTTCAAAAACAAACTAAAGAATTATTTAATAACAAACTAACTTATACACCTCACTGATAGTATTCTTTTAGCAATATTAATATATTTAATTATTTATGTAAATAATATTAAGAATAACAAATATTTTTATTTGTTTTGTTTTAAATATTGTATAATCGTAAAATTAGTTTTCTATATCTCATTATTTTCCTGTTTTTTATATACACTAGACAGGGACAATTTAATATGTCTTGCTTGTATACATTTTATTATTAGTTTTAGTCTTAATTTTAACTAATATTAACTGGTTGTATTATAGATCGTAATATGTATTTATATTAGATATTATCTTTTGATCAAATTTTTACTTAGTGTTTAATATTAGAGTTAATTGAGATTGTTATATTCTGATGTAATATATGTTTGTCCTTGTGAGTGGAAGAGAAGGCCAAATGGCCTTAACTCCACCAGGCTAAATAAATCTAATCTAATCTATTTATTTCAATGTTACATTATTAATTATAATAACATATTCTTATCTAAAAATATATAAAACAGAACATTTCAAATTTTATATTTAAATTTGTTATAATGAGTAAGCGGTTAGCTTTCAAATGTGAACAGTACAACACGTAATATATTTTCAAACATTTAAATATGATATTTCTAAGCGTATTTACTATTTACCTGATAAAGGAAGAGTTGCGCATTGTTCAGTCCATAATTTTACGGTTATAAATAGATTAACTCTGTGAAATATTTACAGTTTATGAAATCGAAATAAAATACTTACTTTTTCAATTTGACACCAGTGGCTTTGCTACGCAACGTAATTTATATTTTTTTTATAAAAGTACTAAATGTTGCGTAGTGGAAATATGTATACATACATAAATATATATATATATATATATATATATATATATATATATATATATATATATGTTAGTTATTAAATCAATGCACTCACACACACACACACACACACACACACACACATATATATATATATATATATATCCACCGCTGTTGTCTCGAGGTAGCGTGCTGCCTTGTCACGCAGCGAGCCCGGGCTCGATCCCCGGTCGGGGTAATTTTTCTGGATTAGGTTTTTATCGGGATTTTTCCTCACCTGTCAGACAAATGTTAGGAAAACGTTAAGACCCAAACGGTCCCCGAAATCATATGGCCATCATCATCATCATCCTTATCATTATCATCATCGCCATCACCGTTCTTCACCGGTGTGGAAAGCAACGGGAAGCTACCTCACCTAGAATTCCCTAGTAAAGCTGCAAGCATAGCATAAAAATGCTATGATTGCAGTGAAGGACCTGCCTTCCGGTAGAATTACGATGGATGGATATATATATATCATTCAATTATTGTAATTCTTCATAGTAGAAATGGCTCAAATATATTTTAGAATATTAATAAAGATTGTAATCTTATTAAATTAGTACTAAAATATTTTCACAAACGTTGTAATTCATAAATTGATAGCCCAGAATCATATATGCCTAAACAGATTTATTTAGTTAATGTTTGTATTCATTGCCACTCTTTAGCAGCTTAGGCCAATAGTATCACAATTAAAATTTAAGCGTAAGTAAATCTACGATATGGAACATATGGTTTGATACGTTTCCCAAGGAAACCATACTCAGAGTTTATACGCTGAAAAAAATCGACTACGCAAGGTTTCAACCCGCGAATCTCGGAATCATAAGCCAGGAACTGTTACTATTGTAACATAATCAAAATACAATTTGATAGTGTATTTGATTAACATTTATGCTTCCGATTAATTATCAGCATTTACATCTTCCTAAAGCATATGAATCATTTGCCATTTGAATGAAAACGAATGACAAGGAGTCTTTTGTAGCGTAAATCTCCTCCAGAAGCATGAATTGAAGACCAAACCCCAGGATACTCTAGTCAGTCTAATATCCGGGATATCTTTGATAATAGCTCCGTGTAGCTCTCAATATGTATACCTAGATAAGCTTTTAATGCCATGTTTCGATCATGTAGCTCTATGAAATTTGCTTTACAGTGACATACACATATATAGTCATCACTTTTACTATCCTCAAATTGTATAGACATAGGATATTAGAAGGGGCAAATGCCTTTACTTTCAGAGAGTTTCACAATATAGTACAATATAGTTTTGTTATTCATTATAAGAGCTGCATAATGCACTTTCACTCTACGTATACATAGAATTTTAAACACATGTTTAAAATGTAAAGGATTTTTCATATTAAAACTGTTATACTCCAATATGTAGAAGAAAATATGTATTATTTTATTAATCGTAATCATCATCCGGTATCATGACAACTGTCGCCGTCTTCCGGAAACCAAACGCCATTCTTCTCTATCCATCCATTATTCTTCCTCCAGTCCTCAGATAATCTTAGCCGCTTGCACCACCTCCTATCCAGGTTTTCTATGGTCTTACTTTCTTCCTCCTTTCCATTGGGATCCATTCCAAAATACGTTTAGGCAATCTTTACTCTGACATTCTTTTGACATGGCCATACTATTGCAATATTTTCTTTTCTATAATGTCTATGATTTCCGGCTCCTCTTGTACACTCATAATTTCCCTCATTTCTTTAATTCGTATTCTATCCATTCCAAATATTCCATTATTATTATTTTATTAATAATAATAATCAAATATATTATTAATGTTATTGTTGCTGTGATTGCATAATTTTTCGTTGACTTCATATTTCATATACCGGTAGTTAGAATTTGCCGAACATAGTCTAATATATGTATAACTATATTTAAATTAACTCAAATTCCTGATTATTACATACGCAATCAATAAAAAAATAATAATACAATATCGATAAGATTTTGGAATATGCTGTATTCATATTGGACAAACGATGTTGTTTGTAGGATAAAATAAATAAATAAATAAATATCCAACTCATGTCCATCTCAGGGTCGGGTCGAGGAATGAGATGAAGCTCCTATTTTATAGAGGTGTGTGAACGACAAGAGTGCCAGCCGACCACTCCTGACGCACCGTCACAGGGACGATGAATGAGATAAAAGTGGATTAGATAAGTATGGAGAAATGGTGGGATGAAATTTGTGGCAGAGGAAAATGGGGGGAAATCCCAGAAAAACCTGCTCAAGCTCCTTTCGTCCACTACGAAACCCTGATGGAGTGATGGAGACTCAAACTTTGGAACCCAGCGGCGAGAGGCGAGCGTCTAACCACTTGCACCACGATTTTTATGAATAATATAATTAATAACAGAAATTTTATTGTAATATTTAAAGGAATATTTTGAATTTTTAGAATCTAAATAGTACAAATATTATAAAACAATTAAAAATTATAATATTATTATAATTATTTTAACATACTTTACACGAAAAGTAAGTGAAATAGGAACTATTGAACTATAGTAAGCTCATAATTACATACCGAAAGCTGAATGAGAGAGAGTAATGGTCATGAACATAACTATTTATTTCCCAATTTTAATCTGATATTTTTTACTGTTAAATATACAGGTTGGACGAGTGGGCCCATAGGTTCATATTGTCAAGTACGTTTTTGGGAGTAATCTATATATATATATATATATATATATATATATATGTGTCACTGTATTTAACCCTTAAATTGCCAAAACAGTAATTTCCGGTATCAGTTATTTAAATGTGACGGACCACACTGAAAATGAAAATATGCATTACTATTATTATTAGGTAGGCCTATATTGTATAATTCCACACACATTTGAGTAATTTCTTATCGCTAGCTTTCTTCTGTTTTATTAAAACTATTAGAGAAGTTAAAACAAATTATGTATGCTATAGGATACATTGCGAATTTAAGGGTTAACGCTACTCATAGTAAATAATGTATCCATGGACAACCATAGCACTCGCTTGCAGAAGACACTGAATTAAATTCCTGGGAGCAGCCTATTTAAAATAGAATTCTCTGAGGTAGTTCCTGACGTGATTGTCATAAGTAATGCCACGAGTGATTTCCAAATTATCGATAAATTCACGACTCACGAAGTGAGGAGTGAATTTATCTAGAGAATTTGGAAATCAAGAGTGGCATTTGTTAGGACTATTTAACGAATAAAATTAAGCTGTTTACTCACAAATCATTATTTAACTATAGTTATTTTAAAATATTTATATATTTAATGTAAACGGCGATGTTTGAAAACAAATGAGAAACGATAGGTACGCTTCTACTGCTTCTTTTGTTTATCACTGCAACCAGATCATACTATTTATTGCCAAAGGAACGCAATATTGTAAGGAGGAGCTTTCTTTAATATGGTAATTATAACACTGATAAATATTTGGTGAAACACGACTCTGATTGGTTGTAAAACAGAAATCATTGAAACGTGATTGGTCATTGACTCCCATTTGGGGCATGAGTTAAATAGTCAGATATATTATGTTGGTTTAATTTGTAATGTCAGGGATAACACATCACAGTATTGCAAAAATACCCTTTTTCTTAGTAGATGTGATAAAAATTACACGTTATTCTCCACAAAATGTAGTTTGTTGCTTTCAACGAAGCAATGAAGTTATAGACTCTAAAGAAGAGAGAAAGAGACATTGAAATGAAAAGAAAAATAATAATAGGGAAGTTTTATAAGTCTAAAATCAACAAACCATTGAGCTTGCTTGGCCAATCAATAAAGAATGAAGATTTTTCTGAACTTGGAGAGGAGAAATAAAACTTGTTGAAAATATTTCCTTGCCCAATTAAATATTAACAGACAAATAACTGTTCCATGACTCAATTAGCCTCTAGAAACAGCGAGAACGCTATTTATGGAATGTCGATAAACTTCGGTTATCAACGATCTCGTATTTGATATACTCTTGTTGTTGATGGAATGAAAGAAACGAAATCTTAATAAAGGAGAATTGGTTGCCATAGCGATTTTTGAGGGTGAAATATTTCCTTTTTATAAAAAGATAACCGACCTCCTTCACTCAAGAATTTCTATGCAGAGAGCTAATAAAAGGGAATGCTGCCAGCAATAGCGGCGAGATATCTTGATGAAATGGGTAGCTAAATAAATGGGCAAAATATTCTGTATTAAAATGAAAGGAAATTGATTTCTTCTTTTTCTTCTTCATTCCCCCATTATAGGGTCAAGCCTGCTCTTACTTCAATTCTTGTTGCCTCATCCTAGATCATCATAGCACCACATCTGGGGTGTCCCTGTTATCTTCTGCCCCCAGATAAATTATTCCTCGCAATCTTGACAGTTCTATTGCTATCCATCCTGCTTATATGCGCATCCCATTATTGTTTTCTCCTATATACATATTACGACTGTACATGTTTTACTCCTTTATATATCACATGAATGCCCATTTACTAGATGGGAATATTCATTAAATCCCACTTGATGTGAAAACAGGTCAAAAGGCTTAATTTCATGAAGAGGATCAATCATATAAAGTTTTCCCCACAATTTTGCGATATACTTCCATTTGTGTTGTTTCCAAAAATATTTTTGTTTTTGCGGTATCTAGTCTTGTTTGTGCCTGATAAGTTATAGTATGATCTGTGCTGATCCGAGGCTTAGAACAGGAGCTCTGAGTAACTGGATGTTTTCACCTCCAATTAGGTTACTAGTCTGGAAATGGAGGTGTTAGAAAACGAAGAATCGGGAAACTAAGTGAAAAGCTGAGTGTTAAGAAATGGTTAAGTGCTATAATGTTATGTAAAATATATTGCTGAGAGAGAAAGATTTCGATTTGAAATTAGGAAACATGGTAAAGTCAGCTTTAAGTGGGTTCTTATTAAAATTACGATATCGTAAATGTCTCTACTGTGTAATGAAATTTACGGCCCTGAACGTATATGTCTGCTTCAATAATGCATACTAAGTGAGAATGTGTACGCAGTGCTGGTTTTGTACCCTGCAACGTAGTAAAAATGCAAATTAATGTCCTCCCCACGTGCTTTGCAGGATTCACTATTTTTAAGCTTGTTTCCAAAAACAAAAGCTCGTATATCAAAGTGTTTATTATATAGAACGAATTTTCGTTATTTTGGGCCGTGTTATTTTGACATTTCCGTGCAGATTAGCACGTCATATTTTCGCTTTTAAATTCCGATTTGTATTGTATTTAATTTTCTGTAACCATTAACTCTTGTTTTGCTGTGTGATTTAAAAAATATACACGTGTACATATTTTTACCAGACTTCAGTACTTTTTTAAAACAGCTCATAATAATCCAATATAACAAGTTGAAATAAAGAGTGATGTTTATTACCGCAGAGATTGTGAGAAATGGAAAATATTTAGCTATATATTTTTTTGTAAACATGTAATGTTGACACAAATACAGGCCTGCCATAAAATACAACATAATATAATTTATCAAAAATTGTATACCTATTAATATTAATTTCAAACTTTAAAATTCAGAGACTTTTATATTATAGCTGATAGTTTTCTCTGTCAAATGTACCGTTATGTTTTGGTAGCAGTAAAAATAGCCTACTATTAAACAGTCTATTATTACTACTACTAATATCGTTCATCATTATTACTTCTACTTCTGTTACTACCAGTATTAATAAAAAGTAAATCATCTACCCGTGTCAGACATAATGACAGCTTGAGGGTTGAGATTCAGCCCCTACTATTTAAGGTCTGACATGTAGATGGATGTCGTCTGACCATGTCGCACCATCACAGGGGCAGTTAAAATTAAAATAACGGATGACATGAGAATGTAGAAGTGGTTGAATTATGTTTTTGGCAGGAGAAAATGGGAAGAAATCCCAAGAAAAATATTATTTGGCTACGATTCGTATACCACGAACCCTACATGGAGTGATCGAGACGCGAACTCGGAAACCAGAGGTGGAACAGAAGTGTCTGACCACTTATGTCATGGTACCGTCACTAATACGAATAATAGACATAATAATAATAATAATAATAATAATAATAATAATAATAATAATAATAATAATAATAATAATAATCAACATCATCATCATACCACATTCAAGAATATAGGACAATGTTGGCCTGTTTTGATCTCAACTAGACAGGGTCTAAAAGTCGCTTTTCTCGACGTCCAGGTCGTTGTCCTCGTGGGCGATACCGAAGAATTGCATTAGGGATCCTAGTTGGTAACATTCGGGATACATGTTAAAGCCATCTGTCTCTACAGGTGGATAATGATGATGATGATGATGATGATGATGATGATGATGATAATAATAATAATAATAATAATAATAACAACAATAATAATAACAATAATAATAAAATATTATTATTAATAACAATAATAATAAAATATTATTATTAATAACAATAATTATAAAACATTATAATTTAGAAAAATAATAATTGAAATAATAATCTTTTCGATTGCTATTTGGGTTTAAATCCCGTTCTGCGACGGCTACATTTAGAAGTAGTCCGTACATCTGCGATTTCATTTTTCTGTCGCTGTGTCCACGTGGACTGTAGCTTGGATAGGGTCCATAGAACATGCTTCCTCAATTTATGAATGTAATCTGAAATTTCTTGGAAGGCCTACCAACTCAATGGTGTTAATAAGCTGTTAGTTTATGTTGATGATGTAGTACTATTGGCCGATTGCAAGGAGATACTAAAGGCCAACACGCACACACTATTGAGTAACACTAAGAAATTAGGACTGAAAGTAAATATCAATAAAACTAAATATATGATCACACGTAGAAATACAGTATATAATGGAAATGGACAGCTAATGACAAATGAGGGAAATGTTGAGGAAGTGGCTGAATTCAAATATCTAGGAACAATAATCACAAATAGGAATGAGATGCACAAAGAAATTAAACATAGGCTCAATTCTGGAAATGCATGCTATTATGCATTGCAGAGACTTTTGATGTCCCAACTCCTTTCAAAAATGTTAAACTGAAAATATATAGAACTATTATTCTACCAGTTATATTATATGGATGCAAAACATGGACTCTTACTTTAAGGGAGGAAAGGATAATACGAGTATTTGAGAATAAAGAACTTAGGAAAATTTTTGGACCAAAGAGAGATGAACAGACAGGTGAATGGAGAAGACATAACAATGAACTACATGGTCTTTATAGGAGGCCAGATATAATAAGAAGAGTTAAATCTCGTAGACTGCGATGGGCAGGACAGGTTGCGCGTATGGGGAATGAAAGACGTGCATGAAAGCTTCTTGTAGGAAAGCCAGAGGGAAAACGCCCAGTTGGTAGACCAAGAATGAGGTGGGAGAATAACATTAATTATGATTTGAGGGAAGTAGATTATACAGGAAATGATTGGAAAGCATTTAGCTCAGGATATTGATGTATGGAGAGCTTATGTCCGCGTGGCCATTAACCTACGGGTTCGATAGTGCCAGTGAGTAAGTATCTGAAATGTCTTTTTTTCCATTGATTCCTCAGATCGTCACTTCGAATTGGTCTCTCAGTCTGACACCTGACAGGGATGGCATGAGTCACAAATACACTACCTTGTATTAAAAGTGTATTTAAATTACGTTGTGGAATATTATTTGAATTTACTTAATTTTTTGCCAAAATTTCATCATAACATTCCACTCAATTTATTGTATTTTACAATGTTTTTCTGAACATTCATCATCATCATCATCATCATCATCATCTGCATTCATGGATTAGGTCTGTTGACCCGTTCCGACTTCAACCCCTGAACATTCATTTGATTATTGAATAATGAGATTTTGCTTTCTAAATATTCAACATTTGAAACCTGTTCTATCACTTTATCATTTATAGGCCCCTACATATTTTCGATCTTATGTCATTCTCTACATAATTTGCATTACATTTTCCCTTTTGTTTTATTTTTTTATATAAAATATTTTGTGATTTAAAAATTGACTTTTGTAGATCATAACCACTTACTGCCATTACGACCTGATCTTCTGAAAACATAACTATATTTAGCGTGGTGTTACATTTAATCTTATTTCCGGTGGATCTGTTAATTTTCATTCCACAACAATTCGATGTAAATATTGTGACGCTGTTTGGGCTGACGGGCGGCTGTGGAATCAAGACTCGCCTTATATAGTAAAAGTGAGGTGACGACTCACAAACAACTTCTAGATGTGTGTATGATTCGATACTGCAGGGTTCGGCCTCTCAGGATACGAACTAGCTTTCAGATTGTTCATTATTCGAAAGGTTATGAGTAAGCAGTGATCTCCAGGAAGCAAGTTTTAAAAGTTAGAACTACTACAAATGTGAACAAATGAACTATAAAATAACCATGTTTTTAAGATACTCTTAAAGCAGGGAATTATATGTGTTTATAGAGTGAATTATTACGAAAGGAATAAAGAAGATTTGAAAATGTTTGTAAACATTTGTAATAAATTATAGTTTTAAAAAACTAAAAGAACACGCTTTATTAGAAAACTAAAAAATGAAAAATAATTTTAATTTCCAATACGCTTGGGATAAAATAAAGTGGTCAACAAAAAAATCATCTCCAACACATATAGAATAAAATTAGAGTTATCAACAAAAAGAAAATAATTTTACCATCAAAAGCGTGGGGTGCTTTTTATGATTTTTACATTTTCTTCTTAGAGAGCTTACTTTTACCAATATCTGTTTATTATCAAATATATTAATTGATATAGAGCACCCCACGCTTTTGATGGTAAAATTATTTTCTTTTTGTTGAAAACTCTAATTTTATTCTATATGTGTTGGAGATAATTTTTTTGTTGACCACTTTATTTTATCCCAAGCGTATTGGAAATTAAAATTATTTTTCATTTTTTTAGTTTTCTAATAAAGCGTGCTCTTTTAGTTTTTTAAAACTATTATTTATTGTTGATAACTCTAATTTTATTCTATATGTGTTGGAGATGATTTTTTTGTTGGCCACTTTACACTTATCCCAAGCGTATTGGAAATTAAAATTATTTTTCGTTTTTTAGTTTTCTAATAAAGCGTGTTCTTTTAGTTTTTTAAAACTATTATTTATTTTTTATTTTTTAGTTTTAATATTTTACAGAATAAGATAAAAATGTAAATATCTTTAAATTCGATACTATTGTAGTATGAGCTAAAAGTAATACTCTTCTATAAAAAAAACCCTCGCAGCCGGATTTGAACCAGCAACGCATGGATTACTGAAATTATATACTACTAAGAGTTCACTGCTCTACCAACTGAGCTTTTACAACGATTGACTAAAAACTCGACAAGTCTGCAACCTATTATACTAGTTTTCATTTTTTTGATTTTCGGATGATTCTGGCCAGGATTTTAGAAACAAAATATGAAATTATTGTATAGTCACGGGTCCTCTACACGTACACAAAGTTTCAAGTCGATCCAATGTTTCTAAGTGGGTGAAAATTGCGTTGAAAGATTCCGTTACATTGATACAAAAACACTTTTTTTTATTTTCTGATGATTATGGCCAGGATTTTAGAAACAAAATATGAAATTATTGTATTGTCACGGGTACTCTACACGTATACAAAGTTTCAAGTCGATCCAATGTTTCTAAGTGGGTGAAAATCGCGTTGAAAGATTCCGTTACATTGATACAAAAACACTTTTTTTTTAATTTTCTGATGATTATGGCCAGGATTTTAGAAAATAAATATGAAATTATTGTATTATCACGGGTCTTCTACAAGTATACAAAAGTTTCAAGTCGGGTGAAAATCGCGTTGAAAGATTCCCGTTACATAGATAGATAGATAGATAGATAGATAGGTACATAGATAGATAGATAGATATATAGATAGATAGATACAGGTCAAGCTAATATAAAGCGTGTAAAAATAAATAAAAATAATTCGCCGTTTTCATATTTCATGTGTTTAGTACAACGCCTCGAAGAGACATCTAGTAGGGAACTAAGGTATTACTCGAATGGACGAAGTTCGGTTAAATTTTGCTCAGAAGTATTTTTATTCACACTTCAGTTTCTTTTACGTGCCCGAATATCTTAAGACTCGGGACCCACGGCCTAAAAAATCCCGGAGGACTTTTCTCTTGGATTTTTACATCCTAAAAATCCATCGACCCCTATGCGGGTTTAAACCAATGCCCCTCGGGACTATAGGCAAGGAACATAACAACTAGACTATCGCGGTCGACGGGATAACTCTGTCTTGAACCTTGATTTATTTCTGTCTTATGTGAGTTTGTTGTAACTATTCTAATATTAATCAATGTAGTCATATAAAGACTAAAGCATTAGCTCAGGATAGGGATGTATGGAGAGCTTATGTCCGTGCGGCCATGAACCTACGGGTTCGATAGTGCCAGTGAGTGAGTAAGTAAGTAAGTCATATAAAGACTTTTATTGCATTTATGAGGTTTATAGGAATTTGTTCGCTTTCTAAAATTTCCCGTAATTTCCTTCCATTCAATCATACGTTTTCTTGTAATAAGAGAATAACATATAAAGGGGCAGGCTAAACTCTCCCTTTTTTTTTTCTAGTAGCGGTTTCACATAAATATTGCATCTATACATGCCCTTCTTTTCCGAATCCACATTGTTCTACATTAATATTTGTTTCTGTTATTAATTTTAGTTTACAGTATTTTAAAATCGTTGCACACATTTTTATGCTCTTAGACTAGAAATATTCCTCTACAGTTTGAAAAATTTGTCTGTCCCCTTTTTTGTGAATAGGGATCATTATAACCGTTTACCAATCAATAAATGTATCTCCTTGAATGCAAATATTATTAAACTGTTTTACAAGATTAATGCTTTTTATCACCGCATTTCCTAAGTTCCACTGGGACATTATTTATTCCAGTAAAATTATGTATTTTTTTTCATATTTAATAAGGCGCGGTGTATATTTACCTTTACGAGTGATGACATCAATAACCTGTTGATACCGTTTCAGTTCCTACATAATTTATTCTCGTCTAACATTTTATGGTAGTATTCCTATCTGGTCTCCTTAATTCCTTTTGTAGATATTCAAATTAAAAAAAATAAAACTATATCCTTTAGCTCCTGTTACACCTTCTTCTAAGTTTTTCATGAAATTTTCCAACTTTCATTTTATAGCATTCTCGATAATTTCCTAACCACTGCTGTCTTATGTTTTTATTTTATTTTATTCGCTATTTTATTAGAGTTAATCGACCTTAAGTACGTTTTTTTTTCCTTTCATTGCTGTTGTTATTCCTTCATTATAACTTTTCAATATTCTTTTTTTCCTTTGTTTGTGTAGATCAAGGCTTTCTAGTGCTAATGACTTCACTGATTCCTTTAAATTGGTCCAATCAATATCTACCTCACCTACCTTTGGGTTAAGATTTTTTTTTTTAATTTGGCTTCATGTAATTTCTTTATACTGTCTTGTTGTAAAAGTTGAACTTCATTTTTTAAATTGGTTTTACTGTTGTAGTTTTGTCTAAAATATGTTTTTGTGTACTAATCTTACTCTGTAATAAGAAATAGAATTCGATAGTTTGATTTTATACTTTTTATGTCTAAAGAAGGAGTTGGTTATACGTATTTATTTTGTTAAATGTACAACATTCCCTCAAAGAAAGTCCATTTTCATTTAAATTGTATTTTCTTTCTGTACGTATTACACGTTCTATTGAATAATTCCCTATCCTTGTATTTAAATATACTGAAATTATAATTACACCTATTATTATGTAACCAATAAATAATAGTTTAAAAAAACAAATCAACGCGCTTTATTAGAAAACCGAACTAAAAAATGAAAAAAAAAATTCCAACACGCTTGGGATAAAATAAAAGTGGTCAAGAAAAAAATCATCCCCAACACATCTAGAATAAAACTAGAGTTATCTAAAAAAAAAATTTAACACCAAAAACGTGGGTAGCTCCATATAAATTAATATATGTGATGACATTCTAGGAGATCATCAATGTGCATTTAGAAGAAACAGGTCTACAACAGATCAGATTTTTAGTATAAGACAGATTTTAGAAAAGAAATGGGAATATAATGGTACTGTACATCAACTATATGTAGACTTCAAAAAAGCATATGATTCAATTAAGAGGGAGAAGTTATATAGTATCCTGCTGGAGTTCGGAATTCCTAAAAAGTTAGTTAGACTTATAGGAATGTGTCTAAATGGCTCAACGAGTAGGGTGCGTGTAGGCAAACACTTTTCAGACACTTTTGAAATCCAGAATGGGTTGAAGCAAGGAGATGCACTATCTCCTCTACTATTTAACTTTGTACTAGAGCATGCCATTAAATCTTTAGAGAATGAGGAAGGCTTACAACTGAATGGTATTAATAAGCTGTTAGTTTATGCTGATGATGTAGTACTACTGGCCGATAGCGAGGAGATACTAAAGGCCAACACGCACACACTATTGAGTAACACTAAGAAATTAGGACTGGAAGTAAATACCAGTAAAACTAAATATATGGTCACACGTAGAAATACATTATATAATGGAAATGGACAGCTAATGACAAATGAGGGAAATTTTGAGGAATTGGCTGAATTCAAATACCTAGGAACAATAATCACAAATAGGAATGAGATGCACAAAGAAATTAAAACATAGGCTCAATTCTGGAAATGCATGCTATTATGCATTGCAGAGACTTTTGATGTCCCAACTCCTTTCAAAAAACGTTAAGCTGAAAATATATAAAACTATTATTCTACCAATTATATTATATGGGTGCGAAACATGGACTCTTACTTTAAGGGAGGAAAGGAGATTACGAGTATTTGAGAATAAAGTTCTTAGGATAATTTTTGGACCAAAGAGAGATGAACAGACAGGTGAATGGAGAAGACTACATAACAATGAACTACATGGTCTTTATAGGAAGCCAGATATAATAAGAACAGTTAAGTCCCGTAGACTGCGATGGGCAGGACATGTTGCGCGTATGGGGAATGAAAGACGTGCATGGAAACTTCTTGTAGGAAAGCCAGAAAGAAAACGCCCAGTTGGTAGACCAAGAATGAGGTGGGAGAACAACATTAACTATGATTTGAGGGAAGTAGATTATACAGGGAATGATTGGAAAGCATTAGCTCAGGATAGGGATGTATGGAGAGCTTATGTCCGTGCGGCCATGAACCTACGGGTTCGATAGTGCCAGTGAGTAAGTGAGTAAGTAAGTAAGTATATGTGATAATAAACAGCTATTGCTAAAAGTAAAGTCTCTAAGAAGAAAACGTAAAAACCATAAAAAAGCACCCCACGCTTTTGATGGTAAAATTATTTTTTGTATAGATACTCTAATTTTATTCTAGACGTGTTCGAGATGATTTTTTTGTTGACCACATTAATTTTATCCCAAGCGTGTTGGAAATTAAAATTATTTTTCATGTTTTAGTTTGGTTTTCTAATAAAGCGTGTTGTTTTAATTTTTTAAAACTATTATTTATTTTTTATTTTTTAGTTTGGTTTTCTAATAAATCGCGTTGTTTCAGTTTTTTAAAACTATTTTTTTAAATTTTAGTTTGATTGTCATAAACCGGAATCCCATAAACATTTAATTGCTTATGATATTTTTTGTGTCTAGGCACGAATATAATTATATACTCGTATATTTTTTGAAATTATTATTATCTAAGATTATTATAATATTTTTGAATATTTTAATATAGATGAATAATTACAGTTAACCGTATACTTCGATAAATTACAATGTGGTAAGTTTACAAAATTGTCAATATTTTACAGAGTAAAATAAAAATGTAAATAGCTTTAAATTCGATACTATTGTAGTATGAGCTAAAAGTAATACTCTTCTAAAAAATCCTCCGGCCGGATTTGAACCTGCGACCTACGGATTACTGAAATTGTATACCATTACAGTCCACTGATCTACCAACTGAACTACCAGAGAATATAATATTAATTTCTCACAACGATGTACTAAAAAGACGATAAGTCCACAAAACTATTATACCGCTCTTTATGTTTTTGATGTCCTGATAATCCTGGCCAGGATCTTAGGAATAATTTATGAAATTATTGTATTGTCCTAGGTCCTTTACAAGTATACAAATTTTCAAGTCGATCCAATGTTTTTAAGTGGGTGACAATCGTGTTGAAAGATTCCATTACATAGACAGATACAGGTCAAGCTAATATTAAGCGTGTAAAACATATTGTTTGTTATAAACCTCTTTTCTTTCGTTTTCATGCCCTAGTGTAGATACCAACTTGGATCCATGTTTTGGGAAGCAAGACAATATCTTTCACAAGGTAGGACCAGGGGGCAGTGACAGAGGAGTAAATATGGGCTCAGTTGGTTCCGACTGATAAAATACTCTGTGAAGGCCCCCAGCCAGGGTTACGATAAAAGCTCAACGGCGGATATGGTGGAGTTGGAAACTTAGTTACGGCATAGACAAAGGGAGAGGGAACTATTTATAGGAAAAATATATAATCACTGGCTTGTAATGAAAAGGGTTTATCAAAAGCCTAAGAGCACACACTCTGACAGAAAATTATTCACTTCTAGAAGAATAGAGGTGAACTAATCCAGAATACGCCTTAACCTATACTGGATAAATATTTTCTTACTCGACAGGTTATAGAGGATACAAAAAGTAATAATAATAATAATAATAATAATAATAATAATAATAATAATAATAATAATAATAATAATAATAATAATAATAATAATAATAATAATAATAATAATAATAATAATAATAATAACAATATTAATAACAATAATTGTAATAATAAAATATAATAATAATAATAACAATAATTATAATAATAACAATAATAGTAATAATAAAATATATAATAATAATAATAAATATTCACATATTTACCTAAATTTCAGGACTACTGTCGGGCCAATGGGACAAGAGTTAAACATTACAAATTAATTATTTTACTGAGAAAACTAAAAATAGAGCAGAAAATACAGAAATCTTCCACAAACTCAAAAATCATAACTTGTATTATATCTGAGAATTTAAATTTGTCGTTGACAGTATTCTAACTGGTCAGTTTATAAATGACTTTAATCCGGATCCGTGGTTCCTCTGGTAGTCCTATTTTAATTTGAGGCTACAATACGCAATATTTATGATGATAATGCTACTACTACTACTACTACTACTACTACTAATAATAATAATAATAATAATAATAATAATAATAATAATAATAATAATAATAATAGTAATAATATTAAACTAACTAACTGGCACTAACGAACCCGTAGGTTAATGACTGCGCAGACATAAGCTCTCCATTCATCCCTATCCTGAGCCAATGTTTTTCAATCACCCCTGTACAATCTACTTCCCTCAAATCGTAGTTAATGTTATTTTCCCACCTCATTCTTGGTCTACCAACAGAGCGTTTTCCCTCTGGTATACCTACAAGAAACTTCCATGCACATCTTTCATTCCTCATTCGTGCCACATGTCCTGCCCATCGCAGTCTACGAGACTTAACTGTTATCATTATATCTGGCTTCCTATAAAGACCATGTAATTCATTGTTATGCAGTCTTCTCCATTCACCTGTCTGTTCATCTCTCTTTGGTCCAAGCATTTTCCTAAGAACTTTATTCTGAAATACTCGTAATCTCCTTTCCTCCCTTAAAGTAAGAGTCCATGTTTTGCATCCATATAATGTAACTGGTAGAATAATAGTTTTATATATTTTCAGTTTAACGTTTTTTTGAAAGAGTTGGGAAGTCAAAAGTTTCTGTAATGCATAATAGCACGCATTTTCAGAATTGAGCCTATGTTTAATTTCCTTGTGCATCTCATTCTTGTTTGTGATTATTGTTCCTAGGTATTTGAATTCAGCCACTTCCTAAAAATTTCCCTCATTTGTAATTAGCTGTCCATTTACATTATATAATGTATTTCTATGTAATAATAATAATAATAATAATAATAATAATAATAATAATAATAATAATAATAATAATAATAATAATGGCTTCTTTATATTATTTTGTACGTAATGTACTAACTTAAACGTTTATAGCATGCATAAAATGTTCTCTCCTTATCAGATGGACTAAAATTTTCAGATACTCATAGAATTTGAAATGTGCTTTCTTGATTTATCATATCCAAAGAATATATTTATCCTCTATATAATTTGAGATACAAGGTATTACCTATAAGCTCTTGTACTACTTTATTCAATAAAAGCTCAAAAAAATATGCAGTAGCAATCATAACAACGCTCTAAGTTTGGATTTAAAAATGGGATTTCACTGATAATTTATGGACATTGCTTCTTTAACATAGAAGCCAACATCTCCCCTGAACATTTCTTGCTATGAGGAAGCTCTCAGGACACATAAATCTTCATATGCAGAGAGAGATAGAGATATAGAACGAAAGCGAGAGAGAGAAATGAAACATTCTGCTTTTCATAGGCGCCGCTTCCGACAGACTAATCTGAAAAGGGTTAGGAACATCAGTAGGAATGCGAAATGCGAAAACGGTTCCCTTTATTTTGCTGTAGTGTCGGTTCTAAGTAGCCTGAAATATTATATTTTTGCTTTACTCACTACTGTACGCCATTCTACTGTTGTACTTACGTTAAATCGTTGAATGGATGCCTATTTTCGTCTTAGATATTGACTTCGCCCTATTCTCTTTAATTGAGGCGGTTACAAGCAAAGAGGCGCAAGTGAAAGTTTTACAGTATTGCGAAAATAACAGGTTTTAAAGTTGAAATTGTATAAGAAAATCATAGGCAATTGAAAATTATAACAATAATTGTTTATTTACGCCTTACGCAAAAAAAGAAAGCTTACACTTATAAAAATAAAATTATGCTTCAAGAATGTAATTATGCACCAATTTAGATTTTTTGCAACAGAAAATCACTTACACGCCTATGCTTCTAACCGCCTCAGTTCTGAAGTGCAGTTTTGACTATTAGATGCTAGTTTTTGTATTTAATATATCATTTTGATGGCAAAGTAATATTAACTTTTAAACCAAAAATTGTTCTTGGGATCTGCAGTTGGGGAGACTTCAGGCGAAGTAAAAACTGATTTGGAGAGTTATAATTTTGTTTTTAGCGAATATCAAGGGAATGAAACTACTGAGATTGTACCCATGAAAATATTTAGTATTTTTGTAGAAATCTTCACCTATCCTACCTACTGAATACCGAAAATAACAATAACGAATTATATGTATCTTGTAACGGGCATAGCGGTGGCGTTGGAACAAATATAATTTCTTTAATTTTACTTCATATTGGTTTACATAAAGATTTGCAATATTCTTTATTTCTTTCACATATTATTCTCGTATAAACACATAATTATTCTGCTTCGAGTCTATCTCATACATTCTTGTTTACGGTTCTGATTCTCGAGTTGGTATCTGGTCACGCCAATGTGTTTGTGGTAGACGATTTGGAGTAAGGATAGTCTTTTCAATTTTTTCCATTAAACCCTCTATAATAGTAGTTCAAATTACAGAAGAATATGGATTAAAGATATCTACAGAAAAAACAAAAATTATGGCATTTCAAGGTGTATATCCTGTCAGAAGTAAAATTGTACTGGAAAATAAAATTTTGGAGCAGGTGAATAATTTTACATATCTAGGATGCAATATCTCATATGAAGAAGAAAAGGATGTAAATGCAAAAATATCTAAATTTTTAAGAATTTTAGGGTTAATAAATTCTATCTTCAAGCCACAGTTAGTCCAAAAGCATTCAAGACTGAAAGTGTATAAAACACTGGCTCTTCCAACTCTTTTGTATGGTAGCGAAGTATGGACGTTGAAACAGAAGGATATACAGAGACTTAGATCTGCTGAAATGAGATATCTTCGGAGGACTGCAGGATACACACTACTAGATCACAAAAAAAATGAAGACATCTTAGAAGAATTACACATGGAATCTTTAGAAAACAAAATTTCTGATTATAAGTCAAGATGGATACAACATGTTCATCGAATGGAAGATCACAGAATACCCAAACTAATGTTAAGATATCAACCTGCAGGAAGAAGAAGACCAGGACGTCCACTCAAAAGACTTCTGGATGGTATTTCTCTTGAGGCCGAAACAGGTCAACAAATGGCCTAAATTCGTGAATGTACTATGATGATGATGATGATAATAGTAGTTCCTTCTCATCTCATTGCTCGTGTTGTCATTGAACTGGACAGAGTAGGTGTTAAGTATACATCGTAAATGACTACTGATTATGTTGCTGCTATTATCATTATCATCATCAGCATCATCATTAACAGTATTATAATTGTCATTATCATTACATTATCATTATCATTATTATTATTACTATTATTAGACTGTTATGAAAAGATCCATCCATAGTAATTCCGCCCGAAGGCACGTCCTTCACTGCAAACATAGCATTTTCATGCTATGCTGCAGCTTTACTAGGGACTTGTAGGTGTGGTAGCTTCCCGTTACTTTCCACACCGGTGAAGGATGATGATGATTATGGTGATAATGATAAGGATGATGATGATGGCCATATGATTTTGGGGACTGTTTGGGCCTTAAAGTTTTCCTGACATTTGTCTTACAGGTGAGGAAAAACCCCGATAAAAACCTCATCCAGAAAAACTGCCCCGACCGAGGATCGAACCCGGGCCCGCTGCGTGACAAGGCAGCACGCTACCTCGAAACCACAGCGGTGGACTATGAAAAGATAAATGATAAAATTGAATGTGTTTATGAATACTCAATTTGCAGTTTGGCGAGACGACAAAACAAAACTCTGAGTAAATTTCCAGTTAATTAGGTTGTCCCAGGATTGCAACCGAACTTCCCAAAGTGAGTAACGCTATCGACTGAGCTTAAATATTCTTAGGGATGCAGTATTTTATTAAACGACAGTTCAATGCACAATCTTGCTTAGAGCCTTTTTTTGAGAATTGAGGAATTTACAGTTTTACTTCCTTTCCGAACGTAGCCATATTAATGCCTGAAAAAACTATCTATCTGGCTGCGTTCAAACCTGCGTACCTCGGGACCAGAAGCGACCAAGTTTATCACTATAGTGGAATTAACAGATATTTATAGAATTCTGATAGTTCAGTATTTGAGAATAATTGTCACTCTGTATAGGAACGCATTCAAGTTTGAAAATAACCACTCACTATATAACCACTCTTTACTGTCTTGCCTATACACTCAAACACTTCCTTAAAATATTTTGAAGTATTGCAAGATCACCGAAATACAACATCACTAATTATTTATTTTATCCTGAGACAATATTTTATAAATTTTGTCTGGTTTCTAATTTTTGTTGTAATTATTAGTATTATTATTATTACTTACTTACTTAGACTACTTACTTACAGAGGAGGTACTTAGATATAAACCAACAAGGTACTTTCGCCGAATGTACAGGAAAACGCTCACTGTGTTTACAAAGAGACCTAAAACACGTCTGGGGAAAAGAATCCTATATATACTCAACCTAGGATTTAAAGAGAGATCAGGGCTTGCTTGGTTTAGGCTAGGGGCATGGAAATTTCTAAAAATTAGCGACGATCACGATATGCGAATATGTCCAATGTGCGGGAACTTTGAAGTTGATATACATATATTAGGAAAATATAATGATTTAGAATATTGGAGACGTCAGTTATTACCGGAAAGATTTCTAAATTCAAATGGGGAAAGATTGGCATGCTACGAGTTATTGGTAAATCCAGAAAATTGGATAAACCTGGGTAAATTTCTGGACAAAACGCGGAAAATAAGATCAACACTCATTCATGAATAAATATATGTTATCAAAATGCAATACCATTAATTCTTAACAATTATATATAAATTAATTAATATATAATGCTATTGTGTTATTATTTAATTGTAATATTATTGTGTTTTCTTTATGTAATTGTAATGTTATTGTTTTTTAATGTATAATGTTATTGTGTTATTATTTAATTGTAATATTATTGTGTTTTCTTTATGTAATTGTAATGTTATTAAATAATCAATTGAGTTGGTGTTTACTTGATGAAAATGCATATTTATTAATTAAATAAAAATAAAACATAGTTGTATTTGATTTTCATATTTATTATATAATTCAGTGACAGCTGTTTCGGTACACTGTACCTTCTTCAGACATGTTAACAAATTATATAACAATTTGTTAACATGTCTGAAGAAGGTACAGTGTACCGAAAATTATATAACAATTTGTTAACATGTCTGAAGAAGGTACAGTGTACCGAAACAGCTGTCACTGAATTATATAATAAATATGAAAATCAAATAAAACTACGTTTTATTTTTTTTTAATTAATATAATGTAATGTTATTGCTTTTTTTGTTTATTTTTCTTTACACTAGTACCAATTATTACTTTATTGTAACGGACTGTCAGCAGCACGTATGGCTTACTGCCCGTGCGACCCATATTTGTAAATAATATTGTAAATATCTCAATTTTTGTCTAATAAAGTCCTACTATTACTTACTCATCACACTCAGAATGATAAGTAAGTAGTAGTAGTAGGACTTTATTAGACAAAAAAGTGAGATATTTACAATATTATTGACATATATGGGTCGCACGGGCAGTAAGCCGTACGTGCTGTTGACAGTCCGTTACAATAAAGTAATAATTGGTACTAGTGTAAAGAAAAATAAACAACAAAAAAAGCAATAACATTACAATTACATAAAGAAAACACAATAATATTACAATTAAATAATAACACAATAGCATTATACGCTAATTAATTTATATATAATTGTTAAGAATTAATGGTATTGCATTTTGATAACATATATTTATTCATGAATGAGTGTTGTTCTTATTTTCCGCGTTTTGTCCAGAAATTTACCCAGCTAAAAGTTCTACTACTACTACTACTACTACTACTACTACTACTACTACTACTACTACTACTACTTACTCATTGGCACTATCGAACCCATAGGTTCATTGATGCGCGGACATAAGCTCTCCATACATCCCTATCCTGAGCTAATGCTTTCCAATCATTCCCTGTGTAATCTATTCCCTCAAATCATAGTTAATATTATTTTCCCATCTCATTCTTGGTCTATCAACTGGGCGTTTTCCCTCTGGCTGTCCTACAAGAAGCTTCCATGCAAGTCTTTCATTTCCCATACGTGCAACATGTCCTGCCCATCGCAGTCTACAATACTTAACTGTTCTTATTATATCTGGCTTCCTATAAAGACCATGTAGTTCATTGTTATGTACTCTTCTCCATCCACCTGTCTGTTCATCTCTCTTTGGTCCAAAAAATTTCCTAGGTACTTTATTCTCAAATACTCGTACTCTCATTTCCTCCCTTAAAGTAAAAGTCGTTATTTCGCACCCATATAATACAACTGGTAGAATAATAGTTTTATATATTTTCAGTTTAACGTTTTTTGAAACGAGTTGGGACATCAAGAGTCTCTGCAATGCATAATAACACGCATTTCCAGAATTCAGCCTATGTTTAATTTCTTTGTGCATCTCATCCTATTTGTGATTATTGTTCCTAGGTATTTGAATTCAGCCACTTCCTCAATTTCCCTCTTTTGTTATTAGCTGTCCATTTCCATTATATAATTATTTCTACGTGTGACCATATATTTAGTTTCATTGATATTTACTTCCAGTCCTAATTTCTTAGTGTTACTCAATAGTGTATGCGTGTTGTCCTGTAGTATCTCCTCGCTATCGGCATTATTATTATTATTATTGTTATTATTATTATTACTATTAGCCTGAAAGTTTCGACAATGACACAGCAACATGTCAACAGAATAAGTGTAATTAAAATTGATTTTTGGAGAAAAGCTACCAGAAAACCTCAACTGGAAAGAAATAGAAATATAGAAATTTAAAAAAATGGATGGATGCAGAAAGATATAAATAATGGATGAGATTGAACACAGAAAACTGAAATGGTATGGTCACGTAAGAAGAATGCAGGATGGAAGACTACCAAATGCTGTCTGTGCATGGAGCAGAAAAGGAAGACCAAGAAGAACATTCAAAATGCAATGAGGAAATTTGATGTAACAGATAAAGACACAGAACAGAGAACGATGGAGAACTTTAATTAAAGGAAATTTGTGAATGTTTGTTGCAAACTGATAGTTTATAAGTCCGTAGTAATTTATGTATTTTTTTTTAAATCATGTTATTACTAAGATTGGTTGGAGAAAACCCTCAATGACGAGGATAATTCACAAAAAATAAAAAAATATTATTATTATTATTATTATTATTATTACTATTAGTATTATTATTAATTTAATTAGTTAGTGTCTGTTATAATTGTTTGGAATTGTGTCTATATTTACTATTCATGGCGAGCTATTACCACGTCTGAATTCCAAATTTAACAAGATGACGCTGACAGATTTACTAATTATTTATCTTCAGAAAAGGAGTGCTATTATTTTCTATAATATCAGTAAAATACCATATAATTTTGAGTAACAATTTAATGAGTTATAGAGAAGATGATGCTCTCGTCGTTTTATTGAGTTTGAATAACAGAACATATTATTTTATTTTCATATTTGCCGTGTTCTAGAATATCAGAAAACTCAAACGACTTTCATAACCAGATGTCTTCCTTGTCATCAAGTTTATTTTTACGGTTGTATACTAAAATTTTACTTGCTATCTTGGTATTAAACGTGCAATCTTTAAAAGAATATACGATGTATCGTAGAGTATAATGTAATGGATGTTCTTTACATTAATGTTCCATTATTCTTTTTTCAAACTACACCTCCTTTTTTAATAGGCACTTACATATAATACCAACCTAAGTATCAGTTTACATATTAAAATCTAGTTACTGCTTATATTCGTTGTTTGGCTTCTATGAGCCCGTTGCTATGATTATCTTCAAAACTCTTTTCAAAGTTTTGCATTTTTAGCAATAATCTGAAAAACGGTATGGTTATTTTCTGAGAAGAATTGTAAAAATGTGTTAAAAATAACATTCAGAATTAGGCCTACGTGTGATATAAAAGAAGCTGCGATAGTTGTTTTACGAGGCTCTTTATGCAGAAAAAAGCAGCCTTCAGCACTTTTAGCTTGAGTGGATATAAAGATAGCGTTGAGCAAAATTTATTATAAAAAGGCTATACAGGTTTGATGAAAAAACATTGCAATTGCCGATTTTTTTTCTGAATCAATATGAATTTGTCTCAAGGGATTTAGAGAAGTCAGAAAATGTTTGAACATTATGCAAAAATTGGATTATACTCTCGAGGAAAATGGTTAAATATTTGCTGTCATATTATATTTGAAGCTAAGGACAGCTTTTTGTGAAAACATGAGCTTATTGGATATAGGCCTATTTGTTTCATCGCTTAACCTGAATCTATGTTGAAATGAAAAATTATCAGTATTGTTTGGACTCCACTTAACAAGGCCGATACAAAATTTATACTAAGAAGGAAAAGAAAACAAATAACTAATTACGAATTTGGAATTGTTCTATAGAAAATACGTCATGGATACCAAAAATATATAATAATAATAATAATAATCATAATAATAATAATAATAATAATGATTTATTTTAGCTGGCCTATAAGGCCTTCTCTTCCACTCAACCAGCGAATAGTAAAATTATACAAAAATTACGTACATATTACAATTTTAAGATATTATTAAAATACAGACTAAAGAAAATACAAGGATGATGTAATCTAATACTAGCTAATACTAACAAAAACATAGAATATAATAAAATTAAGATGATATAAAATAAAGTAAGTAGCTTCCTAGATGATTATTAATGGAATGCTCTATATAGTTGTTATGCAGTTAATGTTTTCATTGTGTCGAACTTAAGATATCAGTTAATTTGGATTTAAATAATGATAGCGATTGACAGTCCCTGACATGACTGGGAAGTGAGTTCCATGCTCTAGCCATAGATATTGTGTAAGATTCAGAGTATAGACAGGTCCTGTGTTGTGGTATCAGAAGTAAAGAAGAGTCTTGTGATCTTGTTCCTAAATTGTGATGAGCCGATAAATTTTGAAAACGTGTTGTTAAATAAGTTGGTAAATATGTGTGCAGAATTTGGAATAGTAAGGTATGTGAATGTAAAGTTCTTCTGTCATTTAGGCGTAGCCATGATAAGGCCTGAAATGAAGGAGACACGTGGTCATAACGACGGAGATTGAATATAAATCGAATGCACGCATTATGAGCACGCTGTAGTCTGTCAGATAGATCAGTTGTCAGATTAGTCAGTAATATGTCGCAGTAGTCGAAGTGTGGCATTACAAGAGTCTGTACAAGTATTTGTTTTAATTTTGTAGGAAGGAAGTTTTTAAAACTATTTAGGGAGTGAAGAATTGAGAACACTTTCTTGCAGGTATTATTCACCTGGATTTTCCAGTCTAGGTGTTGGTCCATATAGATACCCAGATTTTTTACTACTGAGCTGTAGGGGATATTTTTGTCATTTAGGAGAATGGTAGGGATATTTTCGTAATTTATAATGCTTTGGATTCGCCGATGTCCTATAATTATGCACTGTGTCTTGTCAGTATTTAGATTAAGTCCATGTTTCTTCGACCATTGGGAAATTGAGTCTAGGTCACTATTTAATTTGTCTAGTGTGTCATGTACATCGTCAGGATGGGAGTGAATGTAAATTTGCAAATCGTCAGCGTATAGGTGATGTCGACAATAGGTAAGTCTAGTGGATATATCGTTAATATATAGATAGAGAACAGAAGTGGTCCTAACACTGAACCTTGTTGGACGCCACCCTTCAGTGATAGCCAGGATGAGGAAAGTTCTGCATTGGATACACATTGCTGGCGACCATGAAGATAGGATCCAAGCCAGTTAACAGCATTGTCCGAAAGATTCAGAGTGCGTAATTTTGCTATTAATATGTCAGTGTCAACAGTGTCGAAAGCTTTGCTGAAGTCCAAGAGTGTAAATATTGTCATGTGGCCACTGTCCATTGCTTCACGCGCATCTTCGGTAACTTTAAGAAGTGCGGTTGCCGTACTATGGCCTGTCCTAAAACCTGATTGGTATGGGTCGAGTATGTTATGAGTGTTAAGGTAATCAGTTAATTGTCCATGAACAATGCGCTCCAAGGCCTTAGATAGGACTGGGAGGATGCTGATTGGTCTAAAGTCGTTTGGTGTTACAGGTAATTTAATTTTAGGGATTGGTCTGACTATAGCTTTTTTCCAGAGTTCGGGGTAAGTTGAGGTCATGATTGAGGCATTAAATATATGGGTTACAGTTGGGAGTATGACATGGAGTATTTTCTTTAAAAAGTCGATACTTATATTGTCTATACCTTGTGTCTTAGTTCTAATGCGGTCCAGGGATAGTTTAACGTCGATTGGCATTATATAGGAAAAGAAGAATTTTTCTCGGGAAGGAGTAGGTGTGGATAGGAGCTCATCTATAGTTTGTTGTTTGGTCGTAGGGTTTATGTTAAGTGTGGCATACGATGTGAAATGTTGGTTTAGATCGTCCAGTGATATGTTAATACTCTCTCCTTTGGTTGTCGGCTGCCGTAGACCCATTGATCTAATACGTTTCCACATATCACTTGCATTTGTGTTTGGATCAATGAGACTATGAGCATACCGCAACTTAGCGTTCCTAATGTTTTGATTCGTTTTGTTTCTTAATGTCTTATATTGTCTTAAGTTAGCGTCACTTTTGTGCCGTCTATATTTTCGAAAAGCAGCATCCCTCTCAGCCATCATTAGTCGAATTTCGTGGGACATCCAGGGAGCTGGGGATTTAGTAATTCGTCTAGTCTCCAAGGGGCATGTTTGTCGTAAAGTTCTAATATCATATTGTTAAATTTAATAAATTTTTCGTCAATTGTGCGTAGGGTCCAAATATCATGCCACGGCATCTCGTTAGCGTCTGCAATTAGAGCTTGCTGGTTAATATTTTTTTAAATTTTGGTACGTCAATAATTTAGGACGAGTCCTAGGAAACTGAAGAAAGTATTCGATATATATGACCTCATGGGCTGATATGCCGGGGGCAGATATTTGTCCGTAGTTTATAATTTTCTGTGAATTTGTCGTGGCTATGATGTATATTAATGTATCAGTCGTCGATGTGTGATGGGTTAGTTGTAAAGGCAAGACATGCATGTTGCATTCGTGAAATAATGATAGTAGTTCTGATGATGATGATGATGAGGAGGAGGAGGAAGAATGTAAGTTAGAATTAAAGTCGCCCATTACTATAACATGCTAGTAATGCGGCAGTAAACTTAATAAAGGTGTTTCTATGTCACTAAGATACTCTACTTTCGGAGGTTTGTACACCACGCACAGGAGACATCTCGGTAAACTAGCTGAAATTTCAATGAAGAGGAATTCTGTTCGTGCATTGTAATCAGGGGAGGAGTGAAGAATGACTTTGGGCTCTAAGTTCGATTTGATATACATCGCAACTCCCCCACCTCTTTTTCCTAGTCTATCATTGCGACAGAGCATGTACCCATCAATATCAAGAAGTGAGAAGTGATGGGAAGGTTTAAGCCAGGACTCAGATATTAAGATCGCATGCAGAGAGATCTCGGAGTATAAATGTCGAATTTCATGAATGTGAGACAGAATGCTTTAAGCATTAATATGGGCGATTTTAAGAGTAGTTGAACGAGGAGAAAAACTTTCTTTTAGCAGGTAGGCAGTGGTGGCGTGAGAAGAATGTGAGGGTTCATTGACATTGTCATTTGAAGAAGGGGTAGGAACTTGTCTGGGGATGGTCGTGTTAAAAGTAGGTCAGGGACTGCAAATGTTTGACTAAAACTTGGAAGATCAATTGTACCAACTTTTACAAATAATGAAAATTTTAACTGAATTAACACACTATTAGAAGCAGAGAAAAATAAATATTAGTAATAATAAAATCAATTTGACTATTCTAAGCAAATAAAGTAAATGTTAACCTAATTAGCCTAGAGAAATTGCTATAGCTTAATTATAAATTTAAGAATTATTGAAAAAAAGTTGATATGTATTAAAAATAAGAAATAGAATAATTAAATAGTTTTTAAATTATATGATATAAATAAACATACCCTATAATACGCTAAAGGCTTAAATTAACACAGGTCACTAGCACTGGTGATACGCTTTTTTTGATTCACCATCTTTAGCGAATATAATACTGTCCAATGTCCAGACATTGCGTACACCAAACTTATCAATAGTGTCTTTCAATAGTTGGTGGCGCATTCTTTTTAAATCTTCTCGGATTGTTATACCCGATCCCTTGAGTTGTTCCTTATTTACGAACATCTCTCTTCTTTTACGGTAACTAGTAAATTTTATAATAATAGGGCGCGGCCTATCTTCCCTTCGTACACCAACACGATGGCTCCTGTCAATGTCAGTAATATTGAGATCCACACCGATTTTCTGGGCTATTTCAATTGACTTAATGTCAGTGTCCTCCCCGGCCACATCTTCAACCCCGAAAACACGTAAACATTGTCGTCTCTGATATTGCTCTAAGTCATCCACTTTTGTCTGTAAATTGCTTATCACACTATCTTTATCTTCGATTGTTTTTTTAAGATTTTCAATCACTATAGTGTTGTTTTCTATAGTTTTTTGAAGTTCCATCACAACTTCGTTCTTAATCATTGTTGCCAACACCTGCAGCAACTCCTTGTCTTGGAGCGAGTCGGACAAGACGCGTTTTACAGTGTCTTCAATTGAACAAGTAGATTTATTACTTCATCCACCCATTATCATACACTATTGAAAACACGAAATAAATTTCACTAAACTTTTAATTAACACTTAAAATAAACTTATAGATATGTTTCACTGACCCAACTGTTGTTTACACCTGCGAAAAATCGAAAAAGCCAGGAGCGCTGTTGAAGGCTGTTAGCAGCTGTCCGCCATTAAATATATCATCTAATGGTAAGTGTTTTTTTAATAATTCAGGATATTATTAATATCTCAGTCATTAGCGGATGAAAAGGTTGTCAAATTGTTCTCAGATGCCTGTATTTTTCCTGGGTTCAGATTATATTACATTCCGTATATCTACGAAACAAGATTTGCTGCTTCACTTCTATTCCGAATAATTTTTTACGCTCTGAAAAAATCGACTCCGGCCAAGTTTGAACCCTCGTATCCCAGAAATACTGGCGAACATATCAGTCATAAGACGACATATTAAAACTATTGATTTATAAGACTAAAATAATAAAAACTATAGTTAAAAGATAAACTAGTAGTTGCATAGAACAATTTGGAATACTTCTGTCTCTAGTTTAGTGAGAGATCTCACAACTCTTCATTAAACATTTTAGAGAATATACGAAATTTTAAGGTTAAGGAAAAACTACATGTTATTAAAAGCAAACATAGGCAATATACTTTCGATATGTGTTTCAAAATATACTTCAATATTCGTGGTCAGTGTCTGAATAAAAAAGTAGCCTATATTCCTCAGAACATATCCCTGAAAGATGTATAGAAGGACGTAGAGATCTATAAAAATAATAAAAGCGCCCTGTCAAAAACAATTTGAAATTTTCTGGAATGCAGATGGAAGTCTCCTGTAAAAATTCCTGGACGAATTGAACAACACTTGCAGGAGAACCTTCACCACCATTGTGGCAGAAAAAGTAAGTATTCCTAATTTAAAAAAATATATATATAATTTGAAAGACTGAAACATTACTGGGAAACAACATTTTATGTATAGGCCTAATATTTCCTAGAATTGTAACAGAAAAGCAGAGTTCTTTGTGAAAATTGTATAGATGAAAAATATAATTAAATTATACAACGGAAGATTTTGTGTAGATAGTTATTTTACTTTGAAACTCTTAATCAAGAAAGATGAAGAACGGGTTTAGCAAAGGAAAGTGAATGGTATTCTTCGATTATTAGAAATAATTACATCATTTTGATAGAAGTATTTAAACATTTTGAATGATGGTGATGAAACATCTAATCAAATATTAAAATCAATTTTGAACTCTCGAGTACTGATATGATTTAAAACAAAATTGAGATTGAACTTTTTCATTGAAAATAATAAATTTTAAATCCAACCGAAATGTCCGCTGTCACCTCTTATTTACGTATAATTCAATAGCATCATTCCATATTTTAGGTTACCAATACGTAGTAAAATCAATTTTCATGCATTTTGGACTCTCACATATAAACCGTTGATGAGTTGTTTTTATATTTATGAAAGATAAACTACTTATCATCTAAATATTATTACACATAACTATAACTTGGAAATATTAAAACAATTAGGCCTATGACCTTTTAGGGAAAACTACCATTAGAAGCAAATTTTGTGTGGCAATTGATTTTAGAACTAGAACATTATTTTAGTGTTTATTATATATTTTGATATACCATGATGTGATATAAAACCTAAATATATTATATGGTATAAAATTCTAACTTTTTTAAAAATAACCAAGATTCCATAAGGTTTAAAAAACACACAATACTGATGGCCTAAAAAGCTTTAGAAGACATATTCTCTATTATAATGATAGATCTGAAGTGGATGAATTCAAGAAAAAGACGAATAGCATCTGCTGAAATTAAATTCTTGAGAAGAACGCCGGACATTCACTTTACCGTGAAAACAAAACTAAACAGTAAATTAAAATTACTTTAAATATTTCCTACAGCCAAATATCTGCAATATTTTACAGTAGTCAAAACTGTCAACATGTAAATATGTTGCAGCATACCTAAACACGTTTTGTGTTACATTCGCAGAGGATGACGGAATATCATAACAGGGGACTATTCCCGATAAGCTGCTCATGACGTAATAATTCTGAAATAATTTTATTAAACAAAAATGAAAATGTCACATCAAGAGATTCGACTATTACGCAGACATTTTAGAAGACGGGTAGTGTCAATATTTGAGAAACAGATGGTTGCCTAATTTAAAGTATAAAGAACATAACAGTGATTCTCAGCAAACATGGTTGATAGTTCTTCTTCTTCTTCTTCTTCTTCCTTTCATGTGATAGACCTAGTGGTCTGTTACGGTCTCAATCCAACGTTTGAAGTGTCTGCAGAAAGATCTCTTGCCTGGTGGCTGGTAATTTAAGATCTGACGTGGTATTCTTGTTCTGCTCATTCTTCGTATGTGAGATTTCCAGTTGTTTCTGTATTTTTGTACATATTACATGACTGATTCTGTTTGTAATTCTTTGAGAATATCAGAATTCCTTTTATGGTCTGTCCTTGAATAGCCCGCAGTACGTCTCATAAATTTCATTTCTGCCGCGGTTAGTCTTTGTTCATCTACACTGCGAACTGTCCAGGCCTCACTGCCGTAACATAATATGGGTCTGGCCAGTGTTTTATAAATTCTAGTTCGTGTGTGTTGCTGTACTGTGTTTGGCTTGAAAATATTATTTATAATTCCTGTTACTTTGTTAAATTTTATAATTTTTGACTAAAATATTTTTCTTCTTCGAATGTAACTTGGTATCCGAGATAGTTAAATGTGTTGGTTTGTTCTAATATTTTATTATTAATAACAATTTTACTGCGAACTGGGTCTTTTCCTAGGAAAGCCATCTCTTTAGATTTTTCTGTTGTGGTTCATAGTGCAGAAAACTGATTCCGAATATTATTCTGCTATATAACTTTAAAAAATACAAGAGTACAAAGTGGGGAAACTGTAGCCTATAGTATGTGTAAATAAATCGCAGTAACTTGCATGGTTATACTGAAGGGGATAAAGATAAGTTGAGATTGGCAAACCAGTTTCCCAGATAATAATTCAGCAAGGTTCATCAGACTTGCAAATGTTTACATTTGATATTCATAATGTAGAATTAAAATAGTGTAAGAGTATGAAAATGTATGAAATGATTTCTGATTTGATTATAGTTTGGGTAAAGCCAGGCTATTGAAAAGTAATTAACATATTTCCAAATTTGCAACTTTAGGATCTGTAAAATTGTTTGAAAAAATAAGTAATTCTTTCATTTCAGAAAATCTTCTATAATCAGGCAAATATATTCAGTTTAATTTGTTTACAGGTGGGCCTAAATTAATTTTTAACAACATGTAATTGGATATCTGTATCGGCTGCGATTGATTTTCTAGTTTGGATTTAGTGTCTGTCAAAGTAGTGAATTTTTACGGAAGTTTTAGTCAGTCCTGTTGGATTAGTGGTTACTATGCTCGCCGCGATGGACTACTGGTTATATTCCTTGCCTCTAGTCCCGAGGGTCACTGGTTCAAATTCGGCCGGAGTCGATGGATTTTTTAGGATGGTAAAATCCAAGGGATAAGTCCTCCGGGAGGGCATTTATGCTGTGGATTCAGAGACTGAAAATATTCCTGTTCGAAAAAAATAATTTCAAGCCTAAATTAGTAACCCTGGGTAAAATTTAACCGACTTTCCCCATCCAAGTAGGCCTAATACCTTAGCTGCCTACTAGATATCTCATTGAGGCGAAGCGCTAAACACGTTTCACTCACTGACATTTATAGGGAAATCATCATCATCCTGCCAGGTATTAGTCCTAGAAGAACTGTTACGGCCTGAGAAAGCAGTTTTCGTGCCATCTTTTTTATCCGTCTGGCTTTCCCTTTTATCAGGCTTGAAAGCAATTGAATGTCCCACCAAATAGTTGCTAGCAAGGAGATGGTAAGTCCAGCGATGGGGTTGCGATCTTTAAGCATCTGGACCTGCTTCAATATTGCATTTGCTCAGTATTAGTTGGAACGGTTATACCACCATGACTCGGTCCCCAGAGCCTCGTTCGTCAAAACAGGTTGCACCACGAGAAGGTGAGGTTGAGAATTAAGTAGGAGAGGTTATATGAGACACTTCACTACTCCTTGCAACCCTTATAGGGAAATAAGCGTAATTAAGTTAGCTAACTAACTTACTGGCACAATCGAAACCGTAGGTTCATGGCCGCGCAAACTTAAGGTCTTCATATATCCCTATCCTGAGCTAATGCTTTCCAATCATTCCCTGTGTAACCTATTTCCCTCAAATCATGGTTAATGTTATTCTCCCACCTCGTTCTTGGTTTACCAACTAGGTGTTTTCCCTCTGGTATTCCTACAAGAAGCTTCCATGCACGTCTTTCATTCCCCATTCGTGCCACATGCCCTGCCCATCTCAGTGTATGATACTTGACTATTCTTATTATATCTGCCTTTCTACAAAGACCATGTTGTTCACTGTTATGTGGTCTTCTCCATTCATCTGTCTGTTCATCTCTTTTTCATCCAAAATTTTTCCTAAGAACTTTTCCATGTTTTTAGGAACATGTCCCTGTGTTTGAGACTTTGGCATGAATTCCCTCAAGTAGTCCCCGTCCGGAGAACCGAATGGGGGACTATTTTACCTCCGTAAAATTTTACCCCAGTGAAACACATGTCCGTGTTCCTTGATCGTCACTCTCTCGATCAAGCTACTTTTTTTTTCATCTGGCTTATCACCTTCGACCATGGGTGAGCCTATTGACAGCAATGATACCGCCGGCATATTTCTCAGGATCATTTTAGCATGAAAGCCACTCCACCACGACAAGGAAAAGATACTATGGGGGCAATTCAATTAGCTATGTAATGAAATTCCCACAAGGAGAGCACCCATGTCTCCAGAAGGGACGTATGGGGTACATACATAATACATACCCACATGCTGATTTTTGGTTCATATCCAGCCGAAATCAATGCATTTTTAAGACCGTGGACTATGTCAGAAGGGAACTAAAACCGTGGGTCGCGTGTCGTATATTTACGGTACGAAAATTAACCTTAAGCCTAAAAAAGAGACATCAAGGCAAATTTTATCGGCCTGATCACGCCCAGATTTGTAATATCTGCGCTAATGATCTTAGCCATTATAGAGCGTCATTAAATAAAATAACATTAGTTTAAACGTTATGTGTTGAGTTAAATGTAGAACATTAACTTGAATAACTATCATTATTATTATTATTATTATTATTATTATTATTATTATTATTATTATTATTATTATTATTATTATCATTATCATCATTATTATCATTATTATCATCATCATCATTATTATCATCACTATTATCATCACTATTATCATCACTATTATCGTCACTATTATCGTCATTATTATCATCATTATTATTATTATTTCCGTTGTTTTATGTTTTTAATTCAAATTAGCACACTTATTATTGCATTTTAGTCGTGTTAAAAGCTTGTTAAAATGTATCTACTACTTTTAGTATGGAAAAATAATGGTCGTGTGTACTTTCTGAGCCTAGCTCTTTGAAATTTTAATGGTGATCAAAAATGTACTTCAATTAAAGGGGAAGTAAGAGCTGACGTCTTGTCACTTGAAAGAACTCTCGGATAGGTAAAGCTTAATAGTGATATGATTTCCTTATGTAGAAACTACCGCAATTACCTTGTAACAGAAGTAATTTATGTTAAAAACAACAACAAAAAGTAAAAATAGGCATTTTGGTAGATTACTTCTACATGCAATTACTTTATTTACCAAAAGAATACTTAAATCATGATATGGACGATGTTAACGTTACTAAATAAACAAACGATGGAAACAATTTTTAAAAATATATACCGGTGCTATATATTTGCTTATATATATATATATATATATATATATATAATGTGTATGTGTATATAATGTGTAATGGATATCACACTGAGGTACAGACTCAGAGATCCGGGTTCGAATCCCGTCCAGGCATTTATTTTTCTTATCATACCATATTAAGCTTGCATTGCTCAATGTAAAATATTTAATTATAATATCGATAAAACGTCACTGCTATAAAGTAAAAATGCTCTCTTTAATTTGCTTACTTGTTATAGTCAGCTACTTGATGGCAGTGAAGACCGAGTTCTCGCGACATCTGGTAATAATGGAGAATATAATACATAGCCTATATAAGAAAAATAAATGTTTGAATTGGATTCGCCTGGTGGTGTAATGGATATCACACTGAGGTACAGACTCACAGATCCGGATTCGAATCCCGTCCAGGCATTTATTTTTCTTATCATACCATATACATATATATATATATATATATATATAAACAAAGCAGGTATTACAGCGTACGTACGATGTATGGTCTATGTACGTGTGGTGCATTTAGCTTACAATTTATTTAATTTCTGATTTCTCCAACTTTCTTAAAACTTTTATATTTGAATCTTAGTTTCTTAATTGACTATAATATTGGAACCGATTTCCATGTAACATAGTATTTTTAAATTTGTTCTGTGATAAATATTTTGTGAAAAATGTATATACATTTACAATATTATCAGATCTAAATATTATTGATGCCAAATTCATCGAATCTTTTGGGAATTTGTTAAATTTCAGGAGTAAATTTTTTTACAATTATTTTCTAAATTAAATCATCGTTAAAAAATAATATTTTATAGCGATTTGTACAAATTGTACGTTTAGGAAATCAAGTTTTGTGTTATTTTTTATGAAGATATATAACTTGAAATTCTTAAATTGGTTCCTTCATTTTGCACTACTTTTGAAAAAAAAACCTATTCTTGAAACTAAATCCACAATTAGACAAGCTTGTTATAAATCACTGACAATAAGACCTTCCATTTGGGATATAAAATACAATTGTAGCGTTTGGAGTATTCACATACTATATAGACTACATTTCATAATATTTTTACTGTTAGTATGCAAGAGAAAATGTCTTGAGGGAGTTCAATTAAAACAGCAATTCTAATGCCCAAAGGGACCAGGACGAGTATCGTCAATTTTCCCCGCGGCCACTTGTGATCATTTGTTTTCCATGTTCAAAACATCTTTGGATGATTGTTATATGCTGTTGTCTAATTGGAAATGGCCACAATTTGCTTCGAGCGATTTGGCGAGACCAAAATATTACCACCCTAAATGTTGTTCAGTGTTCACAGGTGTGGTTTCGGGGTAATGTCTTTACCTGATATGTAGCAGACACGGGTTAGATGCCGATCGGGGCAAGTTTCTATTTATTTATTTTTTCTCACCTGTAAGACAAATGTCAGGAAACGTTAAGACCCAAATAATCTTCTTATCCGCCTTGTTTAATATAAATTTGTAAGTGTTGGTTTATCTTGTCATATATGTTCATGATGTCTCGGAGGTGGCCCCACATTGAGCTTATCCCTCAGTTGGGATTTATCTCCACGTTCTTGTGTGGCAATAAAGTATGTATGTAATCCAAAGTTAAAATATCATCTCCCAAAAATTTATGCGTTTATCGTGTCGGGATAAGGGGTTTTATATCTTCACCTTGGTTATGGGAGTCTATCCTGTACGTGTCTGAAAAAAAAAGGTAAAAAAAATAAAGAATGTAAAACCAAAAGGGAAAATTGTTAGTGAAGAAGAAAATAGTAAGAAAAAAATACAATATGTGAAAGAAAGTAATGATTGGCTCACAACGGGTAGATGTAACTTCTCAGTTGGGATTAACAGTACACTTCGGAGAAGGATACTCATAACATAACACAAATTTGCGTGGTCGTGCCCCAAGTAGCTCCAATCTCCGTAATGATGTAGACAGACTAGTTATGTTGGGTTACGTTTGATAAGTTTTTGACGGATCTCCTGACAACACCGCTTGAATCAACTCTCATTCTGAGAACTCCTATTTAATAATATGCAAAATTATGATAAAGGTTTTGAAATCCATACCTGTTCAACGCTTCACAAGATGATTTGAAGCTGTCGAGATTTCCTACCAGTAAATCTGTCAATCACTATGATTATGCGTCCATCAAATCCCATTATTTCTCTCTGTCGATGTATAGAATTCCTAGATAACGAACACTATGTTTGACATGGTTGTCGTGGCGTCATTTTTTATTCGTCGTAATGCAAACGCACTGGAATTCCCTACCACAGGAAATCAGGAGTTCAGAACGTTAGAATCATTTTTATAAAATTTATATTTGCTCTAACATTGGCTTCATCATTACCTAGTGTAATGTACAGACCTCGAAAAAAATGATGGCACAACTCTTGATGATGCAAAGTTACGGGTTTTGAAGAGCGATTTACACAAGTACGTTGTTGCATGTTTCGACTCGTTTGAGTATAAAGCGGACGGCTTAAGTCTCTTTTCGTGCAGCATTCGTATGGTTCGCTTCAGTGGAGCAGTCGGTAAGATGCTCTTTTTCCGACGACGCGGGCCCACGTTCGATTCTGGTCAGGTAAATACACTTTTTATTATTACTTAATAATAATGTTAATTTTCATAAAGCATGTTAACAGGCTTCGTTATATAAATACATTTGCATCTATATGGAAATATTCCCGGTCGGGACAGGTTCCTGGGTGAGATTTTTTCGGTGTGTTACCTCACCTGTAAGATAAATGTCAGGAAGCTTAGGGCCCAACGGTCCCCGAAAATCATCCGGCCATCATCATCATCCTTATCATTATCATCATCATTCTTCACCGGTGTGAAAAGAAACGGGAAGCTACCACACCGACAGTTCCCTAGTAAAGCTGCAAAGCATAGCATAAAAATGCTATGATTGCAGTGAAAGATCTGTCCTCGGGCACAATTACTATGGAATACAATATATGTAAATAAATGAATTAAAGGAAACTGCTCATATATATAGAAAATGAATAATGATTGTAACGTCCCATTACTTTGTTTACAAAAACACATGGCTTAATGAATTTATTTCCATTACTAATACAAATTGCGTCTGATTAATTTAAATTAAGTTAATATCTAATTTCATTATATAAGTAAGTCATGAAGTATTGCATCTCTTCATCCGATCCGATTGAGGGTCTTTCCACTTTTCAGCGGTTGCCCTTTTACCAGCCGGCTGCTGGCCCTTCACATCCACATGTGTCAATCACAGAGGTAGATGATCAACAGCCAGTGTAGGGGTGACATGTGGTTAGCATGTCGAGTCCCCCAGCCGTTATAGCTGGTTCCTCAACCTGGAGCCGCTACTTATTGTAGCTACCCAATTGCCTCACGATGCTGGGTGGGCACCGGTCCCATACTGGCCGAAATACCATGAGAAAATTTCTTCCCCCATGGAGACTCGAACCAGCGCAAGTCCCGTAGCTCTGCGCCAAGGCTTCCTACCTTAACCGCTCGGCTACGGCGCGGGACTGCATCTCTTCATACAGACAATTTATAAGAGAGATGGTTGTGGTCTAGTGGAGGGAGTTTCGGTTTCCCGTGCATGAGGTCGCGTGTTCGATCCTGCTGTCATGCTTTTTTTCTATCGTTCTTATTATAATTAATATTCATTTCTTTTGCTTTGTTTTATTTCCAGAATTTACCGCTCTGCTTATTTACACAAAATTGTTTTCTATTGCACGACACACAACGAAATAGAAAGGATTTAGTTTCTCAAATAGTTGTATACTTGTGAACCAAATAGCTGATCTCTGATGATGCTCAGTGGCTTTGTTCTGATACTTGAAAATTATCCGTGCGCCATGCATTATTTCAAAGGATGTACATGCATTGATTGCTGCTTTTCGCTTAATTCATTATATTAATACTGTTATTATTATTATTATTATTATTATTATTATTATTATTATTATCATCATCATAATCATCATGTTTACCGCATATAATGTTCTGGAACATGACATTTAAATCGCAATTATATATATATATATATATATATATATATATATTAATTACATTGGTATAAAAATTGCAATTTAAATATCATGTTCCAGAACATTATATGCGGTAAACATGATGATTATGATCATATTGATGATGATGATGATGATGATAATAATAATAATAATAATAATAATAATAATAACAGTATTAATATAATTAATTAAACGAAAAACAGCAATCAATGCATGTACAGCCTTTGAAATAATTCATGGCGCACAGATAATTTTCACTGTATATATATATATATATATATTGTGACAAGTCATTCGCTCAGCCTCTTATTTCAGTAAAATAAGTACCTTCATCAAAGTGAATAATTTATGAACCCGTAATTATCATCAGAATTAGGGCATATGTATATTCAAACGAATTGTAATGAAAATTGGAATCCAATAGTAACAAAATTAAAATGATATAACCTACCACAAAATAATTTGATAAGCAATAAATAAAACAGTAGTACCAAGCAATTAGCGCCAGTCATATACCTGGACCCTTGCTATTGTAGGGAACGAAATTAGTAAACATCATACAATGGATCCTTAAGCCCTTATACAATGGGGAAAAAGTCCGCAGTTTCTTTTGTCAAGAGGATTTACAAGACTGCTCTTTTATCAACTTGCTATAACAATGCTAAGCCCAAAAACTTCTTACAAAAGGCTGGGAAGTCACAAACTAGCAATTGGATTTCCCTAGGTAACTTGTGGAAAGAGTTATCCCCAAACTAATTTCAACTAGTACATGTCGTTAACAGCGGGTGACTTCTTTGGCGGTGTAAGGTAGATGCCGACAGTAGATAGCCGCGTCCTTTAGGACCACTCCATTTGGTCAGCCCTGAAAATTTATATGATGAGGCAACTAATTTAAAGGGAGGGAACGAGGCCACAAACTTCTAAGTTTAACACCCACGATAACGCCCTTAAGGTAAAATTTACCAATCAAAATTAGTATAACATATAAACTGTTTGTGAGACGTTAAGACTTTTGGTGGAAGGGACTAATGCCGGCCCACTCAGAATTAATAAATATATTTTACTAAGCGAAAATGAGTGTGTGTCCGTTGCGAGGAGTAGCAACGAGCGAATGTGCCGGTGCAGGGCACATCGCAATACATAGCGAAAGTTCAGTTCTGTTAGTGGACAGTTAGAGTTCAGCAGTTAGAGAGTTCAGCAGTTCTCTTAGTCAGTTCAGTTCAGCAGTTCAGCAGTCAGTGCTGGCAGTTCAGCAGTCAGTGCTGTTAGTACAGCAGTCAGTTAGTTAGAGTACAGTTAAGTTACATCGCTTGGTTGAGTGTTACAACCATTACTAATTCTGACCCACCAACAGCCTTCTCGTCAAACTCGTCGTCTAATACGACGATTGTAATTCAAGTGACAATAAAAGTGCATCGTCAATTTCAAGACATTACACTGGGCCTACTGTTTTTCCCCAAGTGAACATCCTTTCCTCACGGATTCCCGAGATTTAAGTCCATTGTTTTACCGAAACCTGAACCCATCTAGTCCGGAGCACAACTGTCCAGGAACCCATATCCTTGGACCTAATTAAAACCTAAACCCCGATTATACTCCTTTTTTGTTCACAAGTCGCCCAACAGTGGGACTACTATCCTTTCTCATGGATCCCCGATTACAATCTGCATCATACGGCGCCTATAATCCTTTTTATTTTGTTCACATGGCGGCCCAAGTGCGACGCTTCGAGGAATTGCTGAGCAACCGTCTAACGAAGAGTGAATAGGCGTGTGCCAGTAGTGAATATCCTACGAACGTGAGGAAGAAGACCTGGGGGAAAAAGGCGACAACCAGAGGACATCGACGTGCACAAACACAGGTAGAAGTCAAAATTTTATGTTTCAAGTAAATGTTGCTTCGTAGCGGTTATAAAACCATCTATTCAGCTAAAAGTAGCAAAATGGAAAAAACGAATGAAATATATAGTGATGCATGTGGGCAGAATATTTTGGATGGGAACATGTCAACAGGAAATGTAGGGGAGTGTGAAAGTGAACTAGATAATTCACTGATAGAAACAGAAAATAAACAAGAGAAGCTAAGTACGAATAACGATCCAATCTTAGAGCTATTATTAGAAATCAGAAAGGAGATCAAACAGGAAAGTAAGCAAATATATGAAAAAACTAAAGAGATAATTGAAACGATAAAAATTGAAATTAGGGCCGAAGTACAACAAGTAGGAAATAGGATCATGAACAAAACCGACAATAGCATCACAGCTTTACAGGAAAAAGTAAAGGTGAAACACGGGGAACTAGAAGAAATTGCCCAATCTAGTAAGGGAATAGATACAATTAAACAAAAAGTGGAAGAAATTACCCAATCTAGGGATAATATAAGAGGAGAAATGCATGAGGGTATAGAATTGAAAAACAATGCATCAGGGTCTTTGAGTGAGAGTATGAATGATAACATACTATGTGAAAAATCTGATGTAATTATGAAGCAAGGAATGTCTGAAGTAACAAGGAAAGCTTGTACGAGTGACAAGTGCATTAAAAGTTCCCAGGTAGCCACCCAAAACAGATTGAATGATGTACAGGTAGACGAACATTGTACTAGATACAAGGGTAAAATAAACTCGAAAGTAAAGAATGAATATTATTTAAAGTACCTTGTAGACATGGAAACAGACAATCCTTGGTCCATAAAAATACATGGCAGAGACAAACCGTCGATCAAGGTGATTGCAAATAACATGTTTGCAAGCATGTTGATCACGAACGATCTAGATGTTGAGTCGGTCGTAACCCGGGAATCTCAGATCGAAATAATAAAAATAATGCCACTTTGAGCAGAAATGACCCTAGAATTGTAGAAAATTACGGTATATTTCCCAGAACTTACAGATTAGAGTCAAAAAGGAGATTTAATAATGTAGATAATTTTGATAAGAGCCTAGTAATTTTGCACGAGCTCGAAAATGAAATCAATGAAAGACAGACTCAATAACTGAGGAAGTACATGTAGACAGTCATCGGGATCGAACCCAGGACATATTAAAAGGAATCGGAGACATTATTATGCAACAATAACAAATAGAAGTGAGTAGTAAATGAGGAAACGTAGAATATAGAAAGAATATGGGTATATAATATTGGTTTCTTGCATGAACGTTGTAAGATAATGAATTAAGAAAATTAATATTAATTAAAATATTAAATGTCATTATAATGCCTAAAAAAAAAACGAGTAGCGGGCACACGTTCATGACAGTTCCTATGATCTAACTTCTTATGTTAAAATTTGTTAGATAGTAATTTGATAAAGAAAATAATTAGTCACTTTAAGACATATAGCCTATGCAACTATTAAAATATATATGCACCACAGTGGGCATATAACATATAATACTGTCTCACGATAAATGTACTGGGAAAGAAAATATATTTCAGTAAAAGTTCGGACCAAGTGGATCTGTGAACAATAAAATGTTAAATCAAAATAATTAAACGCACTATAGGATAACAATAACCTAGCGATATATTTAAATATCTTCAATTTAAATCAAATTTTATATGTATAAAGGTAGCATTGCCGACGCGATCGAGTGGAGAACGCTAAATATTTTCAATATTACGATGATTATCTATATCATAAATAAACTTGAAACCTTGATCAATAAAACGATAATGAGATAGGCCAACGCTAAGTATCAATCAAAGTTCATTGAATATATTCATTTATTTATTTTATTAAAAGGATCCTCGTTAAGGACGACGACGATTATAACTAATGGCATTAAGTATATGCAACAAGGGATTTAAGCATTATGCAGTTTTAATTGAGAGTCGAAAGACAGAATAAAGCGATAGAGCGCGTAAAATCGTTTATTAATATATACAAGGTTTGATTATGATGATATGGCGACTCGAGAAGTCACCCTATGTATACGTGTACAACGTGTTATTGGAGTAATATTTGCGGGCATGGAGACCCGATATTACTTATCCTAATGAGAAATATTGATTGATTATGATGATAAATACTTCGTGAAGAAGGTCATCAACGCTGACAGGTAAGCGCTGCTGACAATGGATGTCATTTTACTAATGATGATATAATGTTTGATGAAATGGTCATCACGCTGCGGGGACAGCGATGCTGACATGTGTAAAACTTTGTATTCGAGATATATTTTATTTTTACGCGCGATGGTATAAATGTTGTTCGACTGATAAATGATCGAATTAATTATGCTTAATTTAAATCCTGTTCTTATGATGCCAAAGGAAATTATAAAACGCAGTAACGAGGATAATTATTCCATATTCAAAATGAATAAATAATAAGTCGTGAATATTAATAATATTCCATATGATGGCGAGGCGCCTCTGAATGTCGAATAATATGACACAAGATACGTAAATGATATTGAAAATATGGATAACGACTTCTAGACGAGTCGATAGTTTAAAAACACTTATTGCTTCAAAGCAAAACCCTTATACAAATAAATAATTGTAAAGTATACATATACCTAATTAAATGGGAAATAATTAGTGATTTTATTGTTCCCTTGTCAAACCAATATTTTAGACACTGTATGTCATGAGAACATGAAAATAAGATACAGTTAATAATAATAACAATTAACACAATTTATTAGGTGCACAGATCCACCACTAATATAATTTATATTATCTAATCGATTTTTTTTTATAATCAAAATCAAATCCATAATCGAAGTACATTGAAAAAAAAATAAATGACTGGCTACAGTACTGATCTATGCTATGTATACCTAATGTAAATAAATCAGGTTAAGAAAGTAACTTCACGAAACAGTGATGACATTGCGCGTGTGACAACATGAAAATTAAAGTGAAAAAAAAAGTGCCGTGAGATTTCTATAATCAATTATAAGTGCTGTCGTTAACAACACCGCGTAGTGTTACATTAATGGAAGAAAATGATACACATAGTAAAGACAGTGATTTTTAGACACTACCTAATATGATAAGCATCAATTTGTAGTTATTGTATTGTATATGTATTGTATGTATTATGCTCATGAATGTTATTTCAGGAAAGAAGATTTCTTAGTACGATAAGCGTGTTAATGTATGTTTACAAACATTGATGACGTATTGTTCTTTGTCATGAGATTTCAAATATGTAAGTCAACCACCCAGTCCCCAACAAAACAGGTAGGGTTGGAGCCAAAGAAAAAAAAATTATAATTTATTATGTAACAAAAAAAAACGAGAGTGCTTCTCATTTAATTAATTTCAAAGCCTCAAAATTACTTAAATAAAAAGCGGGCAATTTGTGACAAGTCATTCGCTCAGCCTCTTATTTCAGTAAAATAAGTACCTTCATCAAAGTGAATAATTTATGAACCCGTAATTATCATCAGAATTAGGGCATATGTATATTCAAACGAATTGTAATGAAAATTGGAATCCAATAGTAACAAAATTAAAATGATATAACCTACCACAAAATAATTTGATAAGCAATAAATAAAACAGTAGTACCAAGCAATTAGCGCCAGTCATATACCTGGACCCTTGCTATTGTAGGGAACGAAATTAGTAAACATCATACAATGGATCCTTAAGCCCTTATACAATGGGGAAAAAGTCTGCAGTTTCTTTTGTCAAGAGGATTTACAAGACTGCTCTATTATCAACTTGCTATAACAATGCTAAGCCCAAAAACTTCTTACAAAAGGCTGGGAAGTCACAAACTAGCAATTGGATTTCCCTAGGTAACTTGTGGAAAGAGTTATCCCCAAACTAATTTCAACTAGTACATGTCGTTAACAGCGGGTGACTTCTTTGCGGTGTAAGGTAGATGCCGACAGTAGATAGCCGCGTCCTTTAGGACCACTCCATTTGGTCAGCCCTGAAAATTTATATGATGAGGCAACTAATTTAAAGGGAGGGAACGAGGCCACAAACTTCTAAGTTTAACACCCACGATAACGCCCTTAAGGTAAAATTTACCAATCAAAATTAGTATAACATATAAACTGTTTGTGAGACGATAAGACTTTTGGTGGAAGGGACTAATGCCGGCCCACTCAGAATTAATAAATATATTTTACTAAGCGAAAATTAGTGTGTGTCCGCTGCGAGGAGTAGCAACGAGCGAATGTGCCGGTGCAGGGCACATCGCATTACATAGCGAAAGTTCAGTTCTGTTAGTGGACAGTTAGAGTTCAGCAGTTAGAGAGTTCAGCAGTTCTCTTAGTCAGTTCAGTTCTGTTAGTGGACAGTTAGAGTTCAGCAGTTCAGCAGTCAGTGCTGTCAGTTCAGCAGTCAGTGCTGTCAGTACAGCAGTCAGTTAGTTAGAGTACAGTTAAGTTACATCGCTTGGTTGAGTGTTACAACCATTACTAATTCTGACCCACCAACAGCCTTCTCGTCAAACTCGTCGTCTAATACGACGAATGTAATTCAAGTGACAATAAAAGTGCATCGTCAATTTCAAGACATTACACTGGGCCTACTGTTTTTTCCCCAAGTGAACATCCTTTCCTCACGGATTCCCGAGATTTAAGTCCATTGTTTTACCGAAACCTGAACCCATCTAGTCCGGAGCACAACTGTCCAGGAACCCATATCCTTGGACCTAATTAAAACCTAAACCCCGATTATAATTCTTTTTTGTTCACAAGTCGCCCAACAGTGGGACTACTGTCCTTTCTCATGGATCCCCGATTACAATCTGCATCATACGGCGCCTATAATCCTTTTTTTTTGTTCAATATATATATATATATATATATATATACAGTGTGATTAAAATATTTGGCTATACGTTTGATCGCATTTTGTGACGAAAAATTATTTTTAAAGGAAATATGATGCTATCATTGGAAAGGGAATCCTTCAAATGACAACAATAAAACAAAACAAATCACTTACAACAACACTAAGCAAGTCACTTTATTGCTTCAAACTGTTCGCGCTTACATCCAAGCATAATTGGCAACGCTTTGGGAAGTCATTCATTGCGTTATGTTTAGAGGAATAGCTCTAATGTTTTCCCCAATCACTAATTTCAGCATGTCGACGTCTTGAGGTTTCCGGGCATAAACCTTCTTCTTCAAATAACCCCACAACCAATAGTCACATGCTGTGAGGTCAGGGGAACGGGCCGGCCGTTCAATGGGGCCTCTACCTCCCACCCACCTGTTTTGCAAATAATCATCCAAAATTTCCCTCAGCGCAATTACATAGTGAGGAGGCTCACCATCCTGCTGGAATAAACATTGTTCATGTTCAGCACTTTGCATTACCGGCAGAAAAATGTGTCTAAGGAAGTCACTATACCGATGACCATTAACAGTGTCATCCAAAATTCGGATTCCTAAGAGTCCTTCCCATCCGATCATAGCCCAAATATTGACTTTGCCGCATCCTAAACGTGTCTCTTCAATAACATTAGGATTCTCTTTACCATAATAGTGACAATTGTGTCGATTAACACATCCGTTCATATGGAAAACAGCTTCATCAGAAAAGTGCAATTTTCTGTACCAATGTTCGTCGTTTGATTATTCCGTTACAACAAATTCACAAAATTCCATCCGCCTGTCAGGGTCGTCTTCATTAAGTTCGTGGACACGAATCGGTCTGAAGGGGTGGTACTTCTCACGCTTCAAAACACGACACACACTTGATTGACTGATATGAAGCTCACGTGCAGCTTGGCGGGTTGATTTTTGTGGGCTAGCGTCAAACGCCTCCACAATTCTCTTCGTTGTTTCTGCATCCGTGCTAATGCGAGGCCTTCCAGGAGGTTTGATTTTCTGCATCCTTCCCGTTTCTAGCAGTCATTTTCTCCACTTCCCCACAGTCGACGACTGCAATGCTACGTTAAACTCACGTCTTGCCCGTCTTGCGGCCTCACGATCATTAGCATACGTTATTCCCCATGCAGCAATTGAAATTTGCTGTTGCATATTCAACGCCATTTTGACTAATGACATAAGATCTACACTGTTTTGTTTTATTTCATTGTTGTAATTTGAATAATTGTCTTTCCAACGGTAATTTCAAATTTCCTGTAATGGTAATATTTTCATCACACAACGCGATCAAACGTACAGCCATATGTATGATTCATCCCGTATATACATATATAATTTATAATATAAATGTGTATTTGTATATTTGTGGTAGAGTAGAATATAGGTCCTTATGGCCTTAACTCTGCTAGAATAAGGAACATAATAATAATAATAATAATAATAATAATAATAATTATTATTATTATTATTATTATTATAAAATGTATCTTCTGCGGATGCAGTTGTGATAGGTCAGATCAGTATATTTTATAAAACTTAGAAAAGGTCCTGTGAAGTTAAATTTATGTTCGGTTTTTGGTTGGGTTCTTACCCACCAGTGGCTAACAGAAGGACACGCGTAGAAGAAAACCCGTTCTTCTAGGGTATAGGAACTCGTCCATGTAAACAAATTAATATCTCAAACTGGAAAGTATAGAATAAATCTAATATATAAAAATGAATGTTTGTTTGCTTGTTTGCTTGTTCGTACTTTATGCATGGCTATAACGTTGATCCGATTGTGATAGGGCTTTCTGCAAAATGTTCAGGATATTCCCGGGATGAACATAGGCTATAAGATAGTTGTAATACTCAAACCCTTCGACCCTAAAAATCACTTTTGTAGTGAAAAAACGTAAAATAAGGTCCCTATTTCGACGCTTAAATGGTTTACACTGCCTATACCATAACAAATATACCAAATTAATGTACACAGAATTTAATATCTCAAAAACTCTATGTTTATCTTTTACGGATAACTCACAATAACTATTTTTGTCTTTCATTGATGCCAAGAAGATCGGGATAAGTAGATTTCCGGATAAGCGTAGCAGCGCACGGAGGGTATTCTTTTATAACAAATTTTGTGTTTCAGCTCATTTATGCCAAGTACATCGGGATACATAGATTCCCGGGCAACGCCGGATTATCAGAACATTGTATCTAAAAATAATTACTATAAGGCTTTACTTACAGCGATTGCTTGAATACTAAATTTTTGAAGATGAAACTTTATTTTCTATTTTGATTGTATGTAAGGTAATTTGGAAATAGAATTAATCAGTTTATTGTTGTTTTTGCTGCAATAACAAAGAAAGCAAATTTATAATTATGTTTCCTTTTACTTATTCAACTAAACGTAAAAAAACGCATTTTTATTTAGGTGTAGCAGCACACGCCGAGTATTAGCTAGTAAATATATAATAAAGTGAATGATAATAATTTCAATAGAATGATGGATAATATAATTCTTAAAGTACCACTATCCTATAGATTCTGTCCCGCGCCGTAGCCGAGTGGTTAAGGCAGGAAGCCTTGGCGCAGAGCTATGAGACTTGTGCTGGTTCGAGTTCCATGGGGGAAGAAATTTTCTCATGGTATTTCGGCCAGTATGGGACCGGTGCCCACCCAGCATCGTGAGGCATTTGGGTAGGTACAATAAATAGCGGCTCCAGGTTGAGAAAACCTGCTATAACGGCAGGGGGACTCGACCTGCTGACCACATGTCACCCCTACACTGGCTGATCATGTACTTCTGTGACTGAACATGTGGATGAGATGCCAGCAGCCGGCTGGTTGGCTAAGGGTCTTCTAGGCCTGTCGCACCAGGAGATTCTTTTATCCTATAGATTCTAGGGACGATATAAAACATGAACACAAGGAAGAAGTAAATCGATCCAGACTTAGAAGTCGCTTATAGATAAAACGACCTAAATTCTTGCTGTGGAAGAAGGAAAATACAAATAAATCCAGAAATTATTTATTTGCTTGTAGGCCTCCTTCTTGCACATAAAATGTTTCTGGGCAGAAATTGTGGAAGGATGCGAGTAGATCTGAAAATTTCCAGGGACTATTAACTCATGCCCAAATGACAGTCAATGACCACTCACATTTCAATGAATTTTGATTTACAACCAATCTCAGTCGTTTTTCACCTCGATTTTGTCACTTTCATTTTATCAAGTGGTTCCCAGATTGTATATATAGTGCACGAATGTAAGCAGATTCTGCTTGCGAGATATAATAGAAAAAATGCATGGCAAATGATTACATCACAAAAAAAAAGAAACCATTGTTTACACTTTCTTAAACGCATTATTTCCCAGGAACTAACGTTGCAGAAAAAATATAATTGACATATTTACATCATAGGACATCGGAAATTAATTAGCAACCTATAATGATGTGTTTCATTTTTTCTCCACTAGGGTGGATTCCTATAATATTACGATTCTATTGGCAATGGTTGCAGTGATGAACAAATGAAAAATAACGTTTTTCATTTGTTTTTAAACAACGCCGTTTACATTAAATGTATCAATATTTTAAAATAAATATATCTAAATAATGATTTGTGAGTAAACAGCTTAATTTTATTCCTTAAATAGTCCTAACAAATATCACTCTGGATTTCCAAATTCTCCAGATAAATTGGAAAACACTCGTGGCATTACTTCTACTTCTGATAAATTAGCCACGTCGGTAATAAATACGAATCCGTTTTAACGCATTATTTATTAATGGTTGTAGGAATTTTGAGCATTTCGCATAATACAATATTATTTTTTGCTAAGCTATTATACATTTCGTAGTCTTTGATTTATAAGTTTCCAACAGATCTGATGTCTTCTTAAGGGAACTTAACTGTACATATGACACCCGAGATCTCATTCCAAAACAAAATATGCTATACAGTAGGCCTATACACATAGTTATTAAAAATATATCTTGCAAGAAGTCGAAATATTCATTGAATTAATAAGAAATGATTTATCTAGATGTGAGGAATATATAAATTCAAATCTGTGACACTATACTAAGGAATCGTGGTTGTCTGAAGTTGTAATTATTATTGCCTAGCTTATGGTAATACATTGAGTCATGTGGTTAAAGTGACGCGATCTTAATTTTAATTTTCTTAACTAGTTTTCAAATCACATACCCGCAAGTTTCCTTATGAGGCAAATTTCTATTTCAGATCCTATACTTCTTCTTCTTCTTCTTCCTCGTGCTAGACAAATAATTCGTGTCTTTATCTACAGTGCTCGTTTATTGTGAAGCAAGTGACCAACTCTTCTGCCATCGTTTTGGAAGTCTATCCAAGTGTTTCCACGACGCGACTGGTCTAGAAGGCACTTGGTACACCAGCCGGCTGCTGGCCTCAATCCACATGTGCTAATCACAGAGATAGACGATCATCCAACCAGTGAAGGAATGACATGTAGTCAGCATGTCGGGTCCCGCAGCCGTTATAGCTGATTTTCTCAATCTGGATACTTTTTTTCAGACTTGCGAATTTTTTTAGATATTCATCTTGAGATATTGTTTCTTCAAACATGTCTTCTCTTTTTTTATCCACTTAACCACATCATGCATTTCATATTAATTTCTGTTTTTCTCATTTGCTCTTCATATAAATTAGGCCTAAAGCCTGAAATGCATCTTAATGTTCTCATTTCATCATCAACAACAAGGACTAAGCCCATTGGCCTGTTCCGATCTCATTATAGATTGAATTGGTCCTTCCATCTCTTCAATGGTCTTCCCAATATTCTTCTCCATTTTGGTCTATAATTATACATTCTTCTTGGCATACGCTGTTCATTCATTCGTAAGACGTGCTGAAGGTAAGCATATTGATAGTATTTTATTCTTTCACAGAGATTAAATATTTTAAGTTCTGTTCTTATATCTTCGTTTTTGTTTTTATCTGTACTTTGTATCTTGCTATTGCTCTCAATATCTTCATTTCTGCGGCTTCAATTTGCTTACTATCTGCCTTTGTTAATGTCCAGGTTTCACATCCATAGATAAGAAATGGAACTGCCAATACTTTGTAAATTTTAAAATGATTTCCCTTCTAGTTTTATTCAATAAAGTACGTTTAATTGTGCCACATAGATAATTGAGTCATTGTATTTTAGTGTGTTTATCTAAATTTCTGTCATTACCTAAATGACTTTCCAAAAAATTAAAATTCTGAACTTGGTCTATAATTACATTGTTATAACTATTTTTGATCTTATTGCACATTTTTCTTTCAGAACTAATATATTTTTTTTTTTGTTTTAGATGAAGATATTCTTAAATTGTATTTTAGAGAGATATTATTTAAAGTATAAAGGAATTGTTGTAAAGCATTTTCTGATGCTGTCATTATTACTTGATCGTCTGCAAAAAGCAGAGTTGTCAATACATTATTTATATTAATTTCTTCTCGCCATTCATTTATGACATGGTCCAAGTATAAATTAATTAATACTGGTGATAACGGACACCCTTGTCTTATTTCCTGGTTTATTTATATTTTTATTCAATAATTTTGTCTCCGCAATCTATTTTAAAATTTGTTTCTATGTATAAACTCTGAATGGCTCTTATAAGGTGTTGAGGAATTCCTCTCATTTCTAATATGTTCCATAATTTATTTATGTTTACACTATCAAATGCTTTAGTATAATCAACAAAAGCTATATACGTGGGTAAATTTAATCGTTTCTTTTTTATATCAATTGGGCCATTGTAAAAACGCAATCTATAGTTGACCTACCCTTTCTAAATCCATTTTGTTCTTCACGTAATATTTCAGCTATTTTATTTATTCTATATGATAATTTTTTTGCATATATCTTATAAGCTGAACTTAATAAACTAATTCCTCTATAATTTGTACATTCTCTTCTGTTACCTTTTTAAATATCGGAACAGTTATTGCGTCCTTCCATTCATCCGGAACAGAACCGGATGTTCTAATTTCAGATATTAAATTAGATATAAAATTTATATTTGGTGTAACCGGGAATAGAACTCGGAAGAGTCAGACGAAAGGAATATTTTTGATTAGGCCGGCCTAAGCTTTTCTTAAACAATGTATTTCATCAGTACCGGCCAAGTTTGTCAATCAGACATCAGCGAAATTGATATTTCGAATGATGTGGTGTAAATGTGTTTATTACTTTACGTTTATAACCAAGGGAATATATTTCTTACGCTGAGATGTAGACTACTATAATTTTACGATCCGTCTTGAAGCTGAGATCTGGAGAATAGAGTGGAAGGTGATGAAGTCTTGGCAATAAGTGTAATTGAATGAAGCAAGCACTTGATGTAAATTGTCGATAATGCTTGCAAACTCGATGAAGTAAGACCGCCGAAACAGGAATTTCTCGTTACTATTAATAATGGAGATAACTAGGTAAGTGTCTATTTGAACTTACACTTCCCAAGATAACTACATCCAAACCAAGTGGCTCCAGGATTAATCAATTAACACAAGCCTTCCGTGATTTTCCTCAGGCAAGAAGATTGGATTTACATTGTCTACGATACTTCCTTAGTGTCCCTTTTCCCGTTCTTCAAAACAATTTTATTGTTTTAATTAAAAGCGCACATATATTTTTAAATAATTAATTAATAATTTTATATGTTGAGGTTTGAATGATTAATCAGAGTGTGTGTATAAGCGCTAAGTAATTATGTATAATTACTAGCACCTATGTATAATTGCCGTAAAGAATTTCGTAGATATTAATATATGGTAAACATAACATTTTAGAGAAAATATGAGCTTCTGGTTCAAACTTCGGATCTTTATTAAATATATCTGGGGATTCCATATGTACTGTATGCTAGGGCACCGAATCAACTATTCTTACTGAAATGACGATTAGGATATGGATTTTGTACCAGGGCTAAAAATATCTCAAAATTCTTGAGATACTGTACTTGAGAGTAGCCACAATTACATCCGAGAATAAAAAATAATTATCGGTAATTACTTATATTCTCTAACGCATATTAATAATTATTATATTTGTTCTGTTCTCTTCATTCAGTCCTTCGTTATTACTTATTAATTATATATTTGTTTCCTTTCTGTGTTTTTATCTTTTATATTTAACTTTCACATTCAGTTCTAGTGATACTGCACATTAAATTATTGAAATAGATGTTTTCAGGAAAATATAAAACTAAATGATTAAAAAATTTATGCCGAGAGGCATAAGAGATAGTTGAATGGGATAGAGAATAATAATAATAATAATAATAATAATAATAATAATAATAATAATAATAATAATAATAATAATAATAATAATATGTCGATCAATAAAGAAAAAACACCTTCACGAACAGAGGAAGTTAAAAATACCATATTAAGATTATAATTCGTAATTAAAATATATAAAATTAAATTAAGAAATTAAGTTACGGTATATATTTTCTTACACGAGTAAATACATTTGCGCTTTATCTACCAATAAAGGTAAGTAATCTGATAAGTTATAAAGTAATGTATAAATTTAAAGAAGAAGAATACATATAAAATTAATTTATACATTTTCCTTTCATAAGGGTCTCTATTTAAAAAATAAATATTCCAGATCCCTGGGTTTTGAGTTTCTAAAATCAAGTGAACTAAATAAAACCGGCTACAAATTCAATCCCTAGTAATCAAAAGTCGTTAAATCTTTGCAGTTAACGCCCATTGAAATAATTATAAAAAAGTCATAATAATATGAATTTGAGTAAAATGTTTTATGTCGGCAAAAATATAATTATAATATATACTATTGCCACTGAATTAAGATATGACTTCACTTAATTATTATAACTATTATTTAAGTTAATTAATAAAGATTTTTTTCATACATATATAATTATTGTTACCACCAGCCCATGGCCTAACTGTAGTTGAATAAATAAGTATTTAATTATTATAATTAAAATAATATATAATTAATATACAATTTTTGTATAAATATATATATATGTTTGGTATACCAAGTCATGGGCTAATTGAACACATACATACATATATATATATATATATATATATATATATATATATATATATACATCGATATAGAAGCCGAGTGCAGTCAGAAAATATCGCTCTCCCTGCAGTCGGAACTGAAACTTTCGTGGGGAAGGGAGAAGTAGGCCCATATTGACTCTTTGGATGGGGATGATAGAAGTGCTATTGCATGGTTTCATTTGGGGGGGATGGATGGCCCGTAATTTAACAAGTGAAGAAGGCATTAAACTATGCCCGCTATGCAATGACCATGAAAACTGGCTGCATATTATAGCATTCTATAGAGAGACAGAGCAACTTAGATTACAGTTGCTGCCGGAGAGATTTATCAGGTCGGATCGTGGGAGAGTGGCGTGTTGGGATCTTTTAGGACGGATCGAGAGTGAATGAAAACGTACAAATTTTTGGGTACAGTAAGGAAATTGAGATATAGCAAAATTGTAGATTAAGGATATATGTATTATCAATAAGAAGAATCTCAATATGGTCTTTGTTTTCGATCTTTAATTATATTATATAATAAGTAGGTCTGATAAGTTGAATAGTCTCTGATAGTGCATTTGATGTCTGCATTGACGGGGGGAGGAGGGTATGAGCGTGCGCGTGTGTATATGTGTGGGGGTGTGTGGGTGTATGTGTGTGTGTTTTTTTTTCTAATTTGTTTTCTAGCAATTTTTTTTAATATTAATGTACAGAATGAGACTTTTTTTTAAATATATTTATACACATGGTCTTTTCATGGATGAGTGTAGATATGTGTTATTGTGATGTAGTGTAGACATAGATTTTACTTATATACAGCCTATTATTGTTTTTGATACAGATGTATTTGTAGGTATTTGTTTATATTATGATTAGTTATATTTTTTTTATTCATGGAAAAATAATGCACGTACGACCAAGCAGGCCCGTGCGCAATGTAAATGCATATGTACTTTCTTTCTACTGAAAAAAAAGACAAATTATCTTATCTTATATTATCTCACATATTGGAATGTCTTACAAACACGTGACACCTGAAGTATTTAAGTTCCATGACTAAACATTTTTATCCTATGAGTGCAACCCCTCATTAAGCAGTATTAAACGTAATCTACATAATCAAATCTACTTCGGAAAAGTATTATTTGTTTCTTGTACTGTTGCTATGTTTTTGTGTTGCATATAAAATGTTATTTTTCAGACATTCAGTATTTTCAACATAGGAGGGAAGAAGTATGTTTTGGTCCTATATTCGAAAGAGTACGCACGGATGCACGCAAGCTATTGAAATTCATAGATCAATGTTGAGGTCTCTGAGTTCACTCCCGTCAAGGATGTGATCTTCTCAGACTCTTATAGAATTTAGAATTCCCAAAAGAAATTACCTTAGACCCTTGCGTGCATGCCAGCGTATAGTTAGGTTATCAGTCAAGTGTCTTGTCACTGGATATCCCGGAAGGTTGGAATCTCCATTTTATTGCGTGTGTATAGGAAATCCATACCGATCTTTATCTTAGGTGTCTAGGGCTACATATATCAAAGATATTGCCAAAGTGAAATTTTCATACAAAATATAACATGACACAGTTTGAAAATGTATAATTCTGTCTACATATTCATTAAATTAGCAGTTGTTATTTTATTTAACGAACTCTTAACAACGCAACACAGGAAATTATTCTCACAATTAAAACCTCCGTAGGCCTATATGTAGACCAATACATTTTCTTAGAAGTCTCTTATTTCAGGCTATATGTTCTATTACTTTCTGTGAAACTAGTATGACATCGGACTCATGGGTTTTCTACCCATCAAAAGGAATCCATACTTTGAAAAAAATAAAATCATCAACTGAAAAACTCGGTTTCAGATAAGTGGGACAACTAAATTAAAAAAAAAATCCTGTAACACAATGAGTCATTATAGACTTTTTTTTCTTATAGGCAGGCGGTTATTGTAGGCCTACACTAGTGATATTAAAATGTTATCTTTGATTGATCTGTTGAAATGACAATCTTTTAATGTTTTATAATGTGATACTGATTGGGATTCATATATGGGTAATTACATTATATTCAGTTTAGTGTCCTATACTACTTTCAATTAAAGAATATAGATGTGAATAAAATCTACGTTGTATCTGAGCTTTCCATTGGCTCTCGAGCTCATTACAACTTCTGTTCTTCAGTTAAAATAAAATAGCTATTGACTGAGGTCATCGGGCAAGATAATGAATGCTTCCTCCGGTTAATAGGACATTAATCAGCGAAGCGGCCCATTTTATTGATCATCATTAGTCTCAGGAGCCTTAAATTTTAGCGAAATCCGAAGGAATGAAGAGATTGAGGTAGTTTTCATGAAAATGTTTTGAAAAATAATTACAGTTTTTAATCAGTCATATCTAGTAGACACCGAATATTACTATGGCCAATATATATATATATATATATACACACACACACACACACACACACACACACACACACACAGTGAGTTTCACTAGATCTGCGACCGATAGCGGAAAAAAGTGACTGCAAATATAGAGTCATCAACTCACACTGCTCACGCAATGTCTAAGCTAATGCCCGCAAGTCGAGTGAACCTCAATGCATATATATATATATATATATATATATATATATATATATATATATATGACGCTTTTTTTTTATTTCGATGTAATTACATTTTTGACATTGAGCAATACAATCCTAATGTTGCATAAAAATAAAAATAGATGCTTGATGCAGACCTCTAAATTGATACTTCACTGCGCTACCTCTCGTAATAGAGAATATATGTAAAGAAAAATAAATGTTTGTAGGAGGATTTTTGGGCAGCGCACGGAAGTATCAATTCAGAGGTCTGGGTTCAAATCCCCGTGCAAGCACCTATTTTTATTTTCATGTCACATTAGGATTGCATTGCTCAATGTCAACAATTTAATTATAACATCGAAATAAAAAAGCGTCACTGCTATAAAGTAAAACATTCTCTTTAATTTGCTTACTTGTTACAGTGGCTACCAGAGGGCAGTGTGATCGAGTTCTCGCTACCTCACGTAATAAAGAATATAACTAACTAACTCACTGGCACTATCAAAACCGTAGGTTTGTGGCCGCGCGGACATAAACTTTTCATACATCCCTATCCTGAGCTAATGTTTTCCGATCATTCCCTGTAATATCTACTTCCCTCAAATCATAGTTAATGATATAATCCCACCTCATTCTTGGTCTACCAACTGGGCGTTTTCCCTCTGGTTTTAATACAAGAAGCTTCCATGCACGTTTCTCATTCCTCGTTTGTGCCACATGTCCTGCCCATCGCAAGTCCACTAGACTTAACTGTTTTTATTATATCTGGCTTCGTATAAAGGCCATGTAGTTCACTGTTTTGTAGTCTTCTCCAGTCACCTATCTGTTCATCTCTCTTTGGTACAAAAATGTTCCCAAAACTTTATTCTGAAATACTCAATCTCCTTTTCTCTCTTAAAGTAAGAGTCCATGTTTCGCATCCATATAATATAACTGGTACAATAATAGTTTTATATATTTTCAGTTTAACGTTTTGTGAAAGGAGTTGAGAATTCTAGAGTCCCTGTAATGCATAATAGCACGCATTTCCAGAATTGGGTCTATATTTAATTTCTTTGTGCATCTCATTCCTATTTGTGAAATAGAGAATATATATATAAAGAAAAATAAACGTTTGTACGAGAATTCTTGGATAGCGTAACTGGCAGCGCACTGAAATATCAATTAAGATGTCCGGGTTCTAATCCCCGTCCAAGCATCTAGTATTTTTTTTTCATTTCACATTAGGCTTGCATTGCTCAATGTCAAAAATTGAATTACAACATTGATATATATATATATATATATATATATATATGTGTGTGTGTGTGTGTGTGTGTGTGTGTGTGTGTGTGTGTGTGTGTGTGTGTGTGTGAGTGTATCCTTTAACGCTCTAGTGGCCATGCTTTTTGTTTCGTCGAAAGCAAACTTGGCAAATGGCAATTAATTAATGAAGGAAGGTCGCGTTCGTTAACCAGTAAAATCGGACCATTAAGTTCAGGAGCTCACCTGAAACAAAAATTTAAATGTCGCTCTAGCGATCGCAATTTTGGACGTTTCACAACTAAACTCGGTAAATGCTACTTAAATAAAACAAGGAAGGTATTCTTAGAAAAAATCTGAGAAATCCAACCATTAGAACACGGTTTACCTGAAACCCGAAATTAAACAATGCTCTAGCAGCCTCCATAATTGCTTTTCCCAACGTATCGGTAGGCCTATATTATACAATTTAATTAACACTTAAATTGGAAATATATCCTATAAGATACATTAAAGTGATCCAATTACAGGCCTCAGGAGGCCCTTGGGGCTCCCACGTTTTCTAGACTATCGGCAGGTGGTGTCAGCCGGTTTGTCAGTCCTGAGTGACGGTACGGTACTCATTTCAGTTAGAGGCTGAGTCGGCCCCAGGGTCATTGTGCCGCCAGAAGGATTGAGTCAGTCTAAAAATCCTGACACCACTGGGACTCAACCCTCGACCTTCCGGCTTGTAGCGCAGTGCCTTAACCACTACGCTAAGGCGTGCCCCCTATAAGTTACATTACTTTAATTAATTAAATGTTTTAATAAAGTAATGCAAAAATTATAAATAAAAAATTATTTGAATTTGTGTCAAATTATGGAACAATATTTAAAAGGTAATAATTTAGGTAAGTCTGTTTTCTCTACAGTTCCACACATGTAAATACGTTAATTTAGGATATTGATTTTCGCCAATTTAACGAAAGATATTCCGTTAAGCAGCGAAATCGGAGCATTGTTTCGATATGTTTAGGAATTAGCTTATTTTGCGTGATTCCTGCGTGACGAACTTTCTATCTATCGAATATTCGGTAACAAATGGTATTAATATATATATATATTCAAATAGGTAAAGTTTCCATGACTAGATGGAGGGATATGCTTTGAGTCGGCACAGGCTTACAGCCTAACCTAGAAGTTGAAGAAGAAATATTATTAATATTTAGCATTATTGAAATATCCCGTTAATTGAAGTTTGTAATGTAAATAATGTTTCAATATACATAAAAATATGCCAATACAGTTCTAATTGAAAATATGCAATTGTGAGTAAATGCTTTTAAATTTGCATATACAACTTTTTATTTGAAAATTTCTATTTTACCTTTAGAAATAATATTATTTCATTATGAATCTTTTAATTTTTAGCGTATTTAAATAACATTGAGAATTTATATATTTTCTAAACTTTGGCAGTAACATCCTTTATTGCTTTTATAAGTTTGATAACACAAATCAAAGAATTACACATTTTATTGGTGTTTTACATTAAAATAGAGAGAGCATAAACATTAAGCCAATTATATTAAACAACTGTTTGGGTTGAAATTTTATTGAGAATGATCGTTCAGTTTTCGGAAAGGTTTCTTCTTAAGTTTATTGATGAAGAGATAATGTTGGTTAATTGGAAAGTTCGATCCAGACTCTCTTATCTGAATTACACTCACGAACTTGTGAATTTTTGGTTTTGGCGTACTTTTTTCTAACCCTGTCGAAGTTTGTAGGAGGAAATACGATTACTTTTAAAAAGTCATATAAAAGCCCTCACACCGGCGTCTGCTCCAATACTGATAACGAGTTGCCAGCAAAGCTCCACGTCTCGCTGTGTAACCTATATGAAATTTGTCAATCTGCTATGAACTGTAGATATTTTGAATTACTGGTTATATGTGGAGAAGAACGAGTTCATTTTTTAGTTTTACTCTAATGGAGAATATTGTCATAATTTCACTAGAACAATAACAAACATAGGTTTATAAATGTTTTACATAAACATCCAAGTTGACGGCACGTCTAGAACGTTCGAGTTAACCAGTGAGTCATGTATTTTTATTGTTCAGTAGTCAAACGTATTTCAAACTTCACAGATTTCAGATTTTTTATGAATTTTAAAGTACTGAAATGAATCGGGGCAATGAAATTCCGCTCTCAACATTTTCTATGACGCAGAAACCGGACTGATTACTAGTCAGACTTTTTCTCTTTATGAAAATTGTAAAAGTTAGTACGAAAAGGAATATATTCACAACATAAATTTGCGATATGGAGACCTCAAATTTAAAATCATTTTTAAAGAAGATTTAGAAACTCATTGATTTAGTTATGTCTCTAATTTATTAGTGCTTAGGGTGAAGTGGGGGAAGAACGTTCACTCTAGCATTAATTGAGAATTGTTTACTATTCTATTACATACTTAGGTATACATAAATATATGAATATACTGTCTAATAACCTGAAAAAATAGCATTCACGTAACTGGGTTTGATCGGAGTTCTCCGACACTTGGACAATTCCGGTCATCTTATTGAAAGATAAAGAAAAAGCGCAAATGTTACTATCTCTGCGAACAAAAATACACACACGCAATACTTTGCTATGTAATATCCACTGAATTCTGCATGAAAATTCTGGATATGAAGTGAACGGCCTACATCAAAATTGGATTGTTTAAACGTTAATAATAGATAAAAAATATTCGAACAATGCTGAGTCACTTCTACCACTCGGGGTAATTCCGATTAGTATATATCTGACTTACCCCATTGTGCCATGTTGGAAATAATTTGGCACCATTTCGTATTGGACTTGTATGTTGAAACTGGAAATAATTATTTCATAGCAATAATCACACTTATCGAAACTTGAAAAAAAGAATACATTTAATTGATAAATATTTAACATAATTAGTATAAATCAGCTTAGTATACGAATCACAAAATGTCCACAACACTGCCAAGATATTCCTCAACTAGCAATGGCATTATACACAATGCTTGAAACATTTCGCAGAAGATGCCAGTAACATGCAGAACGCGATTTTAATAACGGTTTCTGAATAAAATTGTGATTGAAATTACCACCATGATCGGAATTTCTCCACTTTACCCCAAATGAAATTTAATTAATTATGTTTATTTATTTATTTATTATATTGTCAAAGTCATATCTCATACCGCAAACATATCCCCATTTCGCAAGTCGTTATATTCTTACCGTTCATAAACATTCTTGAGTCATTATTTTGTGAAAATGCATTTAAGTAACCTCTGGCAGTGTAAAAGGAGTTTAATTAAGATAGCACTTTACCTCGTAGGAAAGTTATGAAAATAAATTGTTAAACAGAATATATAAAGGATACGACAATTGGGCATAATGTAATGTCGAAATCCTATCGGTAAATTCGGCAAATTACATTTATTTGAACATTTATTCAATTCGGCAAACCTTTATATGAAACTAGCCAAAATTAAAATATAAAATTATTGAATATTCACCTGAAAGATCCGTCTCCTCAACTTAATTAGTTATTTAACTGTAGCGCTTTCGGGACTTGTCCCATCATCGGCAGGATTCAAAACTGGTGTTTCACTGAAGATCTGGTATTGGGTTCGTTTTCGTTTATCAGATTGTCGTTGTTGTGAGCTGCTTTCATGATGTCCATCTCTTCGAGTACGTTTATCTTCGCTGGATTATTTTCTCTGTGCATTACTGTTAGGGTGTTTTCAATATTTAACATGCGATGTCCTTCGTGGATAACGTGTTTTGCATCCATGAAGGACATCGCATGTTAAATATTGAAAACACCCTAACAGTAATGCACAGAAAAAATAATCCAGCGAAGATAAACGTACTCGAAGAGATGGAAATCATGAAAGCAGCTCACAACAACGACAATCTGATAAACGAAAACGAACCCAATACATGTAACCCCCTCTACCAGATCATCAGTGAAACACCAGTTTTGTATCCTGCCAATTATGGGACAAGTCCCGAAAGCGCTACAGTTAAATAACTAATCAAGTTGAGGAGACGGACTCTTGAGGTGAATATTCCATAATTTTATATTTTAATTTTGAATAATATCTCAACGGAACACATCATGAATCTTATAAAAGATGAAACTAGCCAATATCTGACTTGCGCTGCACCTAAAATAAATAAGTATGTGTTTTTATTTTTAGTTGAGTAGGTTAAAAGAAATTTGTGGATTAATTAAATTGTATAGTATGCATTGAGATGAACTAAATGTGGCGGTTGCTAGAGTAAATTTTTAATCTTAGATTTTAGGTAAACCCCACTTCTAATGACCGGATGTCGCTAATTTTTTGATAATAGGCTATCTACCTCGGTATATTTTAATAGCATATACTGAGCGTCGGTGTGAAAAATAAAAAATTGCGACCGCTAGAGGGATTTATAATTTTTGTTTCAGTTCAACTTCCACATCTAATGGTTTAGGGAATAATAGATAGTTTCTAATCACTCTCCTTAGCTGAAAAAAAAACTGTATGTACAAATTTCCATTACAATCTACTGACTACTGTTCGAGTTTTGAGAGTACAGACATACGCAGACGAATTTTTATAAATAAAGATCGTAGCAGTATTTGTACTTGTACTTATCTAGATTAAGATTAAATATGGCCTTGCGTTGGGGCACGCCGTAGCGTAGTGGTTAAGGCACTGGGCTACAAGCCGGAGGGTCGAGGGTTCAAGTCTCGTTGGGGTCAGGATTTTTAAACTGACCCAAACCCTCTGGCGGCACTATGGTCCTGGGGTCAACTCAGCCTCTAACGGAAATGAGTACCAGACGCTTGTTCTGGGGTAAAGGCGGCCGTCACGCAGGGCTGACAACCCGGCTGACGTAAAGTGTCGATTGTCTAGAAAAAGTGGGAGCCTTAACCTCCTACTACCCCAAGGGCCTCCGGGCCTGTTGTGGGATCACTTTACTTTACTATGGCCTTGCGTTATACGCCCTTAACTCTGTAACCTTGTGTAGGTTTATTGTATTACAGGACCGATCGTTGTTGTGAATGAACAAAAATGAAATTTATTCTATTGTGTTACATAGTCTGTTAAGGTGTTCTGATAATGACACACCAGAAATTCACAAACCATTCATATGCTATATTCTGGCTGGGCCCAGGGCCTTAAGGCGAGGTTACAACCCTCCCTTCAGCCCTATTCTGCCCATGTTGTTAGTTAGGCTCAGATTCATTAGGAAGTACACGAATGTGCCTCAACCTGATTCACCACAACCACATATTTTAAATACCTGAGGTTTGTCAGACCTGACAAATTTTTTTTTCTAAATGAGATGAGGTGAATTGTAATATGAAATATATGAGTAAATAAATTAAACTCAAATGACGTGATAGAGGAGGGAAGAGAAGTGGAGAATGTTGATGGGATCAAACTCGGGAAATGGGAGAACCACGAAAAAAACCCAAAAATACCGGTAAGGCACACACAGATTCATACTAAACAATATTGATGTGTGATGATTATGATAAGATGATTTAATGTTTCCCGACATTTGTCTTATACGTGAACTTGGTCCCACTGTGTACAAGGCAGCGGCCTTACTCCGAGACCACAGCAATGGATTAATAATACAAATTATAGTAATAAAATTATGTAAAAATGAAATTAAAGAATAATTAAAATTATCAGGCAAAAAAACATGTTTATGTAACGACTACAGTACTGAAACCGACTGATTATTATATGTGTGTAAAATTTACTATGAAATATATTAAATATATTACAACTTAAGTAGACTGAAAATAGTTGGCCTCTATTCATTTGATGAAGCACAAACGTACTTCATGATAAATAGACAATTCAGAATGAGGATTAATTCACGAATGGAAGACCTGGAAGAGAAATGGCTACTCCAGTAGTGGCAGTTATTATAGATTTAGTAGACTTGAATTAATTTGCGTTATATTGGAGATGCCTGGGAGCCATTGCAAGTAGATGGCGTAATTTAGATGTTGGAAGTCAAGTTTCTACGCTCCGACCCTCTGCGGATTCTCTCAGGTATTGTACAATGGACCAAGAGGAAACAAGGGGTGTTGTGAAATCAATAAAGTGCTAGATTCTCCTCAGCTTCCCCTTGTTATTGAAAAGATCAATAAATTACACCCTCATATGATATTTCATTACCTTTGAAACAGTATTATCCCTGGAGTTATAGTAGGATCACAGCATGTAGAGTCTATGAGGTTATTACCACTACTATTACTACTACTACTATTATTATTATTATTATTATTATTATTATTATTGTTATTATTATTGTTATTATTATTATTATTATTATTGTTATTATTATTGTTATTATTATTATTATTATTATTATTATTATTATTATTATTATTATTATTATTATTATTATTATTATTACTAGTAAGTTACAAGGTATTTCTCCATTGTTTCGAAAGGTAGGTTTTGTCGTTGATCAAAGTATGTTGAAGTATGAAGCATGGAAGTATATGAGGGCCACGATAACAGGATAAGCTGCGAAATACAGTTATACATGAGTGGTTGGCCTATCGTGAAGCTGGAAAATGAAGCGCATCTATGTTTTCACAAATTGTTGCTTCAGATTGTATAAAAATATATTAAATAAAATTTTAAGTACAACGAATTTAATTAATTAAGGTTTTGACATATTATGAAAAAGATGTAAAAAATACGTTATTGACGTGAATACGTCTTTAAATTTGCGTCCGTAGTGGGAGGACATTCTGAAAAAGTGACGATATCATAATTGGGGAATACAGTTTGGTGTTGCAGATACATATCTATAATATACATCCAAATTTTAATTACACCACTCGATAGATAAAGGATCAAAGAATTCGTAACGAATTGAGTGCAGACTGTGACGCATTTCGCGCGGTGGAGGGGGAAACGCCACCATTTTGAGGTCGTTCCGCTGCTCACATTATTTTAGTTTAGTATGAATTTAGACTCGGAGAAGTTACGACGTTCGTCTGAGTCAAACGTCAGCTCTTGTCATGATCTATCGATTACGTATATAAAACATTAGTGTGAAATAGTTATAGTGAATATATAGTAAAAAATGAAAATAAATATTGCAATATCGGCCTATAGGGGCCTACCCGTTAAAAAGCCAAATACAAATACAGAGATCGAATGCGGTTGGAAAGAACTTCTCAAGAGCAAACCAGTGATACCCATGAAACGCCATAATATGACGTCAGAATGAAGCAATGCCGGGAATATGAAGTAACGAAGGCGTCCGGGAGGATCAACGACGGAGCCAGTATATCTGCAGCTGAGGCGGCAGAGCCTATGCAAGTGGATAATATACTGATGTAAATGTGGATTATGTAATGCTTATGACATACGTATAATACGCGCAAAGAAAATATTATTCGTTACGTACATGTATTCACGTAAAGCACATGGCCACACTCCGATTTAAAAAAAAATTACATGGCATGCAAGTAAAATATAAAATATATAATATGAACATTAAGTATAATTGTCCTAGTAGCCTAACTCGCAACACATTTTATATTCTCAGACTGGCACATACCGAGGAAAAACATGCAATTATGTAGAAATGGGGACTAATTATTTATTAATAATATTATTTCTATGCTCTTATCAGGTATGCTCAATCTCTGACTTTGCAGTATTACATGCCACTTGACTTTTAATATATATAGCCTATATAATAAAGTGATCCCACTGCAAGCCTCAGGAGGCCCTTGGAGTAGTGGGAGGTAAAGGCTCCAATTTTCTGGACAATTGACACTTAATGTCAGCCGCATTGTCAGCCCTACGTGACGGCCACATAACATGCGTCTGGTACTCATTTCCGTCAGAGGCTGAGTCGACCCCAGGGCCATAGTGCCGCCAGAAGGTTTGGGTTAGTTTAAAAACCCCACCGGGACTCGAACCCTCGATCTTCCGGCTTGTAGCGCAGTGCTTTAACCACTACGCTACGGCATGCCCCCATATATAGGATTTATATATATATTATGGGCCTATTATTATTTTATTTTCATATCGGCATTAGAAAGAACTGAACTGGATGTAGGCCTATATGCATAGTAGAACATTTTAAGAGGAAAGTAATTAATTACACGTTTGCAGTAGTCAATTCCTATATTTAAATGTTCTAACAATTATCAAAAATCTCTGTCATATTTATGTTTAAACGTTTTTATTAAATTTTTTGTTAACATTTCAGTTTCTTATTTTAGTACGAGAAAAAATGTACCTCGAAATGGGTATATGATATACAAACATCAATATTATTGAAAAATTAATTCAGACTTAATTGTTAAATTCCTTTGTAAAACGATATTTTTAAAGCTAAATGATTCCTTAACTGAGATAAAGATTTTAATGACGTCAGATAATTAGAATGAGTGATATATTTTGTATTACGAGTTTCTTCTTGCTTCTCTTTACGAATTTGCTTAAAAGGAAAGGAATTTGTGTTTACTCCGGGTGGTGTGCCTAAAGAGCTAAATTAATAATAAGCGCTAATGAGTAAATCTGGAGATATTGGGTTAACATTCCGTGTCAGGTTGTATTTCTTATCTCCAGTAATGTTAAATATATAGGCCCTATATTTCAGTTCTTTTTCTGTCGCCAGTAGGCCTATAACAAATCCATAAATAAGAAGAGCTGCACTACTCCTCTATTTCATTGCTGCTATGTAATGACTATAGCTTCTACTCACTATTTCATAATAGATTTATGGAGAAGTTGAGAATTCAATCTTCTCCTCCTTTTAGAGAAGTTTCTAGGTACGTGTTTGCTTTAGCAGGGTTATTCTCGCCAAAGCCCAGGAGACGCAGAATGTTTATTGCGTTGGCACAGTAATTCAGTCGTGTTTTCATAATTAAGAAAATGTCTGGACTGACCTTGCTAACATGGAACTAATTTAGCATTCGTTTGGCATTCCAACAAACCAAATAATGTAGCTTATAAACTGTGTTAACAATACAACGAAATTTGTGTTTTGCAATATTATAAACAGTCATTCCATAAAAAATATAATACACGTAAGAAAAAAACTATTTCAATGTGCGAACACTGTATTCTGGCATTATTTTGTTATTTAAGTATTAATGTAAATAATATATTTATATCCAAGGTTCTATATTTAAATAAATACCTTTAGTATAGAATTGTTGTCTGAAAGACCGTCAATTGAAGTTTTTTAGTAAAGCGAAAAGTTCTTATAAAATTATAGGTCTCAACAAACAAAAAATCTTCAGGGAAAGAAAGTAAGTAGGGCCTATATTTCTGCCAAATTTGAGATTTCACTTTCTTGTATGTGTGATAAAGTCCTGATATTTTGATTAGACTATATATTACTGTAGAATATAGGATACCAAACTCTGTAAAACAAATCTCGCTACAAAATAGTTTTAAATAAGGAAAATCTGCACGGATAAATTATTTTTCTGAAAATGTTTTAATATGGACTTCGATATTTGCTTCCCTCAACCTTTCAAACAATATTTTTGAATAGGTCTCATTTCTTTACTATACTAACTTCAGGTTCTGAAGTTCACGGGTTTAAACCTGGCTCTGGTCGATGGATTTTTAATGGCATAAATACTGATCTTCCTTCGGAAAGAAAGTAAAGCCGTGGGAAAGTGTCAGATTTACGGCATGTAAAATATCGTCAAGCGAGAAATAGAGGCCTCTGCGCTAAATATCTTGGTTCTTTTGAGGCTAGCTTTGAGTTGCGACTCTAATTATCCTAATCTGTTAAAAGATCCACTAACTTTTTCCATCATGTTATAATCATGTATGATTATATTAATCTATAATTGTATTCATTTACAATTACGATTTCTTAGATTCGTGTCAAATAATATTACTAACCCTTTACATATGATTAGTCATTATAGAGATTAGAGATTATCATCTTCGTCCTTGTATTTGAACTTCGCGTATTCGAACTCTAATATCAGAGATGCATTTTTAAGAGCGTAAATATTATTACTGTATTATTATAATAATCATGGCTTCTTTCAGAGATTAATTAAAGCCTTGGGCCCCGTGTCATATACAGGGCAAGTCAAAATGTTGTGCAGGTTTTCAGAAATTTATTATGTGAAATGTAATGGACATATAATATCGTGAGACATATTGTATGAAAGGTAAACTCTCAAAGTTTAGTTGTCCACTTCTAAAGTTCCGCGTTCACCCGCAAGATGTCAACAGCAGAGCAGTAAAGGAAAATGGCGTTGACTGGGGATCAGAAGTCTTTCTGTGTGCTTGATTACCATCTAAACAACTCTGTGACTAGTGTTCAACGACATTTCCGTACCAGATACGATAAAGACCCGCCGGATGGGAGATCCATTCGTAAGTGGTACACACAATTTAGGGATTCAGGCTGTATCTGTAAACGAAAATCGACTGGCCGTCCGTCGACGAGTGAAGAGACAGTCGAACGCGTTCGCACATGCTTCGTGCGGAGTCCACAGAAATCCACCTACCGGGAGCGACAGAACTTCAACTACCACAAAAAACTGTATGGCGGATTCTCCGGAAACGTTTACAGATGAAACCCTACCACTTGCAACTGGTTCAAGCCTTAAAACCCGCCGATTATGCTTTGCGAGCGTCCTTCTGTGTTGATTTTCTCGCATTAATGGAAGAGAATGAGTTCCATGAGAGGGTAGTTTTACAGTGATGAAGCGACTTTCCACCTTTCAGGAAAAGTGAATGTACACAATGTAAGGATTTGGGGAACTGGTAACCCCCATGCAACTCTGGAACATCAACGCGATTCTCCGAAAGTGAATGTCTTTTGTGCCATTTCCCATGCAAAGGTTTATGGGCCCTTTTTCTTTCATGAACGTACTGAGAACGGACATGTTTTCCTTGATATGCTACAACAATGGCTCCTTCCGCAGCTTGAAGCGGATAGTCCAGATTTCATTCTGCAGTTGGATGGTGCCCCTCCACATTACCATGGCAGTGTTCGAGACCATTTGAATACGGCTTTACCACAACGCTGGATAGGCCGTGCATCTCAGGGTGATCAACAACTCATTCATTGGCCACCTCGTTCACCCGATCTAACCCCGTGTGATTTCTTCATGTGGGGTCTTGTAAAGGATCATGTTTACGTACCACCACTTCCAACAACACTGCATGAACTGCGTGCCCGCATCACAGCAGCCATTGCTGATATCGACCGCGGACTGCTACAGAAAGTTTGGCAGGAGATTGAATATCGGCTTGACATCTGTCGTGTAACAAAAGGCGCTCACATAGAACATCTGTGAATATTTGAAAAAAAAACTTTGAGAGTTTACCTTTCATACAATATGTCTCAGAATATTATATGTTCATTACATTTCACATAATAAATTTCTGAAAACCTGCACAACATTTTGACTTGCCCTGTACAGGGCAAGTCAAAATGTTGTGCAGGTTTTCAGAAATTTATTATGTGAAATGTAATGAACATATAATATCGTGAGACATATTGTATGAAAGGTAAACTCTCAAAGTTTAGTTGTCCACTTCTAAAGTTCCGCGTTCACCCGCAAGATGTCAACAGCAGAGCAGTAAAGGAAAATGGCGTTGACTGGGGATCAGAAGTCTTTCTGTGTGCTTGATTACCATGTAAACAACTCTGCGACTAGTGTTCAACGACATTTCCGTACCAGATACGATAAAGACCCGCCGGATGGGAGATCCATTCGTAAGTGGTACACACAATTTAGGGATTCAGGCTGTATCTGTAAACGAAAATCGACTGGCCGTCCGTCGACGAGTGAAGAGACAGTCGAACGCGTTCGCACATGCTTCGTGCGGAGTCCACAGAAATCCACCTACCGGGGAGCGACAGAACTTCAACTACCACAAAAAAAATGTATGGCGGATTCTCCGGAAACGTTTACAGATGAAACCCTACCACTTGCAACTGGTTCAAGCCTTAAAACCCGCCGATTATGCTTTGCGAGCGTCCTTCTGTGTTGATTTTCTCGCATTAATGGAAGAGAATGAGTTCCATGAGAGGGTAGTTTACAGTGATGAAGCGACTTTCCACCTTTCAGGAAAAGTGAATAGACACAATGTAAGGATTTGGGGAACTGGTAACCCCCATGCAACTCTGGAACATCAACGCGATTCTCCGAAAGTGAATGTCTTTTGTGCCATTTCCCATGCAAAGGTTTATGGGCCCTTTTTCTTTCATGAACGTACTGTGAACGGACATGTTTTCCTTGATATGCTACAACAATGGCTCCTTCCGCAGCTTGAAGCGGATAGTCTAGATTTCATTCTGCAGTTGGATGGTGCCCCTCCACATTACCATGGCAGTGTTCGAGACCATTTGAATACGGCTTTGCCACAACGCTGGATAGGCCGTGCATCTCAGGGTGATCAACAACTCATTCATTGGCCACCTCGTTCACCCGATCTAACCCCGTGTGATTTCTTCATGTGGGGTCTTGTAAAGGATCATGTTTACGTACTACCACTTCCAACAACACTGCATGAAGTGCGTGCCCGCATCACAGCAGCCATTGCTGATATCGACCGCGGACTGCTACAGAAAGTTTGGCAGGAGATTGAATATCGGCTTGACATCTGTCGTGTAACAAAAGGCGCTCACATAGAACATCTGTGAATATTTAAAAAAAAAACTTTGAGAGTTTACCTTTCATACAATATGTCTCACAATATTATATGTTCATTACATTTCACATAATAAATTTCTGAAAACCTGCACAACATTTTGACTTGCCCTGTATTTATAGCACGTAAAGTTTTCATTGAAAGGACTCTAAGCAGACATTTGTCGAGCCTATCATGCCCATATTTGAAATGAGACGCTAATAATCTGACATTAAATCTGCGATTTAAACTACAGGGAATTAATACAACTCTTGGTTTGGTGGATTGGATAACCCTCACAACCTGCCGTCCGCGCAGCGCCCCACCGCATTCCACACCTCTGTATTCAATCAAGGACGTCCATCTGCTTCGCACAGTAGGTTGTCATTGCTGGAATCTTGCTTCGATACCTGTGCCTTGCAGTTAAAAGCGGCAGATAATTTTATGGATACGGCTTTGGTATATGATCACGCTTCTCTGGAAGAAATTTAACTGTAGGTTTCGGCATGAAATGGTTGAGAGTACCCTTATGAGTTAAATAGTATAGTTAAATATTTCACTACCAACTTACATTATTCAGAACTTAATACCATTGGAATTTAGTTTAATAAAATATATATTTGAAACACACAGGAACTTACTGTAATATTATGATATTCGTCTACCTGTATTCAGGATTACAAATATGTGCCTTCCTAAGCCAATTCTCTTGTTCTGTACATCTTCAGGTCTCAAGCATCTCCTGCTCCTTGCTTCCTTTACATTTTTTAATTTTTTTTCTTATTCTTTTCTTCGTCTTTCACATGGTTGTCATTGGCATATGTAGGCCTACACAAACCATATGAGACTTGGTGTTAATTCGTGTTTGTATGGTTTCTTCTGCACTCATTTCATTCATTTTTTTAATTCTTATGGTTCAATCTGGAGATTCTAGATTTTTCAAATAGTTCATATCATAATTTAGTAATTAAAGAAGTTGATGCTACAATAAGAAGAGAACATTGGAAGGAAATTCATAAAATTTTATAATCAATTGTAGTAGATATGATTTCTGATGCGTCTATAAATATGAATAAAACATTATAATGGCGTATCAGATATAGATAAAATAATCTCAATTTTTGAGTACATTATAACTGGTTTAATTGATTTATAGACCATATAGGTTTATTTAGTAATAATTGATTTCACTTTTTATTAACGGCAATTTTCGCTTTGATTGAAATATATTTAATACATTATATAATTCATGGCGATTTCCAGCAAATTATTAAATTTGCAAGAAGCTGATTTATAATGTAAATCTGATTAAATGGCGTTTACATTACACTCCATTTCTCATTTATCGATTGCATTGATATATTTTGTGTGTGCATTTGTGTACTTCCATTGCCACTGATCTTTTCGTATTTTGAGTTCTACACTAGAGGAAATGATGCCGGTTAATGCAGACTATTTTTAATTTACGTACCGATCCGTCAGAATACGTCACATGGATGGCTGAACATTGTGTGTAGAGATTTGTGTAAATTGAGTGTATGTAAACATTATGAAGATAAGTTAAAAGGTGAAACCTAGTACCGGCACATGTTCCACTCCTATCGAAAAGGACAGTGGAATACCTGACTTAACATCTTCAACCGAAGGACGAATCATTATTAATTTGTACTACTGAGGGGCTATAATTCAATCCAGACATCTGATATACAACCTACCAATTAATAATTTTACACTATCATCTCTCTTAGACCCAAAATTAATAATTTTTAAAATTAAAATTCCAACTCTATCGGGAAATGGACCTGCCAGTCAGGAGGCAGGAATGCTGTCGTTTTAATTAGCATGGCGAGCCGGACCTTCAATAATATACACTTACTGTATTTTGTCCATTTTTCGTAAAATACGCTAACAAATAAATATAATATACTTAAATTTGTTTCGCGATAAATTGAATTTGAAAAAAAATGTCAGTTTACACTCATCCTTTAGAGTCACTAGAAATCATACTTCACTTGTTTCTTTATTGCATCGCACCAATTTTATTGTTTTAGAATATGCAAATACAGCTACAATGACTCCGCATAACACATATCACAATGCGTTGTTTTCAAATTAAATATAAAATCATTTAAAATATGAAATATATATTGAAATTCAAACGAAATTACCTTCAAATTTTACTTATATGTAAGATTTTTAATGTTGTTATTATTCTTATATTAATTACAGGGCTACAGCCTGTTAGAAGCGATTTTTTCATATTTAATAGCGAATTACAAATAAATAATATTAATGAAATTTGCTTATGAAAATATTAAAAAAACTGTATGTATATCTTCAACGATTCTATCATAAAATACAGATAGATAAAATATTATATATATGTCATTGGCTGACATCTGTAAGAAAATAAGCTTAACTAAATTAGCTTGGTTAAGTAATTCCCGCTAGAGAGCACCCTTCCTCTTTGTGAGTAGATAGGGACTGCCTTGACCCTCCAATCACCTCTAAATTACCACGGTCGAGTTGGCCATACACCGAGAACTGCTATCCATGTGTTTGTACTCTACATTCAGGACACCACATCTCGAAGTTAGATGATTTTGCACACATTTCGGTGCTGTGGTTGAGGTAATAGTATGCAAGGGTGCCCAATCCCGGCTACCCACAGTTGGTCCACGAGTCTCTCATACTTAGCCAAGAGATCGGATCGGCTAAACACTAAAATGCATCGCAGATCCACCGATTTTGCCGCTGTTTGCCAACGAGGATATGTCCTAGCGCCGTTTGTGAGACCTGCGAGGGACCGGTCAGCAGTACAAGCCCCACTACACCAGCTTTCAAATGCAGCAGGGCCTCAACCCCTAGCGATCTCACAGATGGTCCATGAATCCTTAGATTGATCCTGGAGTCAGCGCAAGCGTCACAAAACTACGGAGTTTTGGGCCGTGCCACGGTCCGCCAGCCTGGGACGCTCCTGCCGCTGCTCTGGGACCAGCACGGAGCGACACAAAACTCCTATAGTAAGCAACGTAGCACGACGGATGGCTCATCTTCTGCCGACCCCATAAACGGTCCATGAGTCCATCGGACATAGCCAGGAAGACTGACAAGCCGATCCACTTACCATACCCCATAAATGGTCAGCCAGTGGATCTCGACTTAGACGGGAGGACAGGCATTTCCAATCGCCATCGGGATGCGCCCTGCCTTTGTTGTGAGTCCATGTCTGACATGTCAGAACTCCGGCAGGAGGCAGATAGGGACTCATAGAATCTCGTTAATTCATTCATGCGCATCATTAATTAAATGACGAGGTATTTGGCTACCTTAAGAGAATCTATCCATCCATAGCAAGTCTGCCCGAGGGCAGGTCTTTCATTGCAATCATAGCATTTTCATGCTATGCTTTGCAGCTTTACTAAGGAATTATGGCTGTGGTAGCTTTCCATGGCCGGATGATTTTCGGGGACCATTAGGCCCTAAGCGTCCTGCCATTTGTCTTACAGGTGAGTATTACCCCGAAAAAACCTCGCCCAGGAGCCCTGTCCCGACCGCGAATCGAGCCCTCTGCGTGACAAGGCAGCAGACCTACGTCGAGACAGCGGTGGACCCTTAAGAGAATAATCATCAACTGTCTGGAATAATATTGAACCGTTGTTTGATGAGGACTCAAACCATTAGTGCCTAATATCACATAAAGTTAAAAATGTTTATATACCTACTGTACTGTAAAACTATTGATGCAGATGTATAACTGTAGGCTTTCACGGCCGGCGTCTTGATCCCTATTAGGTTCGTCTTCCGGGCATATAGGCCGTGGTCCAGTCGTTCTTCTACTCGACGTTTCGTCTACTGCTGCGGTAGACATCTTCAGGAGACACGGACCGCGCAGAAAACCGCCTCTCCACCAGGGGCGTGCCTATAAATAGGGAGGGAGCTTCCAACGACCAGCCAGTCTGCAGCCGACTGTTGAGGAGTTCACAGAGAGCACGCAGTATCTCCTGAAGATGTCTACCGCAGCAGTAGACGAAACGTCGAGTAGAAGAACGACTGGACCACGGCCTATATGCCCGGAAGACGAACCTAATAGGGATATTGATGCAGAGTTTGTCTACTAATTCATATTCAAATAAATATATTCGTGACATATTTAAACTATCATACATGTATAGATATAAAAAGTTTTCAACAGATAGGGATAGTCGTCTATTGTTAAATAAAAATATGACAGTTCTCTAATTGTAGAAACGTAATTTAAATGTTTGCTTGAAAATATGAAAATTACAAAATATCTTTAATTGTGCGAATTCTAAGGAGACCCAAGAAAATATTTTAGACTTAATTGAGTAGAATTTCAGTACAATACTACAGTTTTTAAATATTTTAACATCCTGTATAATCAGATTCAATCACCAAAAAATAGCCTCTAAGGGGTCAAGTGTCGAGGCCTCTAATGATTTAAAAAATAGTACATTTAAACTTTTCTTCATCATCGTCCCATACTTCTGCAAACACACAACGTATACTAATATTCTTCCCATACATAATATGTACATCTTCATACCAAATGCATAATTTGAAAATATATCACAATAACACTACCTGCCATGTGTAGAATCCTAAGCAAACACAATTGTAGTATCAAAATTAGCTAAATTTCGGCAGAGAATGTTTTGGAATTTCATCACAGTTTTGAGGAGCATAAAAAAAATTGGACTGGTATTATATTTACGCGGTCATTAATGCTATTTATTTTTTAAAAGGCACATGAGAACGTACTGAAATCCTAAGAACTGAGCTACTGCCATCTGAATTAGTCAAGTTTGCTGCACCCGCTATAAGTTGCAAGAATGTTACACAAAATGGTTGATGAAACGAAAATAATAATTTTGTTAAAACTTTTTTGCATTATGTAACTAATATTGTATACTTACTGTTATTGTTGATGTGCATCGTAATTTGACATTCCCGCATGCAATCTGGGTTGCTATGAAAACAAAAGAAATCTCAATACTTTAAAAATGACCAAAAGCACTAGTGTGGTAAGTAAAATCATTAATTTTGAAATATTGATAGTGATACTGCAATTTTTATTAATATCGGTATTAATTCATGACATCCAGCTTTCCACGCCTCTTCTATTTCATCATCACTGCACACATCGTATAAAACTTTCTCCATAATCAGAAATAAATCCCAAATCAAATTGGTTTTACAATTTTAACAAATATAAGATGGCGACATGACCAACAATACTTATTATTTCTCCATAGTAACACATATAGCCGATTCACTTCTGAAATCTAACATTTATCTTCAATTATATTTATTAATATTTTAGCTAATAACTTAATTACTAAAATAAGTACACATAGTGCAAAAATAGTATGCAATACTAATGTGGTAAACACATAACAGAATCTCGGAAATAAAAAAAAACTCGGCGCAAGCGTCTACTTTTTTTAAAACTTTTCCTCAATTCGTATTAAGTTTTACAACACTCGTGTCGCAAAATACTTTTAGCATATTGTTAAGAGTCATAATATGTCATTGTATACTTTGATGAAGCCAGTCCTTAATCAGAAGATAAGTAGTTCAATCCAAGTGGTTTCCCTCAATCATCCAGGTCGATGTTGCGAAGGATTTTCATATTTCCTAAAATCATATCACACGCGTGATTTGAAGCGTTTTAATATTTCAAGATCCCGGCTTAATTTTGAATTTGGAATATTTTTTTTAAAGGGAAGCTCATTAGAAGTGCGCCAGTGGTTAAAGCAGGAGATCTTAGATTCAAATCTGAACTCAGGTTTAATTTTATCTACTAGTTATTTTGTTTTACCAATGTTTCCGATAGTTTAAAAACCCGCACCACATTCAAAGTCAACCTGTGAGCTAATACTGAATTGTGGAGCGGTTTAATTACCATAACATACTAATGTGTTTGTGTTCCTCAGGTTATAATACACATTTCCCCATTAGTATAATTATTATTTAGCGGAAATGTAGTTAATTTGTAATTAAAATGAGTGCCACGACGTGTCATTATTTTTGTTATGGAGATTAATGGAAAAACTGCAACTTTTTTACCGGTATATGAATACATTAAAAAGTTATGCCATTATAAAAAATAACGAAAATAGAAGTAATATTCTCGTTTACTCCATGAAGTGAAGTTCATTATTTTGAAAGTACTACTAGATCACAAATTACTATTGCAAGATTTTTAGCAAATTCCGAGGGAATTATGCTATCGAAGAGATGGTTCTCATGAAAATATTTTTAAAAAATACATCTTAGCTATCGTATCTACTAGATAACGAAAATAAACTTGAAATAAATATATATATACTGCCTCTTACGATAGAGAATTGTTTATAAGGTAAGAAAAATTTATGTTTGCTCTGAGAGCCTGAATAGGGAAGTTGAGATCACGCTTGCGTATAAAGTTAGAGCTCTCAGATTCTAATTTCGGATCAAGTGTTAATTCTTCTGTTTGGGCAATATATATATATATATATATATATATAATTAAACATTTTTGACATTCAGCAATGCAAACTTAATATGAGAAGATAAGAAGAAAATCCCGTTCAGGCATTTTTCTTATCTTGTCATATATATATAGAGTCAACGCTTTAGCTGCAGCAATTTTTGTTTTATCCTAATTAAACTTGGAATATAGCATCCATTTAAGAATGGAAGGTCTAGTTCATTGACAGCAAAATGGTACTATTCGGAATAGAAGTTCGCCTGAAACGAAAATTAAGAAAATGCTCTATGGATTACAATATTCGAATTTTTGTAGAGAAACTCAATATACTCTATTAAAATAAAACGGAAAAAGTTATTGTCCAAAAATCAGCAAATTAAAAAAATTTGAAGTGAGGGTTTGCCTGAAACTCTGAATTAAATATTCACTATAGCAGTCGCCATGTTGGATTTGTCGCAATGTGTGTGTGTGTATATATATATATATATATATATATATATATATATATATATGGTGTGATAAGAAAAATAAATGCCTGGACTCGATTCGAACCCGGATGCCTGAGAGAGATCCGGGTTCGAATCCCGTCCAGGCATTTATTTTTCTTATCATACCATATTAAGCTTGCATTGCTCAATGTTAAACATTTAATTATAACATATATATATATATATATATATATATATATATATATATATTAATCGAGAGAGAATTCACACTCTGGCCTCAAAATATACAGTCTAAATCATCATCTGTACACAGTTGTGTCCATAGAAGCATACACCCCTCGCTCTGGACTGGAGCAGCGCTTTAGATGCCAGAGATTTAACCATACCTTTGCAGGATATAGCCTGACACCGAAATCTGTGGTCTGTGCAGAGGGACACAATCACAAAGATTTCCCAGTGAAAACTGCGACACTCACTGTTAAAACTAAATTGAAGTGCGCCAACTGCGGTGCATAAGAATATCCTGTGCCCTATAGCGGTTGCCCATCTTAAGATGCTAAGAAAAGAGTAACCTTATAATGATATTGTGAAAAGAAAAATTAATGTCTGAACTAGGAATCAAACTGTGGACCTCTCGTATTCCGTACGACGTGCTAGACCACTACACTATTCGAGACATGGTACAAACATTGGTTCAGACATTAATTTTTCTTTTTACAATACCATTATAAAATTATAATATGATCCATAACTGGAACTGTGTTAAAATAACAATATTGGAAAGTGTTAAAGAGTAACTAAATATATGGTCACACGTAGAAATGCATTATATAATGGAAAGGGACAGCTAACGAAAATGAGGGAAATTTTGAGGAAGTGGCTTAATTCAAATACCTAGGAGCAATAATCACAAATAGGAATGAGATGCACAAAGAAATTAAACATAGGCTCAATTCTGGAAATGCGTGCTATTATGCATTTCAGAGACTCTTATGTCCCAACTCCTTTCAAAAAACATTAAACTGAAATATATAAAACCATTGTTCTACCAATTATATTATATGGGTGCGAAACATGGATTCTTACTTTAAGGAGGAAAGGAGATTACAAGTATTTGAGAATAAAGTACTTAGGAAAATTTTTGGAACAAAGAGAGATGAACAGACAGGTGAATGGAGAAGACTACATAACAATGAACTACATGGTCTTTATAGGAAGCCAGATATAATAAGAACAGTTAAGTCTCGTAGACTGCGATGGGCAGGACATGTTGCACGTATGGGGAATGAAAGACTTGCATGGAAGCTTCTTTTCGGAAAGCCAGAGGAAAAACGCCCAGTTGGTAGACCAAAAATGAGGTGGGAGAATAACATTAACTATGATTTGAGGGAAGTAGATTATACAGGGAATGATTGGAAAGCATTAGCTAAGGATAGGGATGTATGGAGAGCTTATGTCCGCGCGACCATGAACCTACGGGCTCGATAGTGCCAGTGGGTAAGTAAGTAAGTTAAAGAGTAACCTACCTCCAAATCTACTGCACCACAACCCAGAATCGTTACGTCCACAAGAACTGATTATTCTGTTTCCTACAGTACTCCAGGCACCTTTACAATTAACCAAACTGAAGAAAGTATTGCTCGAGCACAACTCCTCATTTCATACCAACAAAATCTTGCATCAAATCCAACCAATGCTAGCTGGACTTCAATCGTCGATGGAACGTTTTCCATTCCTGTCGAATCTAGAACTTTATTGACTATTTTATTATTAATTTAACACTTCTCATTGAAGGATAAATTATATTTGAAGAGAAAAATTTTCGCCTAGACCGGGACTCGAACCCGGGACCCTTGGCTTTCCGGGCCAAGTGCTCTACCAACTGAGCTACCGAGGCGAGTTACGATCTAGACGCAAATTTTTCTCTTATGTACGTTGTAGTGAAACAAATCTATAAGTTTTTTTTTTTTAAGTGTTGGTTAATAGTTTAGTGAAATTTATTTCGTGTTTTCAATAGTATATGATAATGGGTAGAAGAAGTAATAAATCTACTTGCTCAATTGAAGACACGGTAAAACGCGTCTTGTCCGACTCGCTCCAAGACAAGCAGTTGCTGCAGGTGTTGGCAACAATGATTAAGAACGAAGTTGTGGCGGAACTTCAAAAAACTATAGAAAACAACACTATAGTGATTGAAAACCTTAAAAAAACAATCGAAGATAAAGATAGTGTGATAAGAAATTTACAGACAAAAGTGGATGACTTGGAGCAATATCAGAGACGACAGTGTTTACGTGTTTCGGGGTTGAAGAAGTGGCCGGGGAGGACACTGACATTAAGTCAATGGAAATAGCCCAGAAAATCGGTGTTGATCTCAATATTACTGACATTGACAGGAGCCATCGTGTTGTGTACGAAGAGAAGATAGGCCGCGCCCTATTATTATAAAATTTACTAGTTACCGCAAAAGAAGAGAGATGTTCATAAATAAGAAACAACTCAAGGGATCGGGTATAACAATCCTAGAAGACTTGACAAGAATGCGCCACCAACTATTGAAAGACACTATTGATAAGTTTGGTGTACGCAATGTCTGGACATTGGACGGTGTTATATTCGCTAAGGTTGGTGAATCAAAGAAGCGTATCACCAGTGCTAGTGACCTGTGTTAATTTAAGCCTTTAGCGTATTATAGGGTATGTTCTTTTTTTTTTATAACATATAATTTAAAAACTATTTAATTATTCTATATCTTATTTTTAATATATATCAACTTTTTTTTCAATAATTCTTAAATTAATAATTAAGCTATAGCAATTTCTCTAGGCTAATTAGGTTAACATTTACTTTATTTTCTTAGAATAGTCAAATTGATTTTATTATTACTAATATTTATTTTTCTCTGCTCCTAATAGTGTGTTAATTCAGTTAAAATTTTCATTATTTGTAAAAGTTGGTACAATTGATCTTCCAAGTTTTAGTCAAATATTTGAAGTCCCTGGCCTGCTTTCAACACGACCACCCCCCAGGCAAATTCCTACCCTTTTTTCAAATGACAATGACAATGAATCCTCACATTCTTCTCACCCCACCACTGCCTACCTGCTAAAAGAATGTTTTTCTCCTCGTTCTACTACTCTTAAAATCGCCCATATTAATGCTCAATGCATTCTGCCTCACATTCATGAAATTCGACATTTATTTTCCGAGATTTCTCTGCATGCGATCTTAATATCTGAGTCCTGGCTTAAACCTTCCCTTCACTCCTCACTTGTTGATATTGACGGGTACACACTCTGTCGCAATGATAGACTAGGGAAAAGAGGTGGGGGAGTTGCGATGTATATCAAATCGAACTTAGAGCCCAAAGTCATTCTTCACTCCTCCCCTGATTACAATGCACGACCAGAATTCCTCTTCATTGAAATTTCAGCTAGTTTACAGAGATGTCTCCTGTGTGTGGTGTAGAAACCTCCGAAAGTAGAGTATCTTAGTGACATAGAAACACCCTTATTAAGTTTACTGCCGCATTATCAGCATGTTATAGGAATGGGCGACTTTAACTCTAACTTACTTTCTTCCTCATCATCATCATCAGAACTACTGGCATTATTTCACGCATGCAATATGCATGTCTTGCCTTTACAACCAACCCATCACACATCGACGACTGATACATTAATAGACATCATAGCGACGACAAATTCACAGAAAATTATAAACTACGGACAAATGCCTGCCCCCGGCATATCAGCCCATGACGTCATATATATCGAATACTCTCTCCAGTGTCCTAGGACTCGTCCTAAATTATTAACGTATCGAAATTTAAAAAATATTAACCAGCAAGCTCTAATTGCAGACGCTATCGACATGCCGTGGCATGATATTTGGACCCTATTCACAATTGACGAAAAATTGCTTAAATTTAACAATATGATATTAGAACTTTACGACAAACATGCCCCCTTGAAGACTAGACGAATTACTAAATCCCCAGCTCCCTGGATGTCCCACGAAATTCGACTACTGATGGCTGAGAGGGATGCTGCTTTTCGAAAATATAGACGGGACAAAAGTGACGCTAACTTAAGACAATATAAGACATTAAGAAACAAAACGAATCAAACATTAGGAACGCTAAGTTGCGGTATGCTCATAGTCTCATTGATCCAAACACAAATGCAAGTGATATGTGGAAACGTATTAGATCAATGGGCCTACGGCAGCCGACAACCAAAGGAGAGAGCATTAACATATCACTGGACGATCTAAACCAACATTTCACATCATATGCCACACTTAACATAAACACTACGACCAAACAACAAACTATAGATGAGCTCCTATCCACACCTACTCCTTCCCGAGAAAAATTCTTCTTTTCCTATATAATGCCAATCGACGTTAAACTATCCCTGGACCGCATTAGAACTAAAACACAAGGTATAGACAATATAAGTATCGACTTTTTAAAGAAAATACTCCATGTCATACTCCCAACTGTAACCCATATATTCAATGCCTCAATTATGACCTCAACTTACCCCGAACTCTGGAAAAAAGCTATAGTCAGACCAATCCCTAAAATTAAATTACCTGTAACACCAAACGACTTTAGACCAATCAGCATCCTCCCAGTCCTATCTAAGGCCTTGGAGCGCATTGTTCATGAACAATTAACTGATTACCTTAACACTCATAACATACTCGACCCATACCAATCAGGTTTTAGGGCAGGCCATAGTACGGCAACCGCACTTCTTAAAGTTACCGAAGATACGCGTGAAGCAATGGACAGTGGCCACATGACAATATTTACACTCTTGGACTTCAGCAAAGCTTTCGACACTGCTGACACTGACATATTAATAGCAAAATTACGCGCTCTGAATCTTTCGGACAATGCTGTTAACTGGCTTGGATCCTATCTTCATGGTCGCCAGCAATGTGTATCCAATGCAGAACTTTCCTCATCCTGGCTATCACTGAAGGGTGGCGTCCAACAAGGTTCAGTGTTTGGACCACTTCTGTTCTCTATCTATATTAACGATATATCCACTAGACTTACCTATTGTCGATATCACCTATACGCTGACGATTTGCAAATTTGCATTCACTTCCATCCTGACGATGTACATGACACACTAGACAAATTAAATAGTGACCTAGACTCAATTTCCCAATGGTCGAAGAAACGGACTTAATCTAAATACTGACAAGACACAGTGCATAATTATAGGACATCGGCGAATCCAAAGCATTATAAATTACGAAAATATCCCTACCATTCTCCTAAATGACAAAAATATCCCCTACAGCTCAGTAGTAAAAAATCTGGGTATCTATATGGACCAACACCTAGACTGGAAAATCCAGGTGAATAATACCTGCAAGAAAGTGTTCTCAATTCTTCACTCCCTAAATAGTTTTAAAAACTTCCTTCCTACAAAATTAAAACAAATACTTGTACAGACTCTTATAATGCCACACTTCGACTACTGCGACATATTACTGACTAATCTTACAACTGATCTATCTGACAGACTACAGCGTGCTCATAATGCGTGCATTCGATTTATATTCAATCTCCGTCTTTATGACCACGTGTCTCCTTCATTTCAGGCCTTATCATGGCTACGCCTAAATGACAGAAGAACTTTACATTCACATACCTTACTATTCCAAATTCTGCACACATATTTACCAACTGATTTAACAACACGTTTTCAACATTTATCGGCTCATCACAATTTAGGAACAAGATCACAAAACTCTTCTTTACTTTTGATACCACAACACAGGACCTGTCTGTACTCTGAATCTTACACAATATCTATGGCTAGAGCATGGAACTCACTTCCCAGTCATGTCAGGGACTGTCAATCGCTATCATTATTTAAATCCAAATTAACTGATATCTTAAGTTCGACACAATGAAAACATTAACTACATAACAACTATATAGAGCATTCTATTAATAATCATGTAGGAAGCTACTTACTTTATTTTATATCATTTTAATTTTATTATATTCTATGTTTTTGTTAGCATTAGCTAGTATTAGATCCATCATCATTGTATTTTGTTTAGTCTGTATTTTAATATCTTAAAATTGTAATATGTACGTAATTTTTGTATAATTTTACTATTCGCTGGTTGAGTGGAAGAGAAGGCCTTATGGCCTTAACTCTGCCAGCTAAAATAAATCATTATTATTATTATTATTAATTCCCTCGCGCCAAATGCTTGGAACCATAGCTTCTATCTTTGCAAATGGCGGCTTCTTAGTTAAGAAGACATTTATTGGGAATTTAACACTACTTTATAGCCAGTAGGGCTTCTATTGACGAATTTTATTATTAATTTAACACTTCTCATTGAAGGAACTAGAACTTTGTGTTTAGTTGATCATGTGTAGATTAACACCTGGAAGCTAACTCAATATCATGGTATTTAATGTCAATTGTGTACCTGAACAGGTCCATGAATTAATTAAATTCATATAGAAATGACCGAATCAACGGTCCCCTTGCATTAAAACATCCATTAGCCATATAGTTGTCATCATTCTGAAATTTCAATTTCTCCCATGAAAATATTTGTAGCATCAATGTATATATCCCCTACCAGGCTTGTTACAAGGAACGATCTACCTTTAAATGTTCCTTTCGTACTTTTGATTATATGAGGGTTGGAGAGCAATATTTCAAGAACAAAAAACACTTTGAAGATTTGCTGTGGGACTTTTATTGGCCATATTACTGAGACACCTTAATTTACATTTTAGTGATTTGTATAAAAAGTTATATTTTTACACAAAATTTTCACGATAGATAGACGTCATAAATAGCTACAATTTAAGTCCCAAAAAAAAATCTACAACAATTACAGTCCAAGTAATAGATTGGTAAAATTTACACTTTTTATTGTTTTTAACTTTTTTTTGCGAAAAGTTGTGAACCAATTTATCTGCTCAGGGTTAAATTTTCAAATTTGAAAGTCCTATTTTTTTGTTTTTCCAAATTAATTTTTTCATAGCTAATTTTGACGCTTTTATGATTTTTTGCACCTAATTGCCTGACGCCGAGTTTTTCCAAAACATATATATTAAATTTCTATGATTTTTATGTTAATTATCGCGTTGAAAAGTGATCAGGATTTTTTTAATACTCTAAATACACGTGCCTAAACGTAACAACATAGAAATGCCTAGTAATAAATGTTTGACACGGACCACGAAACAAATTTTTGTTACGTCATTGTGGTAAATTGTGGATTTAAGCTTCTCCTTTTAGTCGGTTGTGTTGCCCATCCATGCTATGGATTGGATGATTGACATGGAACGATAATGCTAGTTGTGGTAATCTTATATAGTTGTATAACATATATAGGCCTACATGAGTGTGTGTGAAAGATATTTAAAAAATATAATGGATTGAAAATCGATGTAATGAAAGGGGTAATTATTAATTTTTTTAAATATTGAATTTCACGAGAGCAGTTATTCAAGAAGAATCCAGAGGAAGGGGTCCTCATCGAATAATGAGGAATTTTGCAATCATGACTTCAGGAGTGTTATAAAATATTCGTGTTACAATAATTGGAGGATATTGATTATTAGATGATTTTGAATATTAATATCGGCGCAAATGGAATTCTGAATGATGAACCAGCTACAAAACCCTTGCAACCTATGCATATGTAATACATTCATGCAACTATGAGTATTATTTGCCTTAACCATAAAACATAAAAAAAATTCATTGTTTTAATAGTGTTATCTTATATTGGGAAAATAGGTCCTATATCTAAAATTGTATAACTGTGAATTATTGAGTTTTACGGTAAATGCTTATATTATAAAATAAACCATCATCATCATAAACAAATCCGTTTTAGGCCACATGACCTGTGACGGTAAATCTAACGAGGATGATCTTGTTCTTTTCACCGATGTTTTGATCTTCCTTCATCCATATGTTTAGTTGGAGTATATTAGAACGCCAATTTTGGAAATCTATTTCTTTCCACTCTTCTCAGATGATTTTTTCATTTTTTTTGTCATCTTTCTATAAAATAAATAATTTTGATAAATTATAAGATTTGTCAAATAAATGTAATGAATGTGTCGAGTCGTGTTAGCATTTATAGGAATAGATCATAATAGAAGGCCCAACACCTCCCTAGTGGAACCCAAAACTCTCCATAGAGCGAATCCCTCTGTAAATACTATTTTTCTTCCTCAAAATATACTTTATAATATTTTTTTGCGCGATAGTGCGTTTTGTCGTACTTACGGCAATGACGACCATGACTGAAAGCTCAACTCTTATATTTCGGGGTTGCCAACCTAAATAACTATAATGTTGAGTGATTCCGGGTTATGTGGCCGTGGTCCATAGTTGGTGTTGATACCAGACGTTTCGCCCTCAACTGCGGAGGGCATCTTCAGTGGCGAGTGCTTCTATGCGTGTTTCCTGGTCGGAAGATCTACTTTTTTTTTTTTTTTTTTTTTTTTTTTTTTGTTTGGCAATGTCTAGCATCGCCCAGTGCGCTGCACTAGAACCAGTTGCGGCTCCCTGGCAGCAAATACCATAGTGATTATCTAGATGGAGTTTAACCACTTTACCCACTATATCTAGCGGCGTTTGTGTTCAGAGTATAAAAAATTTTGTAAAGGGAAGGGGATGAAATGAGGTGTAATCCTACTAAAGCAGGGCATCGTAAACCACTCGGCCGGACAAGCAGAGAGTCCGAAAGCCGACCGAGAGGAATGAGCCACACTACTTTAGCTGTCATACAGCACTCATTTCATTAGCTGGACCATCAAAGTCTAGCAAATATGTTCCGGTGAATTGCACGTCGCTGTATTAGATGCCCTATATTGCGAACAATTGGATTTGTATGATTTTGGATTAGTTGGAACATTTTGTCCACACGTTCTTCAATCGTAGTCGCAATATACGGCATCTGTGCTTGGTTGTGAAGCTCTGCGATCCTCGTGTACATTGGTGCCGAAAAAAATAATTTTGAAACATTTATTCTGAATTATTTGAACTTTCTTTTTGTGACATCCAGCGAGGATGCTCCAGGCTTCACAACCATACAGCAACATGCTTCGGATCACAGCTGTGTAAAGAATCAGCTTGATCCGAGAGGATAGTGTAGGTGACTTGAAAAATGGATAAAGTAAGGCAATTGCAGCATTTGATTTATGAATAAGATGCCGAATATGAATTTTGAACGTAAGCTTGGAATCCAGATGGATTCCGAGATACTTGACTGAAGGCTCTGGTCGGAAGTGATGAGTTCCCAAGGTGAGTTGGATTTGGTGTTTGGTCTACTAGTCTTTGAAAACAAAACAGCTTTTGTTTTGTTAACATTGAGCTTAATGTTCCATAGACCAAACCAGGAATGGTAGGAATTTAAGGCGGACTGGATTATTGGGACGCGTCGAGGTAATAGACGGAATGGAGCCTGAAGATACAAACAAGTATCATCAGCAAAGGATGCTAGGTTAATACGGTTAAAATTAGGGATGTCTGACACATAGAGAGTGTACAGAATCGGTGAGAGGACTGCACCTTGAGGAACTCCCGCCAAGAGTGGCTTGCAGTCAGAATTATACCCACTAACCGACACATAAAAGTGTCGGTTAGTTAGGTATTTAGCTATAATTTTAATTAAATCAGCCGAAATTTGAAATTTTATTAATTTGTATAATAGTCCATTTATCCAAGTCGTATCGAATGCCTTCTCAATATCGAGGAACACTGCCAAAGTACTTCTCTTGTTGTTGAATCCCGTAACAACTTGGTCAACCAGTCGAGCAAGTTGGAGCGGAGTACTATGTGTTTTTCTAAAGCCAAATTGGTGAGTAGGAATAAGGTTTCTCTCTACCACCTCTCTTTTTAGTCTTGCCAAAATGAGTTTCTCCATAACTTTCCCCAGCACGGGTAGAAGACTGATTGGCCTTAAGTTGTCCGGGTTGGTTGGATCTTTACCAGGCTTTGGTATAGCTACAACTTTGGCTTTTTTCCAGACCTCAGGGAAGTACTGGTACTTGAGACAAAATTTAGCTATTTGAAGGAATAGGAGAAGGGCTTTTAGCGGTAAATATTTTACCGCCAAATATGGTATCCGGTCATGACCGGGGGCACGTTTGGAAGGTAGATTATGGATTACGGCTTTCAATTCTGAAAGCCGTATATCAGGAAGGGTGAGAGGGATAGGTCTCTCAAGAAAAGTACTTACTGTATGGTATACTTCAGCTTCATGAGCCGGTGTAGTGAGCTCATGTGGGCGAAACCTTGATTCTAGGTGTTTAGAGAGAGCTTGGGCTTTCTCCCGTGGGAGGTAAGCCCAATCTCCGTCATAAAAAATAGCTGATGGAGGAGGCGGAGCTCGACTCCTTCTAATTCTTTTTAATATCTCCCACGGAGGAGTTTTAGCATCTGTGAAACGCTGAAGGGAAGAATCCCATTCAGCATTTCGCATTTCTTCTAATCGGTTTCGCACCAAATGAGCATAGCGATTGTAAAGTTGTTTGTGTTGGGGTGCGCCAAAAGTACGGTATAATCTGAGATATCGTTTCTTCTCAGTTAAATAATTTTGGAGTGTAGGATCGTATGGTTTTGTATGTGCATTTTTGTTTGTTTGTGTTGTAGATAGTGTAATGGCCGTTTGTATACTAGCCTGTAAACTAAGGACAGCGTGTTCTATTTGTTCTGTTGATTGGACAGAGAGTGTCGGCTTAACCCATTGGTTAAGCATGTGTGTGTAACTCTGCCAATCAGTGTGATCATAATACATGTTTGGGGGCGAGGACAACAAAAATGTGGGACTGATTTTAAAGAGTATAGGACTGTGATCTGAGTTAAGTATGTCTGTAATTGTAGTGACGTGTGGAGAGATAGGTACATTCTTCGAGAGAACTATATCCAGTATATCTGATCGAAAGCCAACATGTGTGTTTCTAAAGTATGTATGTTCCCTTGGAGCGGAAATTTCTATGTTATGATGCTGACAAAAATTTTGGAGTATCACACCAGATCCATTTTGGGTACGACAATTCCAAAGAAGATGTTTACTATTGAAGTCTCCCGCTAACAAGTAGTTAGGGGAGACGGAAGTGAGAGCATTTAGGTCGTGCCTCGTTAGGAGTCTGGTAGGTGATTTGTAAATAGAAACTATATAAATTGATTCGCGGTCTGAAATTGGCAAGAAGATGGCTGTTGCTTCAATAAATTGAAGCCTGGGTATAGGGGCCACTCTGTGGCCAATGGTTTGTTTAATACAAATTGCTGTACCTCCAAGGGGACCATTCAATCGGTCATTTCTATATATACAATAATTCGGAATTTTGAATTTGTTACCTGGTTTCAAAAAAGTTTCATTCAGAAGAAGAATGTCAATATCTCTCTCTTGTATAAAAGAATAAGCTCTCGAATCTGTTTAAGTACACCATTGGCATTAAAAGCCGCAACATTGAGAAAGCTTCCGGTATGGAACCTACACATATTCACCGAAACACATATTTACTAGATTTGTCATGAACGCAAACTTCTCCATTGGAGATTGTAATTGAGCTAATAATGGCTCTAAGTTATTGAGAAGTTCGCGTCCCTGACTTGATAGAGGGAGTTGAGAGGCTTGTCTATTCGGGCTTTTAGCAGTGCTTTGTGATTGAATATTTGGCTGGCCAGTTGCTTGGCTGAAGGAAATATTTGGATTTATTGGTTTTGAAGAAAAAGTTCTGCGTTGAATGTTTTGCTGTTTTGAATTTGAATTATTTTCTGTACGTTTCAGAAAGGCAGCTTTTGCTGCAACGTATGATGGACATTCTCTGTATGAGGCAGGGTGACCTGACGCTCCACAATTTGCACATTTTAGTTTTGATTTGTCGGTCAAAGCTTCTTGCTTGACAGGGCATTTACTGTGGTTATGGGGTTCTGCGCAAACTACGCACTTGGGCGTCAGGCTACACCCTGCAAATGTGTGATTAAAACGTTGACAGTTGAAGCACTGCTTTAGCCCTGATCGGGGTCTATAAGGCTCCCACTGCTACAATCATATAGTTGAGTTTTTGTGAGGTTGAATATTTCTCGACCGGAATCATTATTGTCGAGTTCCAATATAAAGATAGGAAGTGGTACTAGTTTTTCGTTTTCTTTTTTTGAGATTTGTTTTACTGTCTTAATAGGGTATTTAAGAGATTGAAGCTCTTCGAATATATCATCTTTTGATGTACTTGCTGGAAGTCGTTTTAATACCACCCTCAGTGGCAGATCTTGCTTCATTATGTAGGTGTAGTGCTGTTTACCTACAGCAGAAAAATATTCTTTGAGTAACTTATGATCTGCCACTGATGTGGCGTAGTATCGCAGACCTTCTGGCGTGCTAACTACTTTGATATCTCCACTAAGTTTAGAAGTGATTTCTTTATTCATTTTGAAGGCATCAGCTTGCCCAATAACTGTAATTGGGGGCGGTCTTGGTTCTTTTTTAGGTGGTAGCCACACCAGTGGGCTGCGAATTTGTTGTAGCAGTAGGAGCCTTAGCCTCTTTTGATGGTCCAGCTTGAGATGCGGGACGTTTGTCAGTTTCATTCATATTAGCCAATATGGAATAAGGGTTTGAAACTGACACTTCCTGTGGATATGACACGGTTGGTACCTTTTTACTGGGATTTGATTGTTTCCTCATTTTCTTTTCTGGTGTTTCGTATTGGTTTTCATTTCGTTTTTTATGTTCACTTGATGACTCTGTGCGTTCTTCACCATATGTTAGGAAACAAGTGGTTTGAACGTCCATAGCCATCTTCTGTACAGCATTTAGAATCTTTTCTAGATATTGAGTTTTTTCATTAGATTTTCCTTTTAGTTGACTTAATGCATCAGAGTAATTTCGCGTCATATCCAAGGCTGTGTCAGAACCGCTCGAACTCTGGGTATGTTTGCAAATAACTTGAAATGATCCAGAAAGTGCCTTGAATTTTGCTTGCAACTGTGGAAAATTTGGAATCTGGTTTGAAATTTTGTTTTCTTTAAATACGATTCAAATTGATTTGTAGCTATTTCACAGATTTCAAGCGGGCGTGTAGTCCCGCACCTCTTCCACCACTTCCATATCACTGATTTCACAGCTGGTCGCCATGGTGCTTGGACTTGCCAAGACTTAGTCCAATGGCTTGTTTAATGCACTAGACACTGAACACTTACACCAAATAGATATGGGCTTAACACTAATACTCACAGTTTGTAGAAGAGTTATTAATGCAGTGGCTAAACCACACCTGATAACACTCGCACTGAGCACTCACTGAGCGTATGCTCAGAGGGGTATTGGCTACCAGAGCCTCACCCGGTTTTCACAGAACACTAAACGACACTATTTATTTATTTGTTTCACTAGCACAGAAGAAAACAAATTAACCAGCGCTGAAACGCTGGAAGGAAAGTGTTTTGATGTTTACTAGTAGTCCAGAAGGCCGTGAGAAACAGAGGGCACTGCTGTAGCGTCGTTGAACGATGTAAGCTGTGCTGTTGTTTTCAATGACGTCACTGGAGATTAGTAGAAAATCAATACGCTGTCAGCTCAATAGGGAACCAAGGCGAAGAATGATGATGATGAGATCTACTTAGAATGAACGCTGTGGACGTAGAGGACGTTGTATTAGTGGGGGGTGCAGGGTGAGTGGGCGTGGCTCTTGCTGATTGGCTAATAGTCGTCTCCTTGTTGTCACTGGTGTTAATGCATTTATTTTCTAGTGTATGAACATAAAAGGAACTGCAGACAAGGAGAAATGGATAAATCAGCTGTAGCAGAACATGCCATTACGAATGGACACCAGATTCTATTCGACGATACACAAGTTTTAGCCACAACTTCCTATTATTTCCCTAGATTATACCGAGAGGCTATTGAAATACACAAGCATAAGGGAAATATTAACAGAAAAGAAGAAGGTATCAAACTGTCTAAGGCCTGGTTCATAGACTAGAAAATAAATGCATTAACACCAGTGACAACAAGGAGACGACTATTAGCCAATCAGCAAGAGCCACGCCCACTCACCCTGCACCCCCCACTAATACAACGTCCTCTACGTCCACAGCGTTCATTCTAAGTAGATCTTCCGACCAGGAAACACGCATAGAAGCACTCGCCACTGAAGATGCCCTCCGCAGTTGAGGGCGAAACGTCTGGTATCAACACCAACTATGGACCACGGCCACATAACCCGGAATCACTCAACATTACGATTACCGGCCGTGAAAGCCTGCATTCAACTACTAAATAACTATATTCTAAAATTACACATTGCAAACCACGTGGTGGGAAGTAAGACCTCTAACCTTTAAGTATATTACGTACAATGTATAAGAAAAAATATCTAAATGGTAGTGTTAATATATATTATATGAAACAAATCATTGCATTTTAAATTAACTGAAACAACATAAAACAATAAATACGTACTTGCCCGCATTTTATGACTAGATTTGTATCAAGACCTCCTGTGATTTCAACTAATAGACATTGCCCACACTTTTAACGTTAGTTGTTTATAATGAACGTAAATGTTTCCAAGAGAGATATTATTTAACTATTATTTATTATTTAGTAAACACCATGGCGCAAAAAATAATGTACAATGCACGTCTGTGGAGTGTTTCACAGAATCTCGGAAATTAAAAACCGAGCGATAGCTATCGCTCGGTTTTAAACATTTTCCTCACTACTGTAAAAACCACTTCCCAACATCGCATCGTAATATACCATTATGTTTTCATGTGTATGTAAGTATTTGAATACAATTAATGTTTAATTAAATATCAAATTATTAATGATGAAATGGATATTTTGTGAGAAATATACAAAATACATGTTAAAACCTCAAAACGTGCAGCTATATTGACTACTATTTAAGGATATAATAGATTTTTATGGCACTAATAATCTTTTTACTCGTATTCACGAAATTTGCTCCATCTAGACTTGCATATGAGTTAGAATTCGGAAATTTCCTCGTGGAAGATCTATGCACGAAGTTCCTGCTACCAGCTTCTAAACAGAAAGCTACATTGAAGGAGATAAGACAAAAGAAGACAAAATAAATACCAGACGAGGTTAACACAGCAGATGCAATGTCTAATCGAAATTGGACGGACCAAACTAGATACGCAGTGTAGTAACAAGACTGGCAGTGCATGGATATCACCAGAAATTTTTTCAAAATTTCAAACTATCATTATGCGTCAATGGACTGCGCATGTAAGTTTTGCGATATACCGTGTGCAAGATAATATTTCAATATCAGTTTAAAGAGAACACAATCGTTGCTGGCATACAGCAGAGACAAAATCGAACGCATATTTGTGCGCTCTTCTTCTTCTTCTTCCTCTTCTTCTTCTTCTTCTTATTATTATTATCATTATTGCACTCGTATTAGAAGATAGATAATAAATGGTAAAGAGTGATACTTTAATGTCGCGAAGAGATTGAGATTCTTAAGAATATATAAAAACAGTGGAATATTTTTATTAAATTTTATTCCATTAACTCAGTTTAACCTCTGACGGGGTAAATCTTACATGCCACACGCACCCGGGGCTTACAGTGACACGATCTGACGGGGACGGATTTTAAACTATAGATCACAAAATCCTTTTTTTATCACACAAGAATATGGAAGAGCTCCCCGAATGAGTGATCAGCTCAATGTCATGACCTCCTCCGAGGCAACACAACATTAAGACGAAACACACCATTCACACACACGATCTTACTACATATGACGAATATGATGATGGACAGATGGGGACCGTTTGGGCCTTAAAATGCTTGACATTTGGATGGTGTTATGCAGCAACCGGGTGTGTACCATTATATACATTTTGAGAAAAACGAGTCCAAAATTTAGGTCAATCTTCAGCATTTATTACAGCGCCAAACTAACATTACTGGATATTGTAAGTTATTTTCCTTATTTGACAGTTATGCATCAACAATCTAAGAGCGGGAACATTTGCCACTTAGCTGTACGATGCAAAATTTAGTTTAGCATTATGAAGATCTGGTTTCACAGCCGTTTGTTGCAAAACAGAATCTCTGATAGGACTGTTGTCCTTTACATTTTTTAAATAAATAAGGCTATATTTAAGGATTTGGCACTATACGTGTGTGTACACTTACATCATGAGCCAGTGCAACAGATGGCATCAAAATACCATTTTATAAAATGACGCTTAGTCGGTTGATGCATAACATATTTGTCTTAAGATGAGGAAAAATCCCGAAAAAAATGCAGGAAATTTACACCGACTGGGGATCGAAACTGGACCGCTACGTACGAGGCATGTGCTACAGCACTGGAGATTGTTATAATGTAGTTTAATTAAAAGTTATAACTACTTGTAGCGTGCTTCATAGTTACAAATGCTATTCTATACATGTATCGGATATCGGAATGATTTTTGTTAATTGTCTAAGTTTGTTATAGTCACTGAACATTAATAAGATACAAAATAATGGAACTATTCAAAATGTCATCCATTTACTGGTTTATAAGAGATTTAAATTTGTTTAAATTTGAACCCTTCTCTGTTGTAAAATGGTTTTGACATTAACGTAGTTGAATATTGTAAATGAACAACTAGCGTGATTCTTAGCTAATAAAAGTAGAGTTTTATCTCAGATGTTCATCTCAGATAGCAATATTAACTCTTATAGCAGACAAGTTACCTCTGGGTAAGTTAAATATCAATTTACCATATTTATGATAATAAACATGCAAGGATTAAGTGATAACATTAAATATAATAAGACATCTAGTATGAAATATGAAAATAATATGCAGCATATTAATCATTCTATTAAAAATGAATGAAGTTCGTTCAGTTTGTATTTTCTCCTCGTTCATAATCGTGTATTTTTTTGCAACTCTAAAATAGAAAGTTAAATGTACACTATTTAATAGGATAAAATGATAAATATATAAATTTGTTGTACTTTGTATACTACCGTCTTCCTCAACTATAACACTGAGCAACAAAAAATAAACTTTTGTTTGTCTCAGAAAGACAAATATGTGATTCTGATAGTACTTGTTCTCCTGAATTCAAATACGATATCGGTTTTTCTCCATCACGCAAGCTTTCCGAGAGACAGGCATTTATAATTTCTAATAATTTAATATTTTCTACACTCGTAACTACACAATATTCGAACATTCGGACTTACCTATAAAGTAAGAAATGGCGATTTTCTGCTATATTTCGCCTGTGGAGCATCCCTCTTGATGGTCCAACAATAATCGGCCAGCATATTAGGATTCCATTTGCCTTGATATCTCTTTTCCATAGCTGAAATCTCCTGATGTAAGTGTTCTCCGTGCTCATAGCTCACTCGACAAATGGACGAAAAAAGTTTATTAAAAAATAATTATTTAAATCCAATAATTGAATTTCATCATCATCATCTGCATTCATGGATTAGGTCTGTTGACCCGTTCCGACTTCAGCCCATCTCTTTCTATGTCTGCCCACATCTCGGGTGCCTTTAGGTTTGTATTTTGTTATTTGTTTTGGATATCTATCTTCATTCATTCTGTCTATGTGTTGCTTCCATTTTTGTCTATATGTATCTATTTTATCAGTTATTGCAAATATTTCAAGTTCCTGTCTTATTTCTGTGTTCTTGATTCTGTCTTCCTTTAACAGATCTCAAAAATTTCATTTCTGCCGCCGTTATCCTACTTAGATCTTGTTTTTTATGTATCCAGGCTCTGATCCATAGATCAGTACCGGTACTGCCAATGTTTTATAAAATTTCAATTGGGTCTCTCTTGTTGTTTTGTTATTTAGTGATCGTTTTATCGTACCACATATTCCCTGGAATTTTGCTATTTTATTATTTATATCATTATCATAATTAAATGAAATGTCACATCCTAGATAATTGAGATGGTTCACCTGTTCTATGATTTTGTTTCCTATTACTATTTTCGATATGATTTGATTTTTCCCTTGGAAAGCCATTACCTTAATTTTTTCTATGGATATTTTGAGATTATAATTGAATTTGAAATAAGAAAAACTGTGGGTGACGGAGAAATTCCGAATACATATTTTAAAGTACAATAAAAACTGCATTAAGTGCAACTATTTGTATTATCGCCTCACTATGATGGTTGTCCAGCGGCTCGCTTTGTTTCCCCGCAGCTGTTATATAGGGTTTCCAGTATAAAACCGGACACTCTGCGGCTGGCAGAGTGAAATGCGGACGAGGAGAGAGCGCAGCCTGACGGGTGAAACCCCGTGAGGCGTGTCCGGTTTTATATTGGAAGCCCTGTATATAATTAAGTGCAAAGATGCCGATTACCGCTACGTGAATGTTAATCATTGTCAAGCATTGTCGCGGCACCAGCTTTTATATAAACTGACAATCATCATAGTGAGGCGATAAAACTCATGAGACAAAAATCATGTTGACCAGTGTAATTATAGTTGAGGAAGACGGTAGTATACAAGGTACAAAAAATTATATATTTAATATTGTTATAACCTTAACGGTATAGAAACAATTATAAACTTAAAAAGTATGGGATAAAATGATGCCTGTTATAAAGAGTACACTATTATGCGTCTTTAACGCCCCAGACTCAACATAAAATTTAAACGATCCTTTCAACTTTAATGCAATGGGATAATCTCGGAAGTTTTCACATTTTGAACATTATTTAATTAATTCTAAATTTCGTCGATTTTAGTGAAAATTACCTAATTTTTGTGAAATACATAAATACTACTTGTCAAAGGATTGCATATTTCATTAACAAAATTCAAAGAAAAATCGATCACTACATTTTGACTATGCCTCCTTAGCTATTAAAGTATTTAAGGGGAAATGAGTGAAAATTGACAATTTTTGGTTAAAACTGGCAATGTTTGTTCATTTGTAGTAAAAAAAATATATATATACCTTTCTTTACATATTCCCAGAGTTTTATAAATCTATGACACTTAGAGCATAGTATTGTGATGTCATATCTAAATTCCTCCGTTATTTAAATCCCCAATATCGGGGCTTTAGCTACAACGATAATATTGTAGTTTATGGGTATTGCCTTCCTGGTCTGTCAAGGTTAGTATTTTCTCTCATTTTGAAAACTCCTGGTACCTGATCAGACTTTTTATAGTTTATTGTCAAATTACTGTCCTTAACATGCATGAAAAAATAAACATTTTTTTTTGTTATTTCTATATAAAGCGCATTTTGTTATGTTCAATATCTATCTTCTCCTATCAGTTTTATAATATAATATATACACTTGCTTTTCATATCTCCTAGGAAAACAATCAAAAGTTTGAATTGAATATGTTATCATACACATCGTATTGAATCTAAATATATAGTTTTACACATTTTATGAGAGACATGACAATGGAGATACATTTTGAAAAAGCGTATTTTGTTAAAACCAAAATCTGAATAATTAAAACTCTATTGATGTTATAGAAATTAAACTTGGATTTTGATTATTTATACAAACATGGACATACATACAAAAAATGAAGTTTCTATCTATACAATTGTGGAAAATAGGAATTTCACCCAATGCTACCCTTAAAAAGTCATGAATTAAATTGGCAGTATATCTTTAAGTAAGTAAAGTGATCCCACAACAGGCCCGGAGGCCCTTGGGGTAGTAGGAAGTTAAGGCTCCCACTTTTTCTAGACAATCGGCACTTTACGTCAGCCGGGTTGTCAGCCCTGCGTGACGGCCGCCTTTACCCCCAGAACAAGCGCCTGGTACTCATTTCCGTTAGAGGCTGAGTCGACCCTAGGGCCATAGTGCCGCCAGAGGGTTTGGGTCAGTTTAAAAATCCTGACCCCAACGGGACTTGAACCCTCGACCCTCCGGCTTGTAGCTCAGTGCCTTAACCACTACACTACGCCGTGCCCCGGCAGTATATCTTTAACGAGTATTATCATAGGTTACTTGCTCCGATTTGGCTGAAAAAAGTTTGGCTGAACTGCACTTCTACTGACTCTCGATTTTTCAGTTTATTGTTGTAAACTATAGCTCTTCTTCCGTATTTACTAACATTTTTTAACACTTTAAACTTTTTCAAACAATTTTTGTAACATTATTAGACAATTTTCAAGTATTTATTTAAATACGCAAATCACAATATTATGACACTGTTAGAAAATATTGTGATGCTAACTACTATTTTCTCCACAGAGTATATTACTTAGTCTATGATTTCTCTATCGCTGTTTTGGGTTAACGCTGGTTGGATGTTAGGGAGTGATAAGTAACTGTGCACCCATTTTTAATAAACGTTTGGTAATTGTAATATTATTAACATATTTTTCTTAATATAGATTTGGGGATTTATTGCAGAGATTGGCCATTTAAATTTCATAGCGACATGCTGTCATCTAGCCTAAGATTTTTGAACTTTAGTACGATATCGATATTAATCGAGGCTGATAATCGATATGTGGTTCGACGGTGGGTTATCGCTGGCTCTATAAACTCTGGCGCACGCGCACTGTTGTTCTATAGGACTTCGAAAATATTTCACGTCAGTTTAAGTGCAGTTTTTCCAAAAGTTCAAAATAGTTGGCTGAAGAAATTGCGAAGACAAACACGAAAGGGTAATATTATAAGGTAGAATAAAACAGATTTAATGAACCCAGTTTCAGAGTTCTAGCCTTATTATCCAACTTGATATCGATACATTTCAGTTATTTGGAGAGAGAGAGAGAGTAATAAAATATATAGTAATGTGCTATTATTTTATCTTACTAGATTAACGAAAAACATTATTTTTATGCATTATAAACTTAATATAAACATGTTCTATTATGCGCACATCCTTGGCTGTTGTTTCCAAGAAAAGTGTATTTATTTTATCCTAAAATTAAAATGTTAAAAAATGTAGACTTATTGTAACATGAGGTACACGAGAAAATGATTTACTGTTTTACGAATAACTCTTATATGTAACTCAAATACTAAGCTGTTGGTAATAAAATGCTGAATATTTTTTGTATCATGGTTACATAGCTACTAAAAATATGATAAATTAACGTTGAAATATGAGTTACAATATAAAATATCCAATATAATATTATAAAATTAATACCTGTAAGATAACGTCTTCCTCAACTTGCTTAATGTTTAAAAAAGTCAGGTCTTTTGAAACTAATTCAAACATCGGCACTAGGTTGTTACGTAACTGTCTGTTACTTGTGATAATTCTGTAGAGCAGATTGTTTTTCCTGGGTGCGTTGTTTAAAATCGCAGTCTTCTCGATTTACTTTAATATGTCTATGTCCTTCGTTGTTTTTCTTTGCTATGTTTTTTTTATGATTTATAGTCTTTGAATCTCCTATTAACATTTCTGATGGTTCTGCATATGTAAAATATATTGCATTCTATATATTTTATTTTGTATACGATGGGTCTAGAAGCAAAACTGGCAATCTCCACTTTTTAGCGAAAATTAGTTAAAGTAGGGATTGTTTCCTTGGAGCTAAACTCCATCTATATTTGAACGTGTTGAGTTGCATTACCGGCAAAATCGTCCTCAAATTTAAGGTTAAAAATTGCAGTTAGTTGCAACCATGGCAATCTCCATGTAGCTTTGAGTTGCATGAATGGCAATCTCCATGTCGACCAAATACAAACAAGCCATCTGTCACGTGACTGAATGTTTATGACGCCATGATTGTTAGTCCAAGCATAGTTTAAAGTAATGGGATATTCGTTTTGCCGAGTGATCGTGTTTTTGGTAGAATCGAGCATATTTTCAAGAAAAAAGAAACAGTCATAAGTCCAGAAGAACACATAGAGGGTTTTCAAACGTTTTGGAACTGTTATTGAAATGGGATAGGATATTGAAATTTCTGATTGGAAAATAGAGGCATGTGGCGTAAAGAAAAATACTGGTACCTGTGTCACTTCAAATTTAATCCTATGAAGCGTTTTGTTCTAACAAGGGCTAAACCCAATCCCATGAATAATGTGTTAGTGCGAGGAGAACCTCAGTATTGTAGTGATTTAGCAGTGGCTAAAACTATTTGTTGGTAGAAGTGACAAATATATAAGAATGATCAATCCTACCGTAATTGAAAGATGTCTTAAAGAGAATGCCATGAAATTACGAGACATTGATAAATTGTTAACTAAACATTATGGCAATGAATGGAAAACCTTTGACAGCCTCACATTTTACACAAATATTCTTGAAATAACAGGTAATGATGAGACTGAGAATGAGGAAATCATTGAGGGAGAGAAAGTCTTTGTAGAAGCAGATGATAATATTTTGAGTGTTTAGATGTTTAGGTTCTCATCCTATTATAAGTTACATGACTAAGTATGATAGTAAAATATATACATTTAACTCACTTTGAGTTTGTTATTCATTTTCAGTGATTTCCCAATAATTCTGTTGAAAAACTGTCAAATTTCCTAAACATGTTGGATGTAAAATAGGAAATCTCCACCTGTTAGTTGCAAACCTGGCAATCTAAATTTTTTATCACATCAGTTTTCATGATTATTGCAGAAAATTAGGTTATAATGTATTTTAAGTGACTATAAGAGTAGAAACTATATTCTAAAGAAAAAACCATTAAAGAATCTGGTATATTTACTAAGATTCAATAAATCAGTCTCTCCTGTAAAATTGGGTTGAATGGACATTGCCAGTTTTGCTTCTAGACCCCTCATATATCCCTTTATTGCTTAAATTATAATCTTCTTCTACGTTCTTTTTTGTCCACCACTATGGTCTCAGGAAGCTTCGCTGACTCGTACGTAGCGGACCCGAGTTCGATCCCCGGTCTGAACAAGATTATTGGGTGGTGGTTATTTCAGGGTTTTTATTCGCCTGTAAGACAAAGCTCAGGAAACATTAAGGCCCAAACTATCCCCGAAGATGATTTTTCCATCATATTCGTCATTGTCATATTCGCCATGTTTAGTATGAATATGTGTGTGAATGGTGTGAATAGTCTTAATGTTTTGATGTTTCGGAGGATGGCCTATATTTAAGTGGATCAGCCTGGTGGCGTGTGGTATGTAAAAAAGTTCCTATAAGGTAAGAGGTTAAACTGAGTTGAACATGTCATATAATTTATTTTTACCCCTGTAAGCTACGTTTTATTTATATCAACTTTCTTTAAATATCCAACTAATTTTGTAGTTTACACTTGTGTATGTGAGTGTAACTATAGAGGCACAAGGTTTTTGATACTGCTTATAGTATATTTTCCAAAATGTTATGTAACGGGGTATTCCAATATTCTGAAAAGGTAATAATAATAATAATAATAATAATAATAATAATAATAATAATACTTTATTTATTCTGGCAGAGTTAAGGCCATAAGGCCCTCTCTTCCACTCAACCAGCACAAATACAAATAAATATTTGACAAATATAGATATACACTATACTAATTATAAACAGTTAAAGATACAATAATGTAGCAATGTAAATATCATGTACAAACAACATTTTATAGGGTAATAACAATAATGATACGATAATAATAATAATAATAATAATAATAATTATTATTATTATTATTATTATTATTATTATTATTATTATTATTATATAAATATGATACATTATACGAGAAACACCCATTAATATATATACCTTACACTGGATAATAATGAGTCGAGTTTAGAGCATATATAAATTTAGATTCCTTTTAAACATGCCAATGTCCGGCAGCCCCTTATTTCTTGTGGTAGGGAATTCAAGTTGCGAGAAGTGAAGATGGTATATGACATGGAGTGATGTGATGTCCTTTGTTGCGGTATATTAGGCAAAATACTATGTTGTGATCTTGTCTTTAAGTTATGGTTTGAGGATAGATACTGGAAACGGGATGATAAATAATTGGGAATCGAGGTATGTAGGATCTTAAATAGGAGAATTAGACAGTGCGATTTTCTTCTCTCTTTTAGATGTAGCCATGACAATTCGTGGAATAATGGAGAAATGTGATCGTATTTTCGAACATTAAATATGAATCTGATACACATATTATGGGCACGCTGCAGTTTGTCCGACAATCCGTCACTTACGTCAGTTAGTAGAACGTCACAGTAGTCAAAATGCGGCACCACTAAAGTTTGGATTAAAATTCTTTTAAGAGTTGTAGGAAGAAAATGTTTAAGTCGCTTTAGGGAATGCATTATGGAGAAAATCCTTTTAGATGTTTGTTTTACTTGCACATGCCAATTTAAATTAGAATCTAAGTAAAATCCCAAGTTTTAAACGACGTCAGTATAAGGAATTTGTACATTATCTAATATGACAGCCGGCATATTGCCATTGTTTATGAAGTGTAATAGCCTTGGATGTAATAGCTTGCGTTTTGTTTACATTTAGTTTCAAAACATATTGTCTGGACCATAAAGCTATATGCCTGAGGTCAGTGTTTACTTTGTCAATATATTCATTAATTTCGTCAGACCTAAAGTGTGTGTAAATCTGTAGGTCGTCGGCGTAAAGATGATGCTTGCAGTTTTGTAGTTTCTTGGTCACGTCATTAATATAAATCGAGAAGAGAAGAGGAGCGAGGACGCCGCCTTGAGGTACCCCTTTCCTCACCAAGCGCCAGGAAGAAATGCTATTATTAACAGAAACTGATTGCTGACTATTAGTGAGGTAAGATCTAAACCAATCAAGGCAGTTTTTCGACAGATATAGTGTCTTTAGTCTCGCTACCATTAAGTCTATATCTACTGTGTCAAAGGCTTTGCTGTAGTCGAGTAGGACTATTGCGGTGAGTTTGCTTTTGTCCATTGAGTCTCTTATGTCCTCTACAATGTCAAGTAGTCCAGTACTTTAATGATGTCCTGTTCTAAAACCAGACTGATGCTTATCAAGTAAGTCGTGTGTGATGAGGTAGTCTGTTAACTGTGAGTGTATTATGTGTTCCAGTGCTTTAGATAAACAGGGAGGAATGCTAATTGGTCTATAAATAATCATCGAGTGTTGTGGTAGTGTTTTATTTCGGTGTAGGACGAACTAGAGCCATTTTCCAGAGTCTGGGATAGGTCCCGGTCATTATAGAGGCATTAAAAATGTGGGTTATTGTTGGGAGAAAAATGTCAATTATTTTTTGCAGGAGAGTTATTGTTATATTGTCTATTCCTTGTGCTTTAGATTTAATACGTAATACTGCTCTTTTGGCGTCATCAGGTGAGATATAGGAAAAAAAGAATTTGTCTCAGGTAGGTTGGGAATATGACATTAGTTCATCTATTGCCTGTTGTTTGTGTTGTGAGTTGTTGTCAGTAGGGAGGCGGGTATAATGGTCATTCAACTCATCTAGTGGTAGGTGAGCTGTTTCTACCTGTAGTTTATTTTGACAGAGGCCTATTGATTTTAAATTTTTCCACATGTCAGATGAGTTGGACATAGATTGTGTAATAATAGTATGGGCTTATCTTAGTTTTGCATTCCTGACAGTCTGGTTGACTTTATTCCTCGGATGTTTGTATGTCTGTAAGTCTGTCAGTTCTTTATTCCTCCTGTATTTCCTGTATGCTACGTCTCTCTGTCATAAGCAAGCGAATATTATCAGACATCCAGGGTGCAGGTGGTCTGTTTATACGTCTAGTCTTGATAGGTGCGTGTTTGTCATACAATTGTAAAATCATGTCATTAAAATGTTCAACTTTCTCGTCTACACTCCTAAGTGTCCATATGTTGTTCCAAGGTAGTTTTGCAACGTCATCCAAGTTGCAGTTGAGAGATTCTTGAGTGCAGCGGCCAGCGGAAGACTGGTGCAGCCCCAAATTTGTCTCTTTAGGATGGCCGAGGCCATCCCCGGGTTCCAGGGCTTTCGCCCTTTTGTCCCGTCAATTTTGATGAAGGTAGCCGAAAAGAATATAAAAGAGTGAAATGTGTGTGGAACCATGGCTGAGTGTGTATTTGCGAGTGTGTCCAAGGTGTTCATGCACGTCGAAGAGAGGTGTTTTTGCAGTTTTGAGTACAGCCAATCCATTGAGTGCGGCGCTTCTTGTAGCAGGCGTCGAAGGTGCCTAAGCCCGTCCCAGAAACGAAGTTCAATTCCCGCCCGGCTCAGTGGTGAAAGAGTGAAGTTACTGGTGGGAACTAAGGGGACTACTCCGGTATTCACCTTGTCGCTATGGAAACCACCGAAACCAATAGCAGAGTAGCTTGATAAAGAACAATTTTGATGCGAGAGCTGAAAGAGATTGTAATTTTAGGTTCGGGAAATAATTTTGAATATAAAATTTTGAATTTAGAATAAATTGGGGATGAATGAAGTTTACTGGTGGAGACTAGGGGCCTACTCCGACATTCGTCTTCGCGCCAAGGAAAACCACCGAAAACCTTGGCAGAGTAGGGGTGAAGTTATGTGGAAACTTGTCGAAAGATGGCCAAAATCGGTCCGGGCCGTCCGGTTCTTAAGGTGCATAGCCGGTAATTCACCTATTGTAGTCGCATTTGCGCTAATGGGAGTCCCTAGAAGGAGTATAGCGGGTATTTCTCCTAATGTGATCGGATCTGCTCCAATTGTTGCCCAGGATGGCGCCGACTTTACTGTCGATGATAGTATCTCGGTCCCAGGTTAGTTTGATGTGCAGATCATACTGAGTTTGACCCTTACAGAGTGTTTCAGCTATGCATGTGGCAATATTGTGGGAGAGATTTTGTTCTTGATGGAAGCAGGGGCATTTACGCCAACATGTGCATGTGACATCAGTTCCCACATTTCTATTGACCATGATAGGTCGATGTACTACGTCCTGAGTGGCTGTAGATTTGCACGGTACCGGGACAGTTTGAGTGCCCACGGCCGTTTTTCTTTCGGGCTTTGCTGTGGCCAAGCCTGCGCTTTCGGTTTGTGAGGCCGTTGATGTCTGTGTCACTGCTGGTTTCGTGAATAAATCCCTGCTTTGTGTGGGAAGAAGTGGAGGGGCACGGGGCGCCTTTGAGCCTGTGCTGTGAGTGAAGGCAGCAGGAGCAAGCTCTACTGGGACTGCCAGTTTATCGGTATCTGGAGTGGCCTGAACTACTATTTTTCTCCTTCTAGGGGATTCAGGTCGGAGGGCAATGGGCACCTCCGAACCTGTACTATTGGGAAGGGCAGCAGGAGCGAGCTCAACTGAGACTGCCGGAGTATCAGCAGCAGGAATTGCCTGTACTGCTCTTTTGGGGCGCGCGGCAGGCTTGGGGACCTTAGCACGGCGGTACGCTTCCACTTTAACTTTGTAATGGCAGAGGCGTTTAATTTGGAGGATATCCGCTGCGTTGGGCCCTTCCGCCAGGACTGCTATGAAAATTGGCAGCGGCCTCTTGGTCCTCCCAGAGGTCATGTTGACCACCTGAAAGACTTCGAGGCCATGACCCTTGAGGTCGTCCTGGATCTCGGTTGGGTCCACGCCCGAGTCAATCCCTTTCACTACAAATTTACGCGCTGTAGCCCGCGATTTTTTATTCCCTTCGCAGCAGGGAATGTTACGCTGCAGCAGCAGCTGTCGGTATTTGTAATAGGCCGACAATGAAGTCAGCCTAACCCTAGTGCCGAGCGGCGTTGGTTCGCAAATGAATGCGCGCGGCTCGATTTCTGCGAAAACCCTGTTCGCGGCTGCCAACTCGACGGTAAATTCCCGACTTATCAGCAGTGGAGAGGGTTTCGATTGTGATTGACGCGAGTCCCGTGACCCCGAACCCCCAGTGGGCCCACCGTCGTTGGACGGTAAGTCCTCCGGAGACCGGTCGACTCGAGTCCCCGAACCCCCGGTGGCCCCGCCATCATTGGACGGTGAGTCCCCCGGAGGCCGGTCGACTCTCGAGACCTGAGTCCCTGAACCCCCGGCGGCCCCGCCGTCGTTGGACGGCAAGTCCCCCTGAGGCCGGTCGACTGTCATCGGTATCTCGGCTTGTCTGGCAGGAGGTGCTGCAGTTTGTGGCGTCGATGGCTGTATTTTCCCCGCTAGGGATTTCTGGCGCGTTCGCTGCGCGATTGGTGGAGTGGGAGCGACGTTTCGGCTCGTTCTCTTCTTCTTATTGGGCTTTCCCATTGTGTGAGGGTTCTTATTTAAGGTTTGGGAAATGGTATCACCGGTTGGAGGTGCCCTGACAAAGACCCTGGGATAGGGGCCGAGCTAGGGGCAGAAGGGATAAGGCCTATTGCCTTCTGGGGTAAAGGTGCTAACAGGGGGGGGGTGGGTAGGTATGAAGAACCCTCGCTGAAAAAGAAATGCTGTCGGGACAGTTTGCTATGCTGCCTGACCACGTGACGCTGCCGCTAGGGGCGCTGGGCGCAGTCGCTGAGCACGATTGTGTGCGAGGGAGTCGTTCCCGGATGCCGTCCGTTGAGGCTTCGCTTGCCGGTATGCAGGAGCGCTTCTAGGACGATCAGGAGCTCCGTCCTCTTCTACTGCTGGCCATCGAGTCCAATCGCAACGTCATCAATTAATTGCGCATAATTTATATGTTTAAAGTCTCTGTATGTTACAAGTCTAGGTCTACGTTTAGAGCAAAGGAGTGAATATTCAATGTATATTAAGTCATGTGCAGAGATGCCTGGAGCTTCTATCTGTCCACTAGTTATAACTTTTTGAGGATTATTTGTTATAATTAAGTTTAGTAGTGTGTCAGAATAGCTAGTATGATGGGTTGGTTCTGAAGGCAGTATTGTCATATTGCATGACTGGAACATTGTCTGTAGTTGTATAGTGTTGTAAGAATTTGTGGCTAATAGGTTAGTGTTGAAGTCTCCTAGTACAGTTACAAGTTCATAAGATGGTATCAGATTTTGGAGAATTGTTTCAATGTCATGCAGGTGACCGACATTCGGGGACTTATAAACTACTCCTAATAAACATTTCTGCATTTTTGCTCTAATGTCTATAAATAGGTATTCGGGTCGAGAGGAGTATTCACTAGGCGAATGGGATACAATTTTCGGTTGTAGATCGGAACGTATATACATCGCCACTCCACCTCCATTTTCCCGATTCTGTCATTCCTAATCAAGGTGTAATTTTGCATGTTTACAAGAGAAGAAGGAAGGGTATTTTTCAGCCATGTTTCAGAAATTAAAATGACATGCAGATTAGTGTTGAAAATGTAGTTTGGAATTCTGAGAAGTGGGACAGGAGTGACTGTGCATTACAATGTGTTATTTTGAGTGTATTGCTGTTCAAAGAGAAACGTGATTTTAAAAGGTCTGAGGTGGAAAGGGTGTGTTGAGATGGGGACAATGGAACTGTCAAAGACCGAAAAGGGGCTGCAGGTGCATTACTTAAATCTATGGTTGAAATGTTACTAACTAAAACAAGAAAACCGTAAATATGAAATATCAATTGGTGTTTAGTATATGAAGTACTAAATTAAATTAATAAAAAATAGATTATACACGAAAAAATGAACACAGTAAATAATGAAATACTAATAGCAATAAATTATAAAAAGTAACGAGTTATATAAGTTTCTGAGTTGATAATTATCACTCTGACCTGAGATCTGATAGATGGTTTATTCGCTTTTTTCTGTCTCCTATCTTAACAATGGCAGAACCATCTTGGGTCCAGACATTGGTTACGCCATGAATATTGATAGCTTCGCGAAGTAACTGATGCCTAGCACTAGTAAGGTCCTCATGAATTGTAATTCCACTGCCTTTCAAAATCTTTTTATTGCAAAACACCTCATTTCGCTTACGGTAGGACACAAATTTAACAATGACAGCCCTAGGTCGTCCACCATCTGTTTTTCTACCAACACGATGACTACGATCAATGTCACTGATCTGGAGACAAACACCAACTTTTTCTGCTACCTGCAAGGCGATGGTATCTGTGTCTTCGTTTTCTTCCTCCGCAATGTCAAAAACACGCACACACTGACGCCTTTGGTATTGTTCTAAGCTATCAATCTTAGATTCCAGAGTCACTATCTTGTTATCGCGGTCCTGAATAGACTTCTGGAGTTCACTGATTAAGGCGTGACTTTGCTCTAATGCCACTTTTAATTCTATAACCGCCGCAGCAACAGTCTCCTTTATTACGTTGGCAACACTTGACAGCATGGTAGCATCTTGTAGTGACTCTTGTAAGACACGCTTCACCACCTCTTTTATTTCCAATGAGTTATTCTTCTTGGAGCCCATCTTATGAATTTATACTTAGCCAAATTGTTTTATATAACACAAACTATCAGTTATGATGTTTTAAGCGACTTAGAATGTGTTCACACCTTCAAAATAATATGTTGGTCACGAGCGATATACAACACGTCTAGTCACTTTCCGCCATTAAACTAGGGAACTATCAATCTGGCTTCATTACTAGAAAATCCACAACTGAACAAATTGATACTTTAATACAAATCACTAAAAAAATATGAACAAAATATTGAAACCCATTATTTATTTATTGATATCTCAACACCATACGATAGCATCTTAATATAAAATAAGTTAAAATATACCTTCTTAGGTAAAATCCGTCGTCCTCAACTTATAAAATATGTAATATTTATGCCTGTAGGCCTTTCAGAACATCCGTTCCATCTTCAGCAGGTTCCTCTTCGCTACAACATCCAGTATGATGGTTAATGCTGCTGGTCCTAATGTGGCATTGTCGTGACTAAAGCTTCTTCCTGACGATATCGTATAGTGGGTTGTTTAGTCTGGGAGTGCCTTCATTTATTAAAAGCTTGTTGTCTATTTCCTTGATAATTTCCATGTCTTCCAATACGTTGATTTTAGTTGGATTTCCCTCTTTGTATACTATTGTAAGGATGTCTTCTATTGAGTTCATTCTATGACCGGCGTTTATTATGTGCTTAGCGTAATTAGACTTTCCATATGCGTATACGAAATCATTACGATGTTCTTTAAACCTTATGTTGAAGCTTCTTTTCGTTCTATCTATATATAACTTGTCACAGTCTTTGCATGTTAATTTATATTCACCCTTGTCATTAAATTTATTCTGTGTTTCTATTTTGTTACTCATTACATTATTTAGTTTATTATTAGTTTTGTAGGCTATGTTTAAATTTTTATTTATTTTTTTTAATGTTTTTGCCAATTTTATGGTTTCGTGGCCTGTGTATGTTAGTGTAGTCCATGTATTATTAATCTCTGTTTCTCTTTCCAGTTTCGTTGTTTTATTTATATCGATTTTCCTCTTTTGTTTTCTTACAAGTTTCTCTATAATTTTGCTGTTGTATCCATTGTTTCTGGCTATTTTTTTGATGTACCGCAATTGCTTATTGTAATTAATTTTGTTTAATGGCAGTTTTAGCATTCTGTTAATTAGGCTCTTGAAAACGCTGTTTTTTTTGTTGGTACGGATGTCACGATTTATTGTTAATTCCAAGCATATTAGTTGGTGGTTTTCTGTATATATCTATTTCATTTTTTTTTTGTTTTCTAGTTTTTAACTATGTTAAGATCCAAAAAAGTTATGTTGTTTTGTTCAATTTCTTCTGTGAATTCCAATTTATTGTGCATATTGTTTAATTCTGATAGAATTTCTTCTTCTTTTCTGTCTGTACTTTGATAAATTATTATAATGTCATCTACGTATCTAGCGATTAATTGTATGATGTATTTTTGTGTTAATCTTTCGTAGTGTATATTTTCTAAAAGTTGTATGAATATTTCTGATAATATCCCTGAAGTTGGAGATCCCATATAGATTCCATCTTCTTGTATAAATATATCTCATTATTAAATTGAAAGTCATGTTGTGTCATTATGATTTTTGTGATATTATCTACAGAGCTGGTATTTACAATGCGATGATGGAGTTGAAATTTTCTATGAAAGTAGTGAAAGTCATGACTAGTTAAGGCCTGCATGGACGGCAGTCAATGTCAAATCTACTGTCTGATCTAACGGAATCCTTTAAAATAACAAATGAATTAAGACAAGGTGACTTACTAACCTGTCGTTTATTTAATATTGTCCTAGAAAAAGTAATAAGATATGATGATATACTATACTAGAAGTACAATACTCCATAAATCAACTCAATTTTAGATTATTCCGGTGACATAGACATAATTGGTAGACCAGAGAAAGTTATCAAGAGAATCTTAATGACACTAGAAATAGCAGCTAACAAAATGGTGAAAATAAATTAAGAAAATGCTAAATATGAGCTGTAATCTCTCGCATACGATTATTGGTAAAAAAAGACCCGTATAATTATTGATCAATATAAATGTTAGAGGGACTCTGTGTTTTATATCTTTTCTCCTTAATTAACGATACTAACAAAGCCAGTCAAGAAATTTGTAGGAGAATTCACAATGTCAGTAAAGCGTACTTTGGATTATTGAGACACTAAGTCAAGGTTTCTTACATGAAAAAATAAGTAATATATGTAAACTCTGGTAAAAGAGTATTGATATGTGGTAGTGAAGCATAGTCATTGTCCGAGACCGTTGTGTCAGGTCTGGATTCATTTGAAAAGAAGATAATAAGAAAACAGAGGAACTTCGGGTAATGTGGCCATTTGTTTTGAATTTGTTGTTTTTCTTCTTTTAATTAAGGGAGAAGAATTTTGTCTATTTACAGTGATTATCATTAGTGTTATAACTATGAAATAACATTGTTATTTTATTCAAATATGGAAACATCTTCAGCATTTATAAACTTTTTTACATTACAAGGGAGGTCCACTTTAACCTCCATATTCGGATAAAGTGGACCCCAGAGTCCACCTTAGTTTTTAGTATATTTTTAAGTTTATTTACTCTATTAGTTTATACAGAGAGGCTAAATATATCTGAAAATATTTATCAATAATCGTAATTGAAAAGCATTGATATTTATTTAATGTTTTGAAAAATGATTGTTGATTATAACATTCACACGTCAATCAACGGCAGAAAGCAACCATCTTTGGCTTTAGTAAAATTACAAGGATATTAAATAAAATTAAGTGCATGGTTTTACAGATAGCATCCTCATTGATAAAATACACGTATTCATGTAAAGTAGACCTTGGTCCACTTTAACCGCCTCATGTAGGGTCCATATTAACTGAATACCATTGTCATGTTTAATTATTTTATACAGCCGCCATATCATATAATATAAAACCAAATCCGTCAGCATATTAAAACAACATCTAAATTATATATATTTAGGAGGTTTTTAACATTTGCAATATTCAATAGCAGAAAATATGAATTAATTCTTAGCTTGGAAAACTTTTAAAATGACAGTTTTCATAAATATCACAAACAAATCCTTCTTCGCACAAAGAATAAAATAAACTGGCCTTGAACACGTCAAAGTTGAAGAGGGGAAGAAATTAAAATATTTTCTGTTCGGGGGCAGCACCTATTAAAGAAGATTTTAAGAGGGTCCACTTAAAACGAGGGATCTATGTTACCCGAACTTCCTCTATATATGGGCCAGTATGCGACAAGGGATAAATCGCGTATAAGAGATAACTCTGAGATTATCAGTTGTGTGAGTCTCCTGATGTGGTTACTTCAAATAAAGTTTCAAGATTGTGATGGGCAGTGCTCATACAAAGAATGACTGAACATACCTAAGAAAAATTATGGAAAGTAAATTTTGAGGAAAAAAAGGAATGTGGGACGACCGAGGAAACTACGTTGGATGTATGGGTTTTGGAGGATCTGCGGAAGCTGAGAATCGAAGGATGGTGGCTGGTTGTCGGTGACAGAGAAGTCTGAAGGGGGTTCTGAGGGAAGCCGAGGCTCCAATCGGGATTTAATACTGCTGCTGATGATTATGATATGTGAGTATTATGCAACTGTTTCTTATCAGATTTTTTCGAGTTCAGTTAGTTGAGTACATTGATTTTTTATGAGTTTGTTCATAATTTGTTAATTGTAGCCTTTGTTGTATTTAATTGAAAGAATTGAAATAACAAATAAAAAATAAAATGGGTAAACATAATAAAAACTACACAAATCAATGAAATAGATAGATAAATAGATACATGGAAAGTTCTGTGGCCATCACAAAACTGTTTAGCGGTGAGCGATCCGTTTTGGTTCTCCTTAATAGGTAGAACCTCGGGTTCCTGTAAAATACATTGGCCCAGTGAATCAATTAAATGAAATAACGAGCAATATAATACGCCAGTAATTTATTTTAATAGCGAACTCTTTGTTCAAGAAGACGTAATTCCAATGGGAAGACCAAAATCTGGAATTCTATCCCAAATCTTTTTGCAAGGATTTGGGAATAAACAGTTGGAGAAATTAATTAAACATTTCAACATAAAACTAATATAGTCCGGTCAAAATAGACATTTCAATTTACAAAAATTCGCATAGAGCTGAAAATTGGTACGAATGTTGGGAAAACCATTATAAATTAAACGTGAAAAGTCTCCATCGATTCCACATCTGCAAAAACAGTTATTCAAGGTCAAATTTCGCGAATATCGGTTTTTTGCATGTTTCATCCAAACCGTAAGTTTTATCATAAAAAATAGGTCAGACAAAAGTTGTAGACCAGGCAATTGTCTACAAACATTGTTCTTATACTTTTTTTCATAAGAATCACCATTCTCGAGATATCGCGATTCTAAAATTTGAAGAAGTATTCTACATAATATGCACACATTTCTCCACCACCTGTGAAGTAGTGTACTTGGAGCATTTTTTTAATGTGGTGTCAATAGGTGTACTCCACGATCTATTGTGATTAAGTTTTATTAAATAATATTATATTAATTAAAACATTGTACTTTTGGGAATGATATAAGTGACAAAAGGTATTCTTGATTCCTGGTAATGTTAATCGGACTGATAATCTTCGAATTCTACTTCGACAGTAATGTCTTCTTTGATTTCTTCTTCTTCTTGTTGGATATTTGTTACTTGTTCTGAGAAAGATGTATCAGTTGTTTCTTCATTGAAATCATATAAATGTTCATGTGTTCCATTTGATTCAACATTGAAGTAAGACTGGCTTTGACAATTGGAACAAAATAATCCGAAATTAAAATATAAAATTATTAAGTATTTACCTAAAATAGATAAATATTTCATAATTTTATATTTTAATTTTGAATAATACCTCAACGGAACTTCATCATGAACCTTATTAATGTTGAAAATAACCCGATTTTTTACAGCCACATTTTGCACTACAATCCTTTTTGCAATTACAAAAAATGGTGTTAATACCTGCTGAGCAGGTGGGAATAACGTTTGAATTGGTTCCAAAATATTATCTATTAATTGACCCAAATTGCAATTTTGCTTTGAAATATCTAGGCTAACAGCAGTCATAATACTGTGGCTGACATTAGTTTTAATAGTTCTAATTTTAAATTGTTTATTTTTAAGAATTACTTGTTCCAAGAAATAAGTCAATGACTCCGGAATATCGCTGTTAATATTTTCAAACATTCTAGTAGGCGGGGGGTTATTTGAATTATCAAAATAATACTAAAGTTTGAATGTCCCATGGAATGATTGCTACTGCAGCTTTGATGATTCTAAACCGTTCTTCCTTTTCATTTTGAATTTTTTTTCATACCAAGCTTGGTTAAGAATATCGTGATGATCATACTTTAACTTCAATCGAATCTTAATTGTTCTATTATCGAAAGCTGGATTTTTAAATTATTTTGTAATTTTTCCAATGAAAACTGACAGTCGTCACTTTTTTCTCTATCGCAACATTATTAGATTCATCTTCAGAACGACCGATTTTGCCCCCATTGGTGGGTCTCAAGAAGGAATTATAGCAATTATTATGGTACCTAGCCTCAGCAGCAACTAGATCATATTCGTACTGAATACGTGCAGTAAATATTTTTGCAGCGTCATCAGAATGAGTTCGAGCTACCTTCAGAATGGATTCTTTAAATACAAGTGTAGCAACTTTACTAATTTTACGCCCAACATTTTGCGTTTTTTTCTTCTCAGCCTCTTCATTCGTTTCATCTCCACAAAATAAGCAATATTTTTTTAACAAGAAACGGATTCACTTACGCGTGCTCTAGTAAGAGGTGGACTGACTTCAGACGTACTGGCTTGCTCCATCCCATAGAGTCTTTTAACTGCAGCAATATAACTCTTCCGAGTGTACATTGTACGGCACTGCACATAAATTGTCACATATTTCTTGTCCTTCAGGTATTCAGAAAACCCATAATTTCTATCGACACTTCAATCAACAATAACTGTTACATTTTCAGTCAAAGGTTTACTACAAACAAAGGAAAATTGCGACATTGTTTTAATTATTGAACAGCACAAATTGTTTTATAAATATTATTAACAAGCACGTGTATCAATAGCCACATGTATTCACTGTAAGGGAACGTTCAACACTATACTAAAAGTCTTTCATTCATTCCTTTCCAGAAAAAACAGGTATATGACTGTTGCCACTCGGACAACAATAGAATAGTCAGCAGATGTTCTTAAGGTTATAAGGCTTTATATTAGCTTGACCTGTATCTATGTAACGGAATCTTTCAACGCGATTTTCACCCACTTAAAATCATTGGATAGACTTGAAACTTTGTAAACTTGTAAAAGACCCGTGACAATACAATAATTTCATATTTTATTTCTAAAATCATGGCCAGAATCATCAGAAAATCAGAACAAGTGTGTTTGTAACCATGTAACGGAATTTTTGAACACGATTTTCACCCACTTAGAAACATTGGATCGACTTGAAACTTTGTATACGTGTAAAGGATCCGTGACAATATAATAATTTCGTATTTATTTTCTAAACTCCTGGCGAGAATCATCAGGAAATCAATAAAAAAGTGTCTTTGTATCTGTGTAACGGATTTTTTGAACACGTTTTTCACCCACTTAGAAACATTGGATCGACTTGAAACTTTGTATACTTATAAAGGACCCGTGACAATACAATAATTTCATATTTTGTTTCTAAAATCCTGACCAGAATAATCAGAAAAAAAAATGAAAAGTGGTATAATAGGTTGCGGACTTGTCGACTTTTTAGTCAATCGTTGTAAGAGCTCAGTTGGTAGCGCGGTGAACTCTAGTAATCCGTAGGTCGCTGGTTCAAATCCGGCTGGGAGATTTTTTTAGAACAGTATTACTTTTAGCTTATACTACAATAGATTCGAATTTAAAGATATTTACATTTTTATCTTATTCTGTAAAATATTAAAACTAAAAAATAAAAAATAAATAATAGTTCTAAAAAACTAAAACAACACGCTTTATTAGAAAACCGAACTAAAAAAATTAAAAATAATTTTAATTTCCAACACGCTTCGGATAAATAATTTTACCATCAAAAGCATTTTCTTCTTAGAGACTGTACTTTTACCAATATCTGTTTATTAACAAATATATTAATTGATAAAGAGCACCCCACTCTTTTGATGGTTAAATTATTTATTCGAAGCGTGTTGGAAATTAAAATTATTTTTCGCGTGACTGTTATTATTAGGTTTATTGTGTAATTGAACAAACATTTAAGTTATTACTACTCGTTTGTTTTCTTCTGTTACATTAATAATACTAAATAAATCGAACCAATTAATATAGCCTATAGGATACGTTGCCAATTAAAGGTCTAGAGAAGCAATGTGATGTACCATGACCGTGTCTAAAAAATTCCTCTGCCGATTTTAACCGATAAGCACTAAAATCCAGCACCAAATCTTTCATTTAAACTATAGGGAAATAATACAATACTTGAATTAGTAGATTGGGTAATCCTCACTGCCTACTGTCCGCGCTGCGTCCCGCCTCGCTCCATTCCACACTTACTCAGGCAGGGACATCCATCTGCTTCGAATAGTGGGTTGTCATTGCTGGATTCTGGCTTCTAATTCTGTGCCTTGTAGTTAAAGCGGTATTATTATTTTTTTTACTAGAATTAAAATTATTCCAATAGAGGGCTCAGGAGGACCTTGAGGTAATTGGAGGTTATGACACCTACACTTTTAGAGAATCGACAGGAGATGTCAGTCGGGTTCGTAACCCTGCGTGATGGCTGCCTTTATCCGCATAACATATTTCTGGTACTCATTTCCGTTAGAGATTAAGTTGACCCAAGAGCCACCGGTGTCGACAGAAAGTGTAGAACCTAGTGCATTTAAAAATCGGACCTTATCGGGACTGTAACCCCTGACTTTCCGTTAAGTAACCTATTAACTGATTATTAAACATCCTTGTTAATCAATAGTGATAACTGCATATCAGTATATATCTATCTATCTATAATGGCGTAGCCCATTGTTGAGCTATAGTCTCTCCTTTATAAGGAGTTACTAGACCAAATTAATTTTAGTTACTTTATTTACTCATAGATGTCATGGATGGCATGCAGTCAACACACCGACCCAGTGAGACATCTTACAGGCAACTAAGGTATTACTATGAAGCTGAGGTCGTTAAATTTTGCTTTTTATTCAGGCTTAAGGATCTTTTACGAGCTGAAAATCTTCATATTCGGGACCCGCGACTTAAAGTCCCTCCCGGAGGACTTGCTCCTTGGATTTTTCTGTTCATAACTATGTAGATAGAGTGATTGAATGACACTAAAACACAGGACAATATATTTTTTACGAGAGAGACCAATATCTAAAAATGTTTGTTTTCATCGTTATAGAACGGAATAAATTGGTTACATTTATCCTAAGGTTTGTAATATATGGCCAACCTGCATAAAATTAGTTTAGTATGTGTTGCTGGTGGATTTACTGCACATTCTCAAATTTTGACCGCCCCTAACTGTGTGCTCTATTCTTTGTACTGCCACATCAAAATTTTGAATAAAATTTGACTTCAATTAATAACTCACTATAACATAATTTTGTTTTGTTGGTGAAAGTTTCTTACCTATTATTTTTATATCTACAGGAAGTCTGTACCCGAAAATACACCACAAAGCTTATCCATACGTTCACAACATGCACGAATTTCCTCTTGTAAATGTTCATTTCGTTTTTCTATATCATCATGCGAGTTGTCAGCTGTTTCTGAAACATCCTATGCCCGATTGAACGTACGTTTAAGTGGCCAAGTTCAAATAAGTATCGAATAAATATATTTGGCATATGAATCCGCATATAGGATTTATGTGGTCGGAAAGTAGATGATTTAGGTCAAATTAATTCCGCGGATGGAAACCACAAAATCGCATTGGGGTATTAAACTGAATTGTTTACAATATTAGGAACCAATAATGAGAAATTAAATGAACTGGTATTTAACATATTTGTATGCTGTGCATACTTCTATAATATCTTATAAATTAGTTTCATTCTCAACCCATACGTATTCTCCCATTATCGCTAGGCATCTATTCAGGACTGAGTCAGTTTGCTAATTTGAGATCCTCTAAATATTTTCTCAAACGTGGGATAAATACCTATATCGCAAGAGAAAATTTTAGCTACATTTTTCTGTTAATTTTAATTCATCACAAATATATACCGTACCTGATTTATAGGCTCTGAAATTTGTGTATTTTTATCCAATGTGTGCTTCAAATTTTTCCAAAATATGTAAATATCATAAGAAAATTGCATTCATATGTTCATTGAACTAAATACTTTACTTTCACTAGTTAACTTTTACTACGTCACACTACTTTTGACCAATAACATTATATAAACAGAAAAACCTCAACCAATCATGATAGATTATCCCACAATTTTTACCACCTCCCAGCATTTATTTTTTTATCGCCTCCTTAGAATGTTTTGTTTTTTATTATTATTTAGATTATATTACAAGGTCTGTTTTAATAAAAAATGAGTCAATCAACAAAGCCATTTGTAAACGTCCATGTAGTTCAACGAAGATTGTATAGTTGACGCAACTGTTATCAAGAGAATAAACTCATTAAAATACACTGCTGCCATCTAGTGAAATAATATTCTAATGATATGATGCTACATTTTCAAACTGTTTAGTATTTCAGTAAGAAGTAAATTAATGCTTTATTGTTTTCTTGTAGTTTATTTCTTTTAATTTTTATATAATTTTATCTAGTCGTCAAATAGTCAATTAAATCCCACTCGAGTTTTAATTTGCTTTAGATAAAACAAAACCTTTAGTGAGATTACTGTAGAAATTGCATTGAAATAAGGACGTGGTTGCTACAACACGAATTTAAGAAAACTGTGAGAAAGTACCTATATTTAATTCTCCACGCTGTAAATCCCTGTTTCAGTTTATAACAACTAAATATTTTATGTTACATTAGCCTAATAACCTAGTAGTTAGAGCTTCTGGCAGCAGTTCACGAGGTCCCGGGTTTGATTCCCGCTCAAGCTACAGGATTTTTTCTTTAAAATAAATCATTTGTGTGGTCGCCCATGGTCTGAAACATAACATAAGTTTAGGCTGAGAGGTGGGTTACAATTCATCCAATACCGGGATAAATTGTAGAAATTTCGTAAGACAACCAGATGGCATTGGACAAGTATATCCATACTTATTCATTTTCTATTAAAACTTTCATACAATGCACATATATATTTTTTCTTTGAAAATTATATTTAGGAGAATAACCTACATCAAAAAGGGACAAATATTACAAAAGCCCTATAAATATACAACACAGAACCTTATTAATAAGGTTTCGTTTATTAAAAGGAACAAAAATTATGTTATATACAAACCCATTTTTATCAAATCCAAAAAGTGATTATTCATATAGATGATACATAATTTGAGTCCTGGGAAACAATATATATATATATATATATATATATATATGGTATAATAAGAAAAATAAATGCCTGGACGGGATTCGAACCCGGATCTCTGAGTCTGTACCTCAGCGTGATATCCATTACACTACCAGGCGAATCCAATTCAAACACTTATTTTTCTTATATATGTATTATACTCTCCATTATTACTAGATGTCGCGAGAACTCGGTCTTCACTGCCACCTAGTAGCTGACTATAACAAGTAAGCAAATTAAAGATAATATTTTTACCTTATAGCAGTGACGCTTTATAGATGTTATAATTAAATGTTTAACATTGAGCAATGTAAGCTTAATATGGTATAATAAGAAAAATAAATAAATAAATATATATATATATATATATATATATATATATATATATGTGAAAATGCATAGAAATATGAAAATCCCGTCCCTAATCAGAACCTTATATGAACGTTGTCTTTAGATAAAATAATTGAATTAGTAATGTTTTAGTACTCACACACACCCGACAGAATATATATATATATATTTATTTATTTATTTATTTATTCAGATGTGTATTTAACGTGATTTAACAATATCAATAGTTAGACTCCACAAAATATTTCCTTTAAACCTGTATGACTTTACACCAGATATAAAAATGAAGATATACCAGTTATTTGGAAAAGTTGAAATCAGTTTCCTACATCTTAGATCGTATATTTTCAAAAGAAAAATTATTATGATAATATACTTAAATACTTCGGCATTCTACAGAGTGTCCCAAATTGATGTATACACTATTTGAAACGTTATTTCTCAGCAACGAAATGAGACTAAAATACAATTATTTTGTGTTTTATTTCTTAGCCCGTACATGTTAAAAATGCTCACCTCCTGCCGCAGTACACTCCCAACAACGAAGTTGAACAGAGCGACACACGTTTTGGATTATTGTTATTGAAATGTCTTTGACGGCATGTTCAATCTGATCTCTCAGTTCCTCCAGTGTTTGTGGTTTTGTGGTGTACATTATATTCTTTACAGTTCCCTATAGAAATATGGGCTAAATCAGGAGATCGAGACGGGAACTCCGTAGCATTTCCTCTTCGTCCTATCCATCTCTGATTTAATGTGCGATCAAGAAAATTTCTACATCGACATGAAAGTGAGGTGGAGCCCCACATTGTTGGAAGTAAACCTCATTTTCATTCTCAAAGAGATCTTCAATACGTGGATTCATGATATCCAACATTTTCAGTACGTTTGACCCGTAACAGTCCTTTGAAAGAGGTACGGCCAAATTAACCCTCGGGAAGACAAACCACACCATACCGATACTCCTAGAAGATTGACGGTCTTTTCGTAAATGATGTTTGGGTTTTACATACAATTATGTCGATTAATTGTGCCATTAAGTTTGAATGTGGCTTCATCTGACCAAACAATTGAGTCTGGAAAATCTTCCCTTTCGTCACACTTCTGCAGGAACCACTCACAAAATTGCAGTCGTCTATCTGGGTCGTCCTCATTTAGTGCGTGGAGAAGTCTCGGAATGCAAGGCTTCCATTTTTGGCCCTGCAAAATGCGATGAACACTGCTTTTCTTGATACGATTCTCACGAGAACATTGCCTCACTGACTTCTTTGGGGATCGTGCAAAAAACCTGCATGACTGCAACAGTACTCTTTCTTCCGCACCGACCTTTCAACACATCTTGCACCGTTCCATCGTCTTCAAACTTGTCTCGGATTCGTTGTATTGTTACCCTTGTTGGTGGTGGTGTCGTATATTCAACCATTCAACGTCGTTGCACTTCAACAACATTCTCCACTTTCCTATAACACTTCAGTATCCACTTACGTTCATCGAATGATAATCTCGCCGCCATTGTTGTTTATAAATACATGAAGATCGATTAACCTTTTGCTATGCGTTTCCAGTGCCCTGTGGATCAAACACAACAAACATTGTATTTCTATCTCATTTCGTTGCTGAGAAATAACGTTTGAAAGAGTGTATACATAAATTTGGGACACTCTGTATTAAATAATAAATATTAATGTGCCTGAACGCAATTGTGGGATTCGAAAACTGCCCGAAAAGGCTTTAAATATGTTTTAGTAACTATGAGTTCTAATAATTTTATTTGAAAGTTTAACTTTCCAGTGCACATTCTAAAAAAATTAAATTTATTTACAGGTATTTTACTCAAAAACCATCATAGAGAGAGGCAAGCAGTAATAACTACAACCAACACAATTTACTGAATAAAATTAACTCTGTAATGTTATGCGAATTATGTTGTAATTGCATATCGGAATTGCACTTAATACAATTCTGCTTCTGTCATATCATATAAATTGAGGGAATATTTATAAAGTTCTCAGTATTTTTAATTGTAGTAATTAGTGTTTTTATATACAAGTTATGAAATTTATTGACTTTTCAGTAAACATAAAATATATACATTTACAATACCAGGGTGCGCACCTGGCCTGTTTGGCCGTTGGTGTCTATTTCTGTTCCAAATTTAAAGAGCATTCTACACACACACACACACACACACACACACACACACACACACACATATATATATATATATATATATGTATATACACCTATACACCTATACACATCCATACTCATATATAAAAAACAGAAGTAGAAATATTTTCTCTGCCTCTCTCTCATCCATGCTATTATATACTGTATATTTATCTCCGATTTCGTATTTTACAATTATTGAAATCAATCAGTGATTTCTTAACAACTAAATATTGACAATTAAAATGACAGCTTAGATACAAAAACTATGACGTAACAATACTTCAATAAAAACAAATCATTACGTCACACACCTAAATGCTGCTATGTAATTATTTTATTTTATTAAATTTAAATTTAGTTTCTGAAATTTCGTCTTCTAAAAATATTGTACTTAAGTAGTAAAGAAAGTGTCTCCTACAAACATCTGATTCATCTATAAAAATATCAGTTTCTTTATACTACAGCAGTTACATAATTAACATCCGATTTTTACCGGTTCTAATAGAAAGTCCAATAATTCAACCACATATCAGGTTTCATATAATATCATTAATTTGGGATATTAATCTGTGGAACATTCCCATTTGATAAGGAATCGTTTTTACTTTATGCATTCATATTCGAAAAAGAGATAGAACTATTATATTATGTGTTAAACAACCCGCTGTAAGGAAGGGAACAAACGAAAACAATACCAGGTTAGAGAGTTAGTACAACTACAGGGAAGAAATCGTATATATTAATCGAGTCTTACTGTCTTGAATAACGTGAGTAGTATGATTTTAAAATGTGTAGTACTTCTGTTCGAACACGCTCACTCGACCCCTGACTCACAGCAACACTATCTCTACAGCGGGTTGTTCAGCTCAGCGTATAACAGTACAAGAAAATGTTTCACCTTTGTCGTATTTTTTATTATCTAACCACAAGTAAGTTATCACTAGATAAGGTCACGATAAAAATATTTAGTAGATTATGGTCACATTAATGAGGACTGGCCTATAATGCCAACATTTATTTAAATTTTAAATGACAAAATACATTTACAAATCTAATAAAGCGATTTAATAAAATTTAACCAAAGTTACTCTATCCTAAATGTAAAGTTAACAATGTCTTTTAAGTATTTCGTCATGTCGCATTATATATTTTGATTATATTTAATACATCACTGGAACCAGATATTTTGAATGACAGTAACAGCAAAAATGAGTAAAATAGGCATACTGCATTTAACATTATACATTTGTATTAATATTCTTGGATTAAATATTAATATAAAAAATCTTAATGTTTAGTAGTAGAGTAAATCCATGTAGATCTTGAGTCTCTCTCTTTCCTCCCCTCCTCTTCCCGAAGCGTCGACCATCGCAAGAGGATTCACTTGCCTGTGTCCGCACCCACGGTACTCCTCTTCCTGCTGACCTTAACGTCGTAAACCATGCCCGCTCGCATAAGTTGCGGATAAATTATTTGGCTATACCTCCAAGTATTAAAATTTACAATTAGAAAATGAAGCAATTAAAGGCGTGGAAAAATGCATATGTTTAGGAGTTGTATTTATCGAAGAAGGCAGTAATGGTCAGGCAATTACATGTAGAATAGAAAGGCAAACACTAAACAAGATTTTTATACTCTATATAATGGAGAAAAAAAGATAGGTAAAATACAAGGATGCATATATGCAGTAATGTTAAATGGGTGAATGATCTGTATTCCATGTGCCCTGCGTTAAATACATGTTAAACTACATGGAGTGTAAAACAGAGGTTAAAGAAGCAACTTCTAGCAGCCGAGGTTTATTTATGATAATGCAGACAAAAAAAAATTAGATAATATATTAAAAATATAAATAAGAGAAGCTATGGGAGGAGACAGCATTGTTGATACACAGAAGCGGCAGTTAAAGTGGTTTTGGCACACAGTTTGGATAGGCAAAAGATGATGGTCAAATAAGATCTTAGAGTGGGCATCACAACGACAAATGTATTAGCACAATCTAACACCGTTGATAAGAATGATATCCATGAGACAGTGAAAGGAAGGGGATTAACGAAAAGGACTGATTAGACGAAATAAAATGGAATTTTGATTAGAGAAAATACGTCAGATGTATGCAACAATATGTAAAAAAGTATATTACACTATGACCATTTATTGCTAGAAACACGATGAATGGAAGATTTTTAACATTGAGAAATACGAATTTTCTGAAGTCAATTTGTAATGTTTAAAGAAAATCCTCACAATTCAAATGTAAATCACGGAGCAGGTGGTCACAAACATTTTCTCATTAGTAGTATTATGACAAAAAACACTGCTAAACATTATAATACAATATTTTACATAATAATAATATTGTTCAAAGAACACGTACGAATCCATATTTTGAGATATATAAATCAGAATTGCGAAATGTAAAGGGATATTTGATTAAAAACAACTGAATGACATCATAAGATGTTTTGTCTCTATCTATATACCCCATACTTCCCTGTGCGGGAATTAGGGCACTGCCTTGTAGGAGTGTTTCAACCAAGCTACGTTAATTTACCCATAGATGTTAGCGAGTGATATTGGATCGGCTTATCGTCTCAGTAAGACAATTTATTTAAAATTCCCGGTATTAAGTGAAACGATCGCGCTGTAATCAAATACGTATATAGCATGAATGTACAGTAGTAGTAATAGTAGTATCAATTTCTTTGCTACTTGATAGTAGGCTACATTGTTAGATTTTATAGTGATTTAAAATGGCTGTCACGGACGAAGAGAAGCAAGGAATATTTATCGAGTGGACTGTGTGTAAAACAAAACTCGAAATAGTGATAGAAAGAAAGAAACAAGAAAAACAAAAACAAATGAAGCAATTCCTGTACACGCTTTTGTAGAACATAAGTTGCAGGGGGTTATAAAATCCTAACGTTTCTAGAGAATTGGCATGATATACAGCAGAGTTGCTAAGTCTTGGGTGACGGCCGCGAAAGAAAGGAAGAAACTTCTGAAATAGTAAATATGGTTTAATTTTTGTTATTATTTTATTATTATTATTATTATTATTATTATTATTATTATTATTATTATCATTATTACTATTATTACTTTTATTATTATTATTATTATCATTATTACTATTATTACTATTATTACTATTATTACTATTATTACTACTATTATTATTATTATTATTATTATTATTATTATTATTATTATTATTATTATTATTATTATTATTATTATACAGAATGTTATAACTGTTGTTGTTTGTCTCATCCAACTTTCCATTTACTTTAGCCTAATCAGTCCTCTTCCAATCCCTTTCCTTTCACGAGTTCTTGGATATACGTGGGACGTTCAATAAATGATATATATCAATTTAGTTCTCGACTGCCGTTCATTGGAGACCAACGAAACTTTACAGAAGTACCTTCAATCCTTTCTGGATAACGTCACACACAACATTTAAATATTTTCCGACTGATGGCTGTGATATACTTTAGTTTTAAAATGGCGGCTGGTAGTGAAACACGTACAAAGCATTAGAGGTGTGATTTATTTTTGATGCGGGGCAGGAGACAATTTCAAACATTCACAGACGTTTACAAAATGTCAGTGGGGTTCAAGCAGTGGATAGGAATATTGGCAGTCGTTGAGTTAGCACAATGTCAGCGGAAGAACGACGTATAGCAAGCCTGTTATAGTCTCTCTGGTTTAACTTTACGAGAAATTTGTAGAATGAGACAAATGTGTTCACCTCTCTCACTCGCACCAGTGTTGCCGGTGTTTCTTCACCAGATGTTAATAGGGACAAGGGGAAGAGGAAAACTGACAACAGGGTGGGTTATTTCTATTGTATCTGGAGGAAAGTGGTCAACGATCTACCCTTGTATCTCCACCTCTCTCTCTCTCTCTCTCTCTCTCTCTCTCTCTCTCTCTCTCTCTCTCTCTCCCTCTCTCTCTCTCTCTCTGTCAATTTAAGCAAGCTATACGATAATTCTCCCGTGCTCGGGAAGGCCAGGCGATGCTGTGACACCGGAGTCGATAGGCTTATTCAGGACGACAGGTGAGTAACAACCAAACAACTTGTTGTTCAACTACGATCCCAGTAGGTAGTGCCAACGCAATTATCCACCCCTTAGGCTATTCAAAGGTCAAATATACCTTTAATTGCCTAACTGACGACCATAAGGAACAAATAAGGACCACTAGTGCATTAACGCAGATTACTTATCCAATATTGTCATAGAGGATAACGTATGGATTCACCATTTCGAAGCTGAGACCAAACGACAATCCATGGGATGGTTTCACAACAATTCCCCTAGGAAGAAAAAGATCAAATCATGACTCTCAGCCGGCAAGAATTATGACCACATTCTTTTGGGATTCTGAAGGAGTTATTATGATTGGCACATTGGCAGGTGGTGAAACAAACTCAGAGGTTTACGTCAAGACTTTGAAGAATTTAAAGAGACGATTTAGGCATGTTCGTCCCAATAAAAAATTTAAGTAAATTCTCCTTCAACGCGATAACGAGAGGCCACACATTACCCTGTAGACCCATCGAGATATCACAAAGCTTGGGTGAACTATTCTTCCTCACCCGCCCTACAGCCCGGACCTTGCTCCATCCGATTTTCATTTGTTTGGGCTCCTGAAGGATGCTATCCTAGTGAAGCGATGTGACAACAATGAACAAGTCATAGGAGAATTTAGAATGTGGCATACACGCTCTGAATCTAGATGGCATAAGACCATAGATTTAAATAGTTGCTATGTGGAATAAAGTTACCAATAACAGATTAATTGGGGAATAGTATAGTATATTTTAAGCTGTAATAAAATAAATTTTGAATAAGAAAAATAAGTATATATATATGTATATGCATTACTTTTGAACGACCTAGTAATTCCTTCAATTGTGTTCAGATGGTCCCAATCTCTGTTGTCCTGTGGTACTCATTTTAAAAATTCATTTGATTATCTTACGTTCATCCTAACGTGTGTCCATACCATATATTAATTATCGTTTCTGCATTTCATCAATTATATCTTACCTCCACCCCTATTTTCCCTTACCGCTTTGTTAATTTATATGGTTCATTCCTATTACAGTTCTATGTGTGTATATATATGTGTGGTTAAGGATGGAATAGCGTGAGTAGCTTGATACATTATGTAAACCAGAGTCAGAGGATGAGTAATTTCTTAGAATTACTTGATTGAATGAGTGAAGTGTTTAGTACTCAATCTTCTTGTACAAACAGCATGAGATGAATGAGAAGTTTGCGGTTACACAAGGAAAGCGTACGTACTCTCAATGTTTATAGGATTAATCCAACCTCACTAATCCACGGTTAGATATTATTTTCCAAAGTATATGCTGAAGACGTCCACTGCTGTGGTCTCGAGGTAGCGTGCTGCCTTGTCACGCAGCGGGCCCGGGTTCGATCCCCGGTCGGGACAGTTTTTCTGGGTGAGGTTTTTATCGGGGGTTTTCCTCACCTGTAAGACAAATGTCAGGAAAACCTTAAGGCCCAAACGGTCCCCGAAATCATATGGCCATCATCATCATCCTTCACTGGTGTGGAAAGCAAGGGGAAGCTACCACACCTACAATTCCCTAGTAAAGCTGCAAGCATAGCATGAAAATGCTACGATTGCAGTGAAGGACCTGCCTTCGGGCAGAATTACTATGGATGGATGGATGGATGGATGGATGCTGAAGAAAATAGGTTACACATATTTTTGTTACATCTGTTTAATTTAAATAGAAATATATGTTTCGTATAATGCGTTACTCATGTATACAATTATTGGTATAATATGCAAACTCCAATTTACTCAAGCCAATTAAGAATAATAATAATATTGTTCATCTTAAATTCAAAAGATAACAAAAATTACTCACTCTAACATTATATTTGTCCTAGGTTATTACTTGGGCTTCATTTCGGTTAGGCATACAGGGATTACGTATTCTAACAAACTACCGAAGAAATATTACATTTCAATAAGAAAACAATTGGATAAATAATAAATATGAAAAGCGAATCTGTTTTCATTTTATTATCCATTTAAGTAGCCTTTTTATTTATCCCGTTATTTTAAAAATTATTTTAATCGTTAGTGTATAGATTTCTACAAATAATCTTATAAATCCAAAACGATATTATGAATAAAAATTAAAAATCGATTATGATTTGAAGTGTGTAATAAATTGATTTAATGTTTTCGCAATAGAATATTTATTTTTTTTTCTCTTGCTAATGTGCGGGCGGGTTGAGGGAGATAACCCAAACCACGCTCTGACTACCATTTGTGCGGGCGGGGTGAGGGAGACTAGTTTAACCTCTCTAATAAACCGCGGTTACTGCTACCATTTGTGCGGGTTAGAAACCACGCTTCTACTACCATAAATCCGGGATCGGGTTTTGTTACTGCTGTCTCTATTAACGTGGATCTGCTTTCCTGCAAGGTTATCAATCACGAAGTTGCTTGCCTTGGGCCCATAGAAGGCAGCAATCGATTCATCTTTCTCTCTCAGATATATTGACATAAATGAATAATGATTCTCAAATACATAGAGTGAGTCAAAATGATAATAATTGTCATTCAAGAAAGCTAAACAGCAAAATAGCAAGGGAGCTGGAAATAATTTCCTACGTGAGTGAATTTCCATATAGGATTGAAAACAACTACGCGCACATCAATGAAGTAGCAGATAAATTGTATAAAAGATGACCTTTAATAGAAACAAGTTGTCTGAAGTAAAAACAAATTAACAAAGACATTTCGATCATTCAATTAAACAAAAATATAAACAAATAAATAACGATATTCTTCAATAGAAATAACCACACCATACCTCACGCCACACTCATGCTAACGTCCGGACCAGGAGCCACTTCTTCCCTGGTTCTGCCGGACCAACTAAACCACGCCGCTTCTCGGCTTTAGACCAGCTTGTCCATTAGAGCTTCAATCGCATCGCGAACTGGATGCTGATTCAAACTTTGAATCTGCTCAAAGAACTGAACGATGAATGCTTGAATGATTGAATGATAACGTTCTGCCAGTGCACCACGTATATGAAGGTTCTGAGGTAGAGGGGAGATGCGCCGTAGACATTGCGCAGCGGGAAGGGTAAAGAGTAGAGAGAGGGGTAAATACAAGGAGAAAGGAATATTGGCATAGCTCATAAATATTCCAGTCTAGGGAGGAGAACGAGGTTACAATAATGAGCCGAAAAACACACTTTCGGTTCACTAAATTTCAAAATCAAATATGTTTATTTTAGTCTATTTATATATTATTTTTTTAACCTATCTTTATAATCTATTTCTAAAAAAATTATCTTCCAGTTCAACAATTTTTAACATATTGTTCAAAATGAGGTAATAATAGGTTTAATGTACACCATGATCATTATATTTTTAAATTCTAGGCTGCCTTCCAATGTTACGTATCTGAAATTGTCTCCATTTATGAAATTTAGCTTCCCAATGTTTAAAATTTTAATAGTCTCAATTACTTCAGTGACCAGCAATTAATTCAATCGGGCTTAGCCTTTCAACTCTCATTCCGGAATTTACTCTTCTTATTCTTCTTGATTCTTCCATTTCTCATTGTTTATCAGATCCATAACACGTTTAACGTTCATCCGGTATGAAATACCTGTAAAGATCATGGATATTGAATTACCCTATGAAAGAAAAGATGCCACAATTTTGTTGGGTTTTTGACCGCTGAAATATGGGACCTACATTTATAAGTGCAATCCGAACACAATATAATATATTTAATGAGGGCAATAAAAATTTGAGAATCTGTCTATTCAACTACTGAAATAATCTAAAATAGATATCAGAATATATTTAGAAAGGATGCAAAAATAGATAAATTAATCTTATGAATTAAAAAAAATCTATGTTCTACGAATGTTAGTGTAGGAGATGTTCTCTTAGGTAGCGGAGTAAATAAATCTCGGAATCGCATGGAAGGCTCATTTGACACGCTTGATGGTGGTGCGTGTCCACCAGATACTCTAGCTGATCAATGACCACCTCCCTGCATTTCACTGCTAATAAACCTTAGTAATCCCGCAAGGAAACAAAACAAAGTAGGGGTTCTCGGATTTCAACCCTCCAATTTTATGCTGACTTGTTAAGTAGCAGACTTGCTACGAGCTTTTACCCTCTCTTTAAACAACGAGGTATTAAATTTCAGTCTTTTGTTACAAGTTTTAAAATAAGGGGACACCTCTATGGACATGATACAAACAAATCGTTTCCATAACAAATGAGTATAGATATATCGGTGGTTTACCGACAAGAACATAGAATATTTTAACGAAAGGAGATTTAAAAATTTGAACTCGTGTGAAGAAGTGTCTGAATTCAAATAACTGGAACAATTATTCTAAACATGAATGGAGTACAGAAATAGCATATAGGCTCAATTCTGGAAATTTATGCTATTACGAATTACAGGGACTTTTGTAGTTCCAACTTCTCTCATAAGACGTTAAACGGCCCTATGTTAAGGATACTGGAGCATTAAAAGATCCACCAGACATGAAAAACATATCACTGGAAAACTGTCTAGTTGTTGGAACTCAGACCCTGGTTTAGAGGTAAATCTCTTAGCAGAAACAGGCGACGTTAATTCCAAAACAAATACCTAACTCGAAATTATTGTTTTTATTCAAATTACAGTAATTTCTCAATGACTTACACTTACGAACTGTATCACGAACTTGCTCAATGTTGACTTTTCTCCCCAATTTGTTTATGCAGTGTATCACTTCGTAAAATCATTTTAATTTAAACAGAAAATTGATAGGTTTAAGCTTGCTTATCGTACGTTATACAGTAGTTTGGAACGCTGTGGTAATTATTATTCAGAACACTATTCACTAAAATTTCGTACATTTATTATCAACAGTCCACCGCTGTGGTCTCGAGGTAGCGTGCTGCCTTGTCACGCAGCGGGCCCGGGTTCGATCCCCGGTCGGGGCAGTTTTTCTGGGTGAGGTTTTTATCGGGGTTTTTCCTCACCTGTAAGACAAATGTCAGGAAAACTTTAAGGCCCAAACGGTCCCCGAAATCATATGGCCATCATCATAATGATCATCCTTATCATTATCATCATCCTTCACCGGTGTGGAAAGCAACGGGAAGCTACCACACCTACACAATTCCCTAGTAAAGCTGCAAGCATAGCATGAAAATGCTATGATTGCAGTGAAGGAACTGCTTTCGGGCAGAATTACTATGGATGGATTATCAACAAACAACATATTGTGTGAATTGGTGTAATTATGCTGGTTGCAATGTAACCTTACAGACAGACTTTCACAGGTTGATCAGGAATATTTTCTGAGTGTTTTGACAGAAACATCCGTCTCTTAATATGTTTTTAATGGGTTAGATTTGTAGCACACCCTTTGTACTGTGATAGAAATGCTCCGATAGATTACCAAAAAATCAACTAATCGTCGCCCACCTCTTTGTAATCTATCAGAAACATTTCAGTTACTTCAAATTATAATTATAATTTATTATAAACTGTCAGAGCTTATATTTTCACATTAAATAAAAATAAATAACCATCTCCTGAAATGAACGATGATTGATTATTTTTTGTAATATTTTATAACCCATTTTACCCAGATCCAACGGACATGCATATATCTAATACATCACAAACTTTACTCTGTATAAATACTCATCCAATATCTTCCAACCATCTGTCAGTGTTTATCACAATAGTTCTGTTTCATCATCTATAGCGTGGCTCGCATTATTTTATTACAATTATGAAGCCTGATTAATCCTAAGAACTATATCTTTCAAAATATAATTTAACCAATCTTATAGTCCTTGCAGGGCTGTTTTATTTATTTAATTTGATATTTTTGCGGATTTTGAATTAATAGTTTTATATTAATTTTAATCTAAAAAGGAAATTATATTATTGCAAGGAAAGAAACAAATGTTTGGAATTTGTTGACGTTATACATGTGACCATTTTTATATAATGCCTGATTGAATGGAAATAGATATAATACTTCGGCTGCAGTTTCTATAAGAAATAAACTTATCGTTTTGCTTTCTATTACAGGAGTGAATTCAACAAATGCAATACTGCGAGATGGTAAACTCCTTTCAGAGAATTCGATAAACCTGTGATTGTATGGAACTATCACAGAGAAGACTCGATAGAGATGCTCGAAGATAGAATTCACGACACTTGCCTTCCAATCAGAAATAGATATGCTTAAATTGCACTATAGTAAGTACATATTGTACCTTTCAATTCTCTCGGAAAGTAAATAGCTCCGTGGAGATGTTTGAAATGTGTAGTCAACAAATCTAGCATGTTATAACCTATCTACTTTTTATAGTCATATATTTTTACCAAGTTCGAGAAGTTTTAGGTGCATTGGAATTCACATACATATGAGGACATGCTATTTCACTTTTATGTCAAGTCTTTATAAAATGATCTATATAGGCCCTACACAGTTTGAAATATAGGCTACTTGTAAAATAATAATTTAGCTATTAATTTTAAAATAAAATTTTAGATTAGCAAGAGTCTAATGAATAGTTCGTAATACTATTGTTTTGAACTGAAACCAAAGTTATTAATTTCAAGATTACAAAAACAATTTAAATATACTTAATTTTGGGGAATTTTATCAATGATCACAGGAAAAAGTTAAGTAGAAAAATGATTAAGTTAAGTGTATTGTGATCAAGTGTAATTGAGTCAAGTGTATTGTGATCATCTTCCAAGTCTTCTGTGTACTATGAAGACGTGAGTAACCCAGGCCTTAATACTTTTGCAGCTATAACTGTTTTTAATATATATCTCGTAAAAATATCATTAGTTCTGGGTGGAAGAGTACTTAAAAAATTAGCGATATTATACTTAATATTGTATTGTTTGTGATCACAGATGTGTAAATAAAAGTATGCCTTTAGAATCATGGACTATTACAATTAAGAGAATTTTTAAGATAATAGGTTAATAATAATTATTCATGCTCTAATATTCAAACTTAATTTAATAATAATTGGTACAAACTATGATAATAATTTGTATAATAACAGTAATTTCTATAGAAAAAAGTGTGTTCTAATGCCACCCATTGCACTTTCTGTGCTTTGGGTTCCGTGATGGGCGGACGATGGCATTAATGTGCTTTATTTTCAATTTACACACCACTTCGACAGACCACTTTACATAGATATTATATTATTTTATTGTGTACAGAGAGGAGAGTGCAATTAGTGAATGTGTTTGTTTAGTGTAAAGTGTTTTGTATGAGGGAAGACGATGAAGAGAAGAGAGAAGGTGAAATCCTGTACCGGAACGTAGCCACTCCTATCTAAAGGCACCAAGGGAGCCGCCAGACCTAACGTCCCATCGGACTGACGAATCGCTATCAACAACACCAAATGCTTTCTCAACATATGTATTGCGGAAAGATTTGCAATTTAATGCAGGAATCTGGTGCACAATTTAGCGGTTAACAATTGTACACCACTACCTCTCCTGGTCTATAGATTGAACATTTTAGTAATTAAATTAATTTAATCAAATTAATTTAACCGGTACTCCTTGGCTCAATCAGTTACACGCTCGCCTCTCACCGCTGGGGTCCCGGGATCGAGTCTTGATCACTCCATGTGGATTTTGTGGTGGACGAAACGGAGCTTGGGCAGGTTTATCTAGGATTTCTTCCGTTTTCCCCTGTACAAATTTCATTCCACCATTTCTCCATACCCATTTCATCCATTTCGCTTAATCTCATTCATCCGCCCTATAACGACGCGTCAGGAGTGGTCGGCCAGCACTCTTGTCGTTCACAGACCGCTATAAATATAGGGGCTTCAATAATTCATCTCATTCCTCGACCCGACTCTGAATTGGACACGAGTTGAGGATATTTAAAAAAAAAGTTAATTTAACAATTAAACATTTCAACCACACTGAGTATCGATCTCGGGGCGGCTAGATAGGAAGTAGGCATACTATAACCAGAACAAGCATGGCGGGCGCATACAAAAGTGTAAAATGAAGAATTATCCAATTTATATTATTAATTGATCACTTATTTCTCTAATTACGTTATATTATTTAGTACTTTTATTTTTTTAATCCCTTTATTTTCTAAATTGAATTCTTGAATTATATATTTAGATTTAAAAAGTTATCTTTATCTTAAATAATTTATTATTTTTACAGGTTTCAAGTTTTTTATTAAGTTATTATTCGCAAATTATTATCTAAGATCTGAACCCGAATTACTTTTTATGCAGAAAATATTTCCTTAATTATTGTAATTTTAATATTTTTCATTTCGGGACCTACGCTACTGATTAAAACATGTATTAAAATTGTACAGTAAAAACTTATTTCTGCACAAATAAACATGAGAATAATCAATTAGACAATAAAATAAACTAATCTTTTTGTTAGGCCTATGTTAACGCATTATTCTTTTTAAATATGTGATTTTCATAATAATTAGACCGTTCAGTACGATATCTTATGAATTAAAACTGAATTGCGTTTTCTTATCGACTTTTGATTCTTAATTATAAAAAATTTACTTTGTTTTGGTAATGATATTAGAATTTTCCACAGTTCACATTTTTTTTTAAATTGGGGACGCGGGGACTGACTTTTCAAACTACCACATCTCTAGAAAGTTATTCTTAACATTTTTATGGTCAATTAACAATATTAACATTTATAACATTACCAACTTTAAATTTAATTGGAATAATATATATTGAGTCATTATTTTGTATGCAAATAGTGTCAATCGTTTCATGAGCCACCATTTTCTAAATATAACATTAAATGTAATAACGTTGCCTTTAACCCATTGGAGACTTTTAACGAGTCTCCCTCGTGAGCAGGTAGAAAGTCCAAAGAGCTCCTCCACGAGCTAGACTCGTTGTTGTGTTAAGTTAGGTGTTTTTAGTGGTTTAAATTTTCGATTCACCGTCAGTAAAATTTGTTGTTTGTTTATGTAAAGTAAATATGTATAGGCCTAGTGTATTGTATAGTTTATTTTAGTTATTATTTATAGAATAGTAGACTATAGCTGTAGGCATTCATTACGGTAAAATATAAGTGAATGTAAATTTAGTGTTTATTTGTTAAAATTCATAGCTGTAATTTTTTTTTTTTTTTTGCAATATGTGCGTAAATAGGAGAGATCGTATTGCTATTGAGAAACTAAGTGAAGTAGTGGATGAAATGTTATGTGACAGTGATTGTAGTGAATTATCATGAAACGAAGATTCGAACGATGAAATAATATACAGTGACAACGTAACCGTGCATGCTACTGATGGTAGAAATATTAGGTCAGTTTCGTCCAGTTTTTATCTATAGTATTTTATAATTTACAGGTCGATATATAACTAAGATAATTAAGAATATACGAAGAACTTTTCCTGATTTTATAATGTATAGGTCTATGCTTATTTATATTTCATATATTTATTTTTATTTATTTTTATTATGGACAGTATTATATTGCGTTAGTTATTTTTTTCGGTCTTGTTTGAACATATGATTTGTGTTTACTTTCAAGGCAATGTCCGAGAACTGTTGCAAAAAGATGGTTTTTGAAATGTTTGTCAACTTTCACAGCCTTGAAAATAACAAAACATAACGGTTTACAATGCACAACAGAGGGTAGCAGGTAGGCCACATTCCTTTGCTATTCGTAAAAGTGCAAGATACTAAAAGAATTTCAGGGGTAAACAAAATATCTGAAAACATAAGTGATAGAACACAGTATGTGTATTTTGTATTCTGATTTAAAGTCCAGCGCAGCCGGAGTAGCGGTGAGGAAATTTAAATGGGTTCCCAGTGAACATGCTAGGCGCTTTAAACGTGTCTCCAATGGGTTAAGTACGAATTACAGTCTTATAAATAATTTACAATGAGATATTAATGTAGTTGAATTGATTTAATTATGACATTCAGGGAGTATTGTAGATCCTATCACGCCATGTTAATTTTATATACGGTATTTTAGGTAACCTACACGATTCTCAGAAACTGTCGACTGTTATGAAACTTTACACATTTATAATTTAGATATTTCTGAATATTTGTATTTTTTAAACTGTGATCTTACTAGAATTAATATTTTTAATTATTTTTATATATTTATTTCCTGTATTTTAAAAATAATTTCACATATATCACATCAGAAAGTTAAGTTATTGTGGATACGAAAAAAAATATTTTCACCGCTGCCGCAAGTCTTCACTATGTTTGACAGTGTATAATATTTTCATTCCTTAATAAGCGCCCACTCGTGATTTAGTTCATTCAGTAATTTAAAAATAATCATGTGACAATATAAAAATGATATTTCATAAAGTGAAATATGAAAATATGATGTTGTTGTTTCGCGGTGATTTTAAAGTTAATAGTTTGTTATTGGGTCAACAAAGTGGTTCCACATCTTCCCGTTTTCGTGTGAATGAGACAGCAGAGATAATATATCTCATAGGAAGAGGAAACAATAGACTTGGAGACAAATATTTATACGGGAATGAAGAACATTATACTGGAGCCATTGCGTTACCCCACGAAAGTTTTGTTGCCACCTTTACACATAAAATTAGGTCTAATGAAGAAGTTTGAGAGAACTGTAGACAAAATATACCATGTTGTGGCGGCGAGTAAACTACTATTAATAAACCACGCTACTGCGCAACCATTTGTGCCGCTTACGGATCGTCTTTTGTTTTCGTTGCTTCTATAGGAGTAGATCTGATTACCTCCCAGGGTTATTAATCACAAAATTAGTTGCCTCGGGCCCATAGAAGGCAAGGATTGATTCATCTTTCTTTCCAAGGCGTATTAACATAAGTCAATAATGATTCTCAAACCCACAGAGTGAATTAAATGATTGTTTTCACTATGATTATCAATCAGGAAAGCTAGACAGCAAAATAAAGGGAGCTGGAAATAATCTCCTAAGTGAGTGAGTTTCCGTATAGGATTATACCAAACAGCTACGTGCACATAAATCAGATTGAACATTAATTATATAAAAAAATGATATTTAATGCAAACAAGTAGTCTGAAGTAAAAACAAAATCAAGATAAACATTTGATCATTCAAGAACATAATATAAATAAATAAATGATAATACTTTTACAAAACAAAGACCACACCATACCTCATACTACACTCATGCTAGCGTCCAAGCCAGGGTGGCTTCTTCCCTGGTTTACAGGACCAACTAAAACTGCGCCGCTTCTCGGCTTCAGACGACCTTGTCCATTTTAGAGTTCCAATCCCATCTCGTAATGGATCGATGAATCAAAGAATGAATGATGAATGAATGAATGATGCTTGAATGATAACGTCCTGCCTGTGCACCACGTATATAAAGGTTCCGAGGTAGAGGGGAGATGAGCCGTAGGCACAGCGCAGCAGGAGAGGCAAAGAGGGAGAGTAGGGGTAGATGCAAGGAGAAAGGAATATTGGCATAGTTCATGAATATCACAGTCTAGGGAGGATAACGACGCTGCAGTAATGAGCCGAAAAACGCACTTTCGATTCAATGTTTTAAATACCCTTGTGATAAATTTGTTTTACTCGGTTATGATAACGCCAAATTTGTAATTAGTAATGTTGAACAATTATTTTGGCACTTCAAAATGACTGTAAAATAATTTCTTAGACAACTATTATAAATACCACAATTACAAAGAATGGTTCAAACTATGATTTTCGATTTTATTTAACAGGCACTTTTAAATGTTTTGTATAGGAGGAGTTATAAAATAGATTTTGAGTTTTATGTTATAATAAACTTTAGTCACTGAGTATACAAAATAAAGGTAACTAACGTAATAAGTAAGGGGCGGATTTCTATGACCTAAAAATGAAAAATACGCATGCATTTATGACCTAGAAAAAGGTTTAAATATGACCTAAAAAGACAAAAATATGACCTTATAATTGAATGAATTTTTTACCCATACTATATTAATTGTTCATTCATATACATTTTCAATTATATCATAAGAAAAAGAAAATCTTTTTCTATTGTCCAGTGCAAACCTTTGCTACCTGTTAACAGAAACCTTCGAAACAAGTGTACTGTGAAACTGACGATTTTTATATAGATGCAATGTTGGTTATTTCCAATTGCCTGATGACTAGGCTATTAAAAAAAACAAAATACGGCCAAAATATGACTTTATCATTGAAATAAGCAGAATTATGGCCAACGATCTGAAAAAGTGAGAAATATGACTTTTAAGACCCAATAAAAAACACATAATCTTAATAATAAGGCATATTATACGTTTTTTCTTACTTGAAAACTTAGAATATAGGCTTTGGTAAAAATATGACATTTCATAGGAATCCGCTCCTTAGTAATAAATAACGCTTCTGCATTGAATAAGAGTTTTAATTAAAAGAACTAACAATTGTTTGTTATGTATGAGTTTGTTCATATTCTAGAATATTTTGGGATGTAGGCACTTGAAAAATGTTTAATAGTCCATATACCACTTTGGAAGGCATGGAAGAAATTTTAATTACTATGTGATACCTCAAAGTTTACGTATTCACCTAATTTGAACAAAGTTAGTAGTCAAAAATAAAAAAAAGTCCATCACGCAGATATATACTATAAAATAGATACATAATTTTTATATGTTCACTTGTTTTTGCCAGGAAAAATTTGGATCTAGAGATATTAGTTCATAAAAATATTTCAGTAAATTCATAACATGTGAATGTACAAATAAAAAAATCGCATTATGTTAATCGGTTTCAGGTTAAATGGGATATAAGTTTGATTGATTTAACATTACAGAGATACGCCTTATATTGTTTAAATATTATAAAATTGTATGAAATTGAGATGCACATTAATATATGAGCATGTTAAATCTAATATGAAAATAATACTGAGTTTTCAATGAGTTAATCAGAATCTCGATGCCTATTTTTCTCAATACTTAGACTTCTTAAGTATTTTATCATCTTTATTCCTTGATTGCTTTTAGATACGTACATAAACAGATGCGACTTCTTTTTTGGAACAAGTAGTTAGGTACGAGTATTCACTCGCTACCTCTTGTACCTGAGTTCGTGTCTCGATAAATTCACATGGGGTTCGTGGTGGAGGAATCAGGGCCAGGTTAGGATTTTATCAGAGTTTCTCCCAAAAACTTAATTTCATCACTTATTTGTACTGATGATACCAATTTAGTTGCAGTTCATTTTATTTGTCTCTGTGATGTTATCATAGCCGGCATATCTCAATATTTAAAAATATACAGTTTTGTTAAATATCAGCTATATTTTGAAATACAATTTTACTTAAACGTCAATAATTATATTTGTACAATAACTGATATGGATGCATACATTTTCACCGATAGTTAAACTATCCCTGGATAAAAACAGTTTGTTGGTCATGTTCATTTACTATTTTATATTTTAAAGTAATAAAATATACATTTATGTTGTCACTAATAGCATTTAAAATTTTAATCTCTCAAAATACCTCGATTCAATTAAAAACCTAAATGAAATACTGTATTGGTGATACTAAATGTAAATAATTATTGGAAAATTTGTTTCATAAAGTTGTGAACGTAGTAATTAGACAACTGACAATAATTTAATAATATTTACATATATTTATTTCGTTATCGAAAGATTATATAGACATATGCGTATAAATGCTTACAAGTCGTACAGATGTACACTTAGCAACAAAAAGAATGGGCCGACTCTTGATCTCGAATATTTCAAGTTCTAACGCGCGATTCACGCGAGTAAACTAATTGCACAGTAGAGCTACAATACGTTTTCCTTCTTCTCTTGAAGATTATTCTTCCTAAACGTAACAAGGTAGCGAAAGCGTAGCTCAGTGCTTCGTGGCTTGATTTGTATACAAGAGGTAGCAGGTTCGATTCGCGGTGAGGTTAATTTTTTTAATTGTTGAAGTGCTTTCTATTTTATTCTGCATATTCATTCTTAAAAAAACGTACTAACTATTAGGAAGTATTAATATTTTTATTATTAATATTATTATTTACTTACTTATAAACAGGTTTGCAGTGTAATTAAACATCATCCTATGCCCAAAGCTTTTTAAATTTTTATCTTCTTTCTCCATTCTTCTCTATCTTCTCATTCCAATTCTTCCAGACATAGCTTCCTCATATCTCTTCTTACATCATCCATCCATTAATCTGGTCCACCTCTCTTTCCTTTTTAAGGTGGAATCCATTCCAAAGCTTATCTGGGTAATGTTTTCTCTGGCATCCTACGTATATGACAATGCTATTCTAGTTGTCTGTATCTCACAGAATCTAATATTGAATTTTGGACTTTCATTTGTTGTGTGATGATTGTATTTCTGATTTTTTTTCCAATTTAGAATGTCTAGTTGAGCGTCTGTAAGAATCCATTTCGGTAGACATAAGCTTGAATCTCAAATTTTTATTCAGATGCCAAGTTTCTGCACCGAATGTTAACATGCTTCGAATTATGGATTTATAAATTTCTAATTTGGTAACAATTCTTATCCCACAAAACTCCGTTTAACAATGTTATTACCGATCTGCCTTTTTTAATTCTGTATTTTATGCCATTTTCTTGGGACATTTTGAGTTAATTTTGATCCCCAGGTAATTACATTCTTCATATCAAATGATACATCCCATTATTATTAATATTATTATTTTTTATAGGTGACGGATAATAATAATTATTATTAATTTTTATTATTGTCCATATCTATGAGCTATTATTATGATGGATTTGACATATATAAACTAAATATTTTATTTGAAGGTTGAAACGTTTTCCTCACTAATACGTAATAAATAAATAAATAACACATAAATATATGAAGCTATATTATATTTTATTACATAAATTTACAGCATTATTATTAAAACGTGGTACTGCACACACAATTAATTTATACCGGTAGCTAAATAGTGTTACAGAGGCAGGAATATTACTTAAGATAGTGCAAAGTGAACGTAGATTAAGTGGCAGGAAGTAAATATTATAGGATGTATTTTGCGAAAATAGAAATGAATAAAAAAAAGTTTTCAGAGGATTTGAACCATGGCTTTCACATTACATTTCATCTTGTTGTAAGTAGTATAAACCATCTACGCTATTTGAATGTCTGATACTAGTTGCCGTGTTTATTTTTACACTATGAACGAGAGTAGAACTTTATTTAAAATGTCGCAATTTGAGTAATTACATTTGTCCAACGCTCTTAAATATCTAGAAACACGTCTCCTTCATTGTTCTTTAACTATTTAAGACCATTAAAACCAAATACAGCGTATTTAAAACATTTAACAGTGTGTTACCTCGTGAACCTCAGCTATGGCTTTTCGAGTATGCGCAGTGGGCCATAATAAGAACTCTGCTTTTTGAAGCGGCTCATTCTTTTTGTCGCTAAGTGTACATGGTGTCCACAGTTAGATTCTAATTTAAAAGAAACTCTATAACTTTTACATTTTAGATTGTAAGCCGAGATTATAGAAGGAGCAGAAGCAAAAACTCTAAAAGTTAATGTGATAACACTATAGAGTGCGCAATAAATACAGTAACGTTGCAACAATAGGTTGTCTAAAATTTAAAATAAAATTCTTCACACCTCAACTCATATCGAATCTTCTATTTAAACCTGTTTCATCATCGGTAATTTCAATTATAATAAAATAATAGAAAATTAAAGAGCTCACATTTTGGGAAAAATCCATATAAAACACACAAAAAAGAAACTAATGAATTTTGAAATTCACCAGGAATTTGATTTGATTTGGAGGTTTATTAGTTCACCAACAGATGGAATAAGAATCATTTCTTCTAGATAACAGAACAACAATCATGAAATTACTGATGACGAAATCGTCGAGATAGAGGTGAGGTGTAAATAATGTAATTTAAATCTTAAATTAAACCTCCCAGTGATATTTCCTATAATAATTCAATAGATTCAAAATGAACATGCATAATTTATATGGTGGAGTAAAAAAAAACTCAATTTCTCAAGTAGAGGAAAGTCGGGTAATGTGGACCCCTATTTTTAATTTGTTGTTTTTATTCATTTTACTAAGGGATTTGGACTTTGTTTAATTGCATTGATTACACTGGTCAACATAATTTTAGTCTCATGAGTACCAATAGTTGTACTTAATGCAGTTTTTTACCGTGTTTTCAAACATTTATTCGGAATTTCGCCATCAGCCACAGTTTTTTATTTCAATTTCAATTAATGGATTTAAATAATCATTATTTTAATAAACTTTTTTCGTCCATTTGTCCATTGTAAAATAAAACCAAATGAGCTAACTCAAATGGTTTCAGCTATGGACAAGATATATCAAGGCAAATGGGATCCTAATATGCTGGCCGATTATTGTTGCACCATCAAGAGAGATGCTCCATGGGCGAAATATAGCAGAAAATTGTCATCTCTTACTTTCTAGGTGAGTCCGAATGTTCGAATATTGAGTAGTCACGAATTTAGAAAATATTAAAGTGTTTGAAATTATAAATTCCTGTCTCTCTGAAACATTGCGTGATGGAGAAAAACCGATATCATATTTGAATTCAGGAGAGAAAATACTATCAGAATCACATATTATTCTTTCTGAGACAAAAACAAAGTTCATTTTTTGTTGCTCAGCGTTATCATTAGTGTTATAACTATGTTATAGCATTGTTACTTTATTCAAATATGGAAACATCTTCATAATTTATAAACTTTTTACATTACAAAGAATGTCCACTTTAAGCTCCATATTCGGGTAAAGTGGACGCCAGAGTCCACCGTAGCTTTTAGACTATATTTAAGTTTATTTACTCTATTAATATATACAGACAGGCACAAATTAATCTGAAAATATTTATGGCTATTTTTAACTAAAAAGTGTTGATATTTATTTGATGTTTTGAAAAATAATTACTGTTGATTATAACATTCACACGTCATTCAACTGAACACAGCGATTTGGGTTTAGTAAAATTACAAGGACATTAAATTAAATTAATTAAGTGTATGGGTTTACAGATAGCATCCTCATTGATAAAATATACGTATTCGTGTAACGTGCACCCAGGTCCACATTAATCGCCTCGTGGAGGGACAATATTATGTTTATTTTATACAGCCGCCATGTCACATAATATCAAACCAAACCCGTCAGTTTATTAAAACAGCATCTACATAATTATAATATATAAGAGATTTTTCAATATTTGTAACATTCCACAACAGACATTAAGAATTAATTCTTAGCTTGAAAAACTTTTAAACTGGTCGTTTTCATAAATGCCACATGTCAAATGTTAAAATGTCTGCGCAAAAGGTATAAAATAAAGAGGCATTGAACATGTCAAGGTTGATTAGGGGAAGAAGAAAAAAATATGTTCTGATCGAGGGCAGCACCAACTAAAGAAGATATTAACAGGGTCCTCTCAAACCGAAGGGTCCACATTACCCGAATTTCCTATACTATGAAGCAATAAAAATATTTTGTCCTCAGTAATGTGAACCAGCGTAATGATTGCAAATGATTTTCACTTTGATCGGTCAAGACTTGATTTCCTGCACTATTAGTAGCGTACAAATCACGGAATCAACTACAGGTTTGGCATTCTTCACAACACCAATGATACCCTGTGCAACTACACTTGACTGAATTTTTTTAGTCACACTGAAAACTTCATGAGTAACATCTTATCCTCGTAAAATGGTTATGGTATAAAAAGTTTTCTTTTCACTATATTTGTTTTAAAATTTGAGCCCTATTGTCAAACGCTGTACTAACTAACTCATTGGAACTATCTAAATCGTTGTTTCACGGATATAACGTGTCCATCATTCCCTTTCTTGAATTAATGTTTTCCAATCATCCCCTGTAAGTTATAATCTACTTCAAATTATGGTTAATGTTATTCGTTCAACTCATCTTGGTTTACCAATTGGGCGTTTTTCCCCTGATTTTCCTTCAAGAAAATTCCATGCCACTCTTACATTTCCTATTCGTGTCACAGTTCCTGCCCATCGCAGTCTATGAGACTGAAGTGTTCGTATTATAGCTGGTTTCCTATGAAGATTATGCAGCTCACTGTTATGTAGTTTTCTCTATTCGCCTGTCTGTTAATCTCTCTTTGGTCCAAACATTTCCCTAAGAACTTTATTCACAAGTACTCGTAATCTTCTCTCTTCCCTTAAAGTACGAGTCCATGTTTCGCATGTGAGAATTACAGTTTTGTACTTTCAGCTTAACATTTTTGAGAGGAGTTAGGACGACAAAAGTCCCTGAAAAGCATAAATACATGCATTTCCAGAATTGATGCTATGTTTAATCTCTATGTGCATCTCATTCCTATTTGTATTATTGTTCCTGGATATTTGAATTCAGCCACTACTTCAAAATTTCCTTCAAGTCATTAACTGTCTATTTCAGTTATAAAATGTATTACTATGTGTGATCATTCATTTAGTTTCATGGATATTTATTTACAGTTCCTATTTCTTTTTAGTGTTACTCAATAATGTGCGTGTCGGCCTTTAGCACCTCCTCACTATCGCCTAACAATACTACATGATCAGCATAAACTAAAAGCTTATTAATACCATTGAGTAGTAGGGGTACTTCATCCTATAAATATCTGTTGCCATGCTCTGTACAAAATTGAAAAGTAAAAGACATAGTGTATCTCTTTTCTTTAACCCATTGTGAATTCAAAAAGTATCCGAATACCGATTTCCTACATGCACCTTACACTTTGTGCCATTTACACAAATTCTAATAAGTCTCACTAACTTTTTAAGAATTCTGATCTCCAAAAGGGTATTATATAATTTTTCCCTCTTAATTGAATCATGTCATTTTTAAAAATCTACACATAATTTACGGACAGTGCCATTATAATTCACATTTATTTTGAAAAAACTGCCTTATATTAAAACTCTGATCTGTAGTAGACCTATTTCTTCTGAATCCATATTGATGATCTCCTATGGACACACTCTATTATATATTGAAAGCACTCTTTATTAGAGTTAAATATTTTTAAGGATTACATATTTACGATATTGTCAATATTTAGAATTTGGCCTTATTGTAATATTAGATTTGATATGATATTAATTAGACTTTATCTATATTTTTTCGTAACAAATATTGATACATTTTAATTTAATATAATATTTCAATATATATATATATATATATATATATATACACCGGTATACGTAATATTTAATATTTTGTACTGTAATTCTAATTGAGGTAAGATGGGATGACACACAGAGCGAATGGGTTATGGAAGATATGTTTTCATATTTTTTATCGGAAATACACGAAGAAAAGATTATTAAGAAGTTTTAGGTGTAGATTGGATTATACAAGTTGGATGCACATATATTACGAAGATGTGAACTGAATTAAGTTGGCTCCGGAGAGGGACGAATATAAGGCTTTAAAGACACTACTGAACCTATGGGTTTCCACATGTCACATATATACGTAATGTAATAATTTAAGATTAAATTACTTAGTTAGAAGCGTTATATGTATGTTACTGTTCTAGATATAGTATAATATGACATGCATCTCTGTCGAATATGTAATATGAATAATAAAAAATAGCTTTTTTTAATAAGTGATGAAAATAATAAATCTTATTAGTCAAAGTAATGGCATACTAATATAATGTCGCTGTAATATGACTTGGTGTGTGTATTTCGTGATAATCTTGTATCTTGATTATATTCTTATCCATTGTCAATTTCGACTTTTTGAAATTCTATCCTAGCATTGGCCTTATTGTAACCCACTTCTGAAGTTGGGGCGCCTGGAAGGCGGAGTTACGCTGCCCTGATGATTTATGATAGTTGATGATGATGGTAATGATGCGCTAGGAGGAACTTTAATCCTAAACTTAATCTGATGAGGTGAATCTGATAATGGTGGCCAGATGATATTCGAGGATCATTTGGCCTAGACGTTTTCTGACATTTGTTTCACAGGTGAGGAAACCCCCCCCCCAAAAAAAATCAACACCCAGGGAAACTCTCCCGACTAGAGATCGAACCCGGGCCCTCTGCGTGACACGGCAGCACACTACCGCGCGATCACAGCGGTGGACTCTTGATTAAAAATATGTTTTAATAATTTTTTGTTTCACACACTTACATCGTTACAATCTGATGGAATACTTAACGATTGGATTTGTGTATCTGGATATTTTATAAAGAATATCCATGCGTCCATTGTAATTCTGCCCGAGGGCCAGGTCTTTCACTGAAATCATAGCATTTTCATGCTATGCTTTGCAGTTTTACTAGGGATGATAATGATACGGATGATGATGCCCGGATGATTTTCGGGGACCGTTGGGACCTAAGCTTCCTGACATTTGTCTAACAGGCGATGAAAAACCCCGAAAAAAACCTCACCCAGGAGCCGGGTTTCAAACCAGGGCCCGCTGCATGACAAGGCAGCACGCTCCCTCGAGACCACAGCGGTGGACAATAGGAATATAATTGATTAATATTTTTAATTATTTATAAATATTTAATATATTAAGATTCCATAAAATGATACGTAAGAAATTCATGAAAAAAGTTGTTTCATTTTCTACATTTAAATAATCATAATACTGTAGAAATTTAGCCAAAAATAGTGCCTCTGAGGAACATTTAACAGGCCTTCTGCATCCAATTAGTAACTTAGTTCCCTACTAGATGTCTCATTGAGGTGATATGTTAGACACATGTAACTCACTTACATATATAGAGAAATAAGCTCATATAAATTAGCTTGATCAATAAATTCCCACTAGAGGAGCATCCATGTCTCCAGGAGGGACGTAAGAGATATATTAAAAAAACAACACATAAATATAACTTTCTTTAATAATGCAGATTCATTCATATTGTCGCAAGATGCAGTTGGTTGGGTACAGGCATAATTTCTTTTGTTTCCACATAGGCTCTCGATAACATTCCAATTCTTTATTTTGCACAATTATTACAATATAAGCACGCATCATTTTCTGCTCTAATAGTTTCTTACAAACACAGTTTATCTTATAGTTCACACAAAGCAGTTATCACTTATAAAACTTTCTACCTTTTCGCTCTTCGGATCACCTTCACGGATTCACGACTGGGTTCTCGCGACAGATTGATTATTCAGACCATTCGCGTCCCTTTCATATGCGAGGTTCGGAAATATCTGGAAACACAGTTTCGGCCTCTCTCAATTGGAAACCACTAGAAAAACCTTCTGTAAAGAGATACAGAGAGGCTCCTGGAAAATTATATTTCTAGAAGGAACATCTGGAGAGATCGTTTGTAAGTTGTAAACGCGACTCACTATTCTAATTCAAACCCCATTGCCATTTAAGGTGAAATTAAAAAAAAATATATAATTTGACTAACGAATCAACAATGCATCACGATATTGCATTTATATTTCCTTCATATTGGTTTGTTACTCCTCATACTTATGTTTGACAAGGCAACGAGTCTTATAACAACTTTCTCGAAAGTGGGATATCGGTTGTGTAATGTTAACTGATCGTTACTTGTAGCCTCAACTTTACATAGCTCTATCGATTCTATAAAGCGCCCGCTAACATTATAATGACTATTTAACTCATGCCCCAAATGGGAGTCAATGACCAATCACATTTCAATGATTTTTTATTTACAGCCAATCACAGTCGTGTTTCGCCTCGCTCTTTATCGATTTCTCTTTATCAGCTCCTGCTTTTGTGATAAAGAAAGCTCCTCCTTTTTTAATGTTCTGAACAGGCCAAAGCATTATTTTTCTCCAACAAATACAATGAATATAGCAAATAATGAAAAGATTCCTAATTTTACTGAGTTGTTTACTAAAAAAATAAATGAATAGCCCGTAATCTTGATTATGATATATAGTTTGATGTGTTTCATTATTTCTCCACTTGGGTGCACTCTTACAATATTGCGATCTTATTTGGCGATAAATAATATGATCGAGCAGCAGTTGGACCTACCGTAAAGCTGGAGTTCCACAGGGCTCGGTGCTCGGCCCATTGCTTTTTTCAATCTATATAAACGACATATCTGACTCCCTAAAACATTGCAAACATCATTTATTTGCGGACGACATGCAGATCTACCTTCACTCAGACAAATATTCTTTAAATGACGCGGTAACCAAAATTAACGAGGACCTTGACTCGCTAACGGCGTGGACAGAGAAATATGGACTTGAATTAAATCCTAGAAAGACACAAGCAATCATTATGGGCCATCAGAGACTATTATCCTCAATTAACACAAATGCAGTATTACATGTGTCACTTAATGGGGTTCAGATCCCTTATAGTGAGACAGTAAAAAATCTAGGAGTGTTTATGGATAAACATTTAATTTGGAATAAACAAATAAATAACATTTGCAAAACTATCTTCTCAATAATACACTCATTAAATCGTATAAGAATTGTTTACCGTTTTCTCTAAGAAAAATGCTAGTAGAAACACTCGCAATGCCCCATTTTGATTATTGTGACTACTCTTTTTACTGACCTAAATACTGTTCTTACCCAAAGACTTCAACGTGTTCACAATTCTTGCATACGTTTTATTTGTGGTATACGTAGATTTGATCACGTTACACCATCCCTGGAACAATTGTCATGGCTTCGTCTTCAAGATCGTAGAACCATCCATTCCCTATGCCTACTCTATAACATATTACACACATCTTTACCTTATTATTTATCACACAGCTTCACTAAACTCTCTGATACACATAACTTAGATACCCGATCCCTTGAGCACAGTGTCCTTTATATCCCTCCTCATCATACTACCTATTATTCGAAATCTTTTACAGTTTCTCTTGCTAGAACATGGAATTCACTTCCACCCTATGTCCGAGACTGCCAAACTTTACCATCTTTCAGAAATAAATTGAAAATAAAATCACTAACAGAAACTACTCACTAATACTACTTTTTAAGAATTAATAATGCGTTTTTGCATTATTTAATAAAAATAGACTTAGGATTTGTTAATATATTTACCTAATGCCTTGTATAAAAAGCGTAGATTAATTCATTGTAGTGTTTTTTTTCTCTTCTTTTTATGCAAAGTAGATTCGAGCTGTTATTCCTTTTTTATTCATTGTATCATTAATTTAATTTTAATTGTATTTAGTTTCATTCTATTACTAGACATTAATTTCATTATTATTCAATATGACAGATAATGAATTGTTCAATAACTATTATTGTAACTTTTTTTTGTATTCATATGTAACATGTTTGTCCTGTCTAATATGACTACTATTGTAATTTTTTTGTATTCATGTGTAACATATGTTTGTCCTGTTTTATATGACTATTATTGTATTTTTTTTTGTATTCATATGTAACATATGCTTGTTCTGGTGAGTGGAAGAGAAGGCCACATGGCCTTAACTCCACCAGGCTAAATAAATAAATCTAAAAAAAAAATGAACACAACCTCACATTTCTGATTTGTTTTCAAACATCGCCGTTTACATTAAATATATAAATATTTTAAAATAACTATAGTTAAACAATGATTTGTGAGTAAGCAGCTTAATTTTATTCGTTAAATGGTCCTAACAAATGCAACCTTGATTTCCAAATTCTATAGATAAATTCACTCCTCACTTCGTGAGTCGTGAATTTAATTAGGAAATCACTCGTGGCATTACTTATGAAAAGACTGGATAGATATTTGTTCTATAACCTCTGTATAGGTGATATATAATTCGATCTTAAAAGTTATATATAACATTTTAATTGTCAGAGACATAATTTCTCAACTGGACCCATTTCCACCATCCCTTGGGATACCTCGGCCAGAAGGCCCTACTCCCAAGTCCCAGAATTCTTGTCCTCTCTTTTCTACTTCGCGATCACATTCAAGTTCACAGGCAATAAAACCAACACCTCAGGGAGAAGGTGTTGGAGTCGCAACTTCAGGGGAAATTGCTGAGCTACATAGTACATCAGGTCGCTCATTCCTGATGACCCCACAGTTGGTCCACGGGCTCCTTGAGCCTAGCCGGGAGGACTGCTGTCGCAGATCCACCGACCATTTCCCTGTTCTGCCTCCAGGGACGCATCCTGCAGCCGTTGTGAGACCGGCTAGGGCTTGAATCCTCAAGCCCCACAGTGTGAGATTATAGTACATCCAGGTACTCATCTCCTGGCGACCCCATAGTTGGTCCACGAGCCCGTAGGCTGAGCCGGGAGCCAGCACAGTTGCTCCCCACTGTGCTGGTCCGAGCCGTGCCCTGGTCCGCCCCCCAGGGACGTGTCCTGTTGCCGTTATGGGCCGGCTAGGAGCTCGCAAGCTCCCACAGGTAAGCAAATAGTACGACAGGGCGCTCATCTCCTGCCGACCCCACTAATGGTTCACGAGTCCCTTGGACTTAGCCGGGAGGACTGTCTAGCAGATCCACCGACTATTCCCCCAGTGCACCACCTGGGGACGTGTTTTGTTGCTGAAGTGGGTCCAGCCTGAGCATTAGTACGTCAGGTCGCTCAACTCCTGACGACCTCACAGATTGTCCTTGGGTCACTCGGTCCCGGAGTCGGCGCAAATCCCACACCCAAAAGACCGCGCTTCCTCCTTTTCCGAGCTTACTGACCTGGTGGTAATTCCCAGCATTACGCCCGGTATTGTCCCAACCAGCCCGTTCGCAAGACTAGGCCTAGTCGTGCCGCTGCTGTGAGTCCAGCCCACTGAGCAATGTAGGCATCCAGGGTGCTCATCGCCCATGGTGCCCCCACAGATGGTCCTCGGGTTCACTGAACCAAGAGAAAGGAGCTTCTGATCTCCGATCTCCCACCACTTCGCCACGGCGGCCGTTGATCCTGCTGTGGGTCCAGGATAGTTGAGCTTTAGTACAACAGGGCTCTCTTCCTCCTGTTGACCCCACTTATGGTCCGCGAGTCCCTCGGACTTGGAAGGGAGGGAGGACTGACTAGCAGATCCACCAACCTTTTCCCCACTACGCCACCGAGGGGACGCGTTTGGCTGCTGAAGTGGGTGCAGCACGAGCTATGTAGTACGTCAGGTCGCTCGAGTCCTGACGACCTCACAAATGGCCCGCGGGTCCGATCTGGACCTAGCCGGGAGGAGTGCAAGCAAACCACCGACCGTTCCCCTATCCGCCACCCGGGGACGCGCCCTGTTGCTGTTGTGAGCACAGCTGGGCCCGATAAACGGAACCAAGACATATATATTCAGGTTCAGAAATATGCGCTTGTTGAGGGTAAGATCGACAATTTCCGTGTAACACGTTAGTAATTTATCAGATCGCCAGTTTTAGCAAAATAATATCCTCTGGATAGTTATCTCAACTTTTGAAAACCCGAATATTATTTCATTCCATGAATATGGACGGAGTATAATCAGTTATTTTAGACGCCGGGATGGAACTCGCGATCTTTGTTTTAACAGTTTCAATATTTTGTTTTTAGAAAAGTCCATGATACATACGCAGACCCAAGGCAGAGATTTAAAATCCTTTAAACTTCCAGAAAACGATCCCGGTCGCTTGAGTGGAAGGAACTCTTCCGACTACGCTAAGACGACCGACAACTTAATTTTCAAAGACTAACGCGAAAATCCTTTGTCGCCGAATTTTGAATTAAATGATAAATTAGTTTAAAATTTACTATTTATTATTATATGACATGTTTTCTTAATACGAAATTCATGTTTATCTGCCTTTAAATTGATACAGCTGTTACATTGTACTATATTCGTGGAAATCTAATTAACACTTTGACCTTTTGAAATCCTGGAATCATTTCCCGATGCTGGAGCCACAAAATGTGTCTCCGGCGAATTTGTGGAGCGTCAACAATCAACTTGTGAATGCAGATAAAATGCTATGTTCAACTTTTATTTTTCTTTCGGTTGCCGCGGCTTATGGTCTATTGATTTTCTATAATATTTTCATATTCGAAACGATGTATAGAATGCAATGTCCCACATTGTCTTTCCCCCATTATATTAAAAAAAATATATAAAGCATATTCTCCGTGCTTTTTTAACTTCTCCCTTTGCAGTACTTTTATATGTACCCTGAGCTCAGGAGTCTTAACGGGTATGATCTTTCGGAAGAGAATTTTTAACTCCGGATCATTTAATACGTTTTTGACTACACATGGGATAGTGAACTTTTCCGGCTGAGTAATAAACAAAATTCCGGGACCACATTCGAGACAGCACTAGCATTTAAAATTAAAGCTCCAAGCATTTATACTAAACAAATAGTTTGGCCAATATGGTTAATTATGAATATCATATGTTGTTGGCGCACTATTTTTGCCTTATTTTTTCTCGACATTTGCTTAAATGTGAATAAAAACTCCTGGAAAATCCTCTCCATGTAACATGTCCGACCGGGGATTGAATCCCGCCCCTAGGTCCCACTCATCAATATTACTCCTAGAGCACAGCGGTAGACAGACTTATTTCTTGGATACATGATCTTAATAAGCGAAGCTCAAAATATTAAATGGCAATGGCGTCATACTACATTCATGAAGAATATTTTATGTACGTGCCATAACTCTGCAAAAAGTAGGTGTAGATAAATATGTCCTGCCTACTTTCATTTTAATTTGGAGATATCTGAATTTCAATTTTTAGAACCCAGGAAAGCTTTGAATGGATTCCACCTGGGAAAGGAAAGAGAGGTCGACCTAGATTTACATGGACGGATGATGTAAGAAGAGGTATGAGAAAGCTCGGTCTGGAAGAATTGGAATGGGAAGATAGAGAAAAATGGAGAAATAGATAAAAATGTAAAATGCCTTGGACACAGGAAGATGTTTTATTGCATTGTAAACCTGTTTATAAATAAATAAATAAATAAATAAGAATTGAATCATAATAATAGGTCGATAATTTGACCGGCTATTTTTCGAGTTAAAAAAGTTACAACCTATATTTTACAAAAATCGAGTTGGAAATTCTTTAATTTTCTCCTACTGTATTTACATACAACACGCCATCATAGACACACTATTGAGTAACACTAAGAAGTAACACTGGATGTAAACATCAATAAAACTAAATGTGTGGTAACAAATAGAAAAAAAAGTATATTGTTTAATGAAAAATGGAAATTTAATATCAATGAGGATATTTTAAAGATGTGGCTGAATTGAAAAGTTTATCTAGGAACAATGATCACAAAGAACAATGAATGCAGGAAGAAATTGTACATATGCTCAATTCTGTTGTCCCAACTTCTCTCTAAAAACTTTAAACGTATATATATATATATATATATATATATATATGTTATAACTATATATTTGGCATTTAGTAATGAAGTCAATATACTATATAAAACTGTTATTCTTTCAGTTATAGTCTGTTATATTATATTTTGTTAAAATGCTAAACAAATGAAATATACTGTCTAACTGTACATTGTCAATTCAAGGGCTAGCAGTTTTTATCCTGGCCAAGTTCGACCGATTTTTTTTTTCATCCTAAGTTAATTGGAAGCCGCGGTTTCATTCGGAACTGCCATGACTCATTGTGGTACTTAAAATAACCATCTGACATGAAAAAAGTCCGTCACGCAGAAACTGCGTCAACAAAGCTATTTCCTCGGCAAGTCAAATTTATGTTCCCATTTTGCTGGTTTACGGAATAAATATTTGTTTTGTTAAATTTTACAAACTCAATTATTGTTGTCAGATTATTTAAAAGTGTCGGACTGCAGTGTAAACAAACCATGCATAACCGTAAGTTAACCCTAGCAATCCCACCTTCTGACATATTAATTATTTTACTAGAAGCATGAAGTTAATAGTTATTGTCAATCATTGTCTATGTTCCTGTGGTCATAAAGTACCCCCTTTGGTAGTTTTTGTGATGCATAATATGTCTTGAATTTCTTTTCATAGCTTCTTCAACAATGGTTTCATATCTCTAAATTTGTTTTTACCAACAATGGAGAAGTTTTATATAATTTATTCTTTCATTATAGATTAGTCTAAAAGTTTGTTCTCTTAAACACTTCTTTTTTTATTTATTCAGTATTCAGTCTGTTGTGCAGTTATAGTAAATCACACATAAGAGTAACAAAATTATATCAAAATGTCTCTACGTCCTTTGACTGATAAAGAAATGATAGGTACATTTGGTAATGAAATAGTTTCAGATTTTGAATAGCGATGAGGAAGTGAGTGAAAGAGAAGATGAAACTATTGTGCTTGATCAAGTTGACGAAGCATTTTTATTGCCTTCTGATAATGACGATGACGATGCGGATCATAATAATAGTATAATTGGAGATGACGTCAGTGCCAGATATGTTATAGCTAGTGGAAGAATTTTCACATCAAAGTCTCCTTAGGCTACAAAACGTGTAGCACAAAATGTTGTAAAAGAACGGGAAGGACTAAGAAATGAAGATAAAGTGAAAACCATTAGAGAATCATTTGAAAAATTCTTTACATCGGAAGTTATAAACATCATCATAAAACACACCAATGAAGAAGCAGCAAGAATAAATATACCAGCAACAAAGATATGCGAGTTTTCAGCTTATATAGGGTTTCTTATCTATATGGGACTAGAAGGTAACAGTCGCACCTGTATTTCAGATCTCTGGTCTGATATTTCAGGCAGATTCATATATACCACAATTATGAGTTGGACCAGGTTTCTGCAAATAACTAAAATCATTATATTTGATGATAGAAAAACCCGAATTGAACGCAGGGAGCATGATAAATATGCAGCAATAAGAAACTTGTTTGAAAAAATTAACCAAGCTTTACCAACATGTTTTTCTGCTGGGATACATACAGTAGTTAATGAAATGCTATCATTATTCCGTGGAAAGTGTACATTCAAAGTGTTCATGAAGGAGAAACCAGGGAAATATGGTATACTTATACGAAGGCTAACTGATTAAAAAACCGATACGTTCTTAGCATGGAACCATATGCTGAAAAGAAGAATGACGAAGCTCAAAAATGAAATTCAGCTACATCTGTTGTAAAACGTTTGGTACAAACTATACAAAATTCTAGACGCAATGTAACAACAGACAGATACTATACTCCTGATGATTTGGCTGAAGAATTATGGAAGAATAACAACCTTACACTTGTTGGAACACTTCAATCCAATAGGAAACACATTCCTCAAGAACTCAAAGTTATTTCTGGCAGAGAGCTATATTCAAGCAAATTTGCTTTCAGTGATCCTAACACAGCAGAAATCCAATCACAATTATGTCATATATCTGTCGTGAAAAACCAAAAAGGAATCTTCTTATGCTATCTACTCAGCATAATGACGATAAAATAGGTTCAGTGTCTGGTCCAAAGAAAAAACGTATCAACCTGCACTTCTACGAAACAAAAGGCGGCGTAGACACTGTCGATCAAATGGTAAGGTAATATTCTACAAATAGAGCTACCAGAAGATGGCCGCTATCAGTTTTCTTCACCCTCATTGATATTGCCGCTGTAAATGGATATACAATATATTTCTTACATTTTCCTTACTGGTATAAAAAGAAGCCAAATCACCTGCGAGAACTAGGATTGCAGCTGATAAAACCAGCTATTGAAGAACGAGCCAGATATATAATCAGGACTACAAAATGACATGATCACAGCTATGGTAGGAATTCTTGAGAGGATTATTAGCAGACTTTTCATGCTTAGGAAGTGAGTGGTGGTGTAAGAAGTGAGTGCAGGTGCAAGAAAGAAAAATACAACACAATTAGTTAAAGAACAATAATTTGTTGCAATTCTCACAGGTATACGTCTTGTGGGAGGCATTGCAAGAAAACAGTGATTTGTTTAAAATGTGAACACAGTTCTGAGGAGGGTGATGAGTGACACACACACTCAGGGATTATACCATCAATGATTAGATTTGGGTACTGTCCTGAAATTATTGTTTCTATAAGTATCAATAATCAATTTTTACAAATGTTCTACTTACACAGACTACTATATCGGATTAAATATGTAATGTGTTTATTGAAAACAAAATGTAAAACTATGTTAATTATTACATTAACATGCATGGCATTCTATAGCATTTAATTTTAAAACAAATATGTTAAAATCTGATCAAAAGTTACTCATATATATTGTTTATAGTGGTGGTGCATAAGGGACCCGCCGTTGGTAGCGTATGTTCTGTAATATGGGTTGGTATTGCTAGGGTTAATATCTGTTGCTGGAGAAGGATTTTAATGGTCCCCTTGTTTTAAAGTAAAATGTGAAGACGGGATTTAGTGGGCGCCAGGATAATGAAACGATTCCTCTTTAGTCGAGGACCTCGGGTAGCTCAGTGGGTTGGGGTAGACTTGAGATTCTTTTTCCAGGATTCGCAAGGATTGTGCGGACACGACTCATGTTTCGTTGAGAAAAAATGACATGGTTGTAGATAAAGTTTAACTTTAATAACTTGTAAACACCTAGCTGGTACCCACACACAATTCTAAATGACATTATAACAAGCGGTAATTATCATTTGGTCCCGTTCAATAGTATGGAGACTTTCATCTACTGCCAATTAACAGATAAGCTCGTTTCCTATTCTCGTGGGAGACTTCACTCGAGGTTTTTTGTTCAAACGTTATGACAATCACTTATATGAAACGTTGCACACGCGGTCAAGTCCAGTAACAAGGACTATCCTAAAATGTACAAGTCCCTACTTTTAGGGTGATGGGTCTATGACGCTATTGGTCGCGAATGCTATCAGGTCACCAAGTTGAATAAGTTATGTTGGTGATAGCACAATAAGAAGTTCTTGTGCCCGGATCGGCACCACGAGAGATATTAATTTTTGTTTCGCTTTCCTAGCCATGAGGTGAGCTCGCGTTGTCTTCTTCCATATCTTGAGACCATATAACACCTCCTTGAAATGTAAAATTACACATCATTGGTACATTTCACTCAGTTAATACAATGAGAATATTTTGTGACAAATTCTATTGGTGTGACGTCAACGATTGTCTTAGGGCCGTCTTCGAACTATGGCCTGTACAGCTGGATCAACGTTTGTGCAGCAAAAACCTATGGATTTCCCCGGTCATTGATGTGATGCTTACAGCCTAGAATCATCTTTGTCTACGCCCGCTCTTTGCGTTGTTTTCGTCAAGTTTAGGTTTTCCAAATCCCATATCATACATTGTGCTCTAGCTGTCTAAAGTACTAGGTTTAGGCATTACTTACTTACTTACTCACTGGCATTATCGAACCCGTAGGTTCATGGCCGCACGGACATAAGCTCTCCATACATCCCTATCCTGAGCTAATGCTTTCCAATCATTCCCTGTATAATCTACTTCCCTCAAATCATAGTTAATGTTGTTATCCCACCTCATTCTTGGTCTACCAACTGGGCGTTTTCCCTCTGGCTTTCCTACAAGAAGCTTCCATGCACGTCTGTCATTTCCCATTCGTGCCACATGTCCTGCCCATCGCAGTCTACGAGACTTAACTGTTCTTATATCTGGCTTCCTATAAAGACCATGTAGTTCATTGTTATGTAGTCTTCTCCATTCACGTGTCTGTTCATCTCTCTTTGGTCCAAAAATTTTCCTAAGAACTTTTTATTCTCAAATACTCGTAATCTCCTTCCCTCCATTAAAGTAAGAGTCCATGTTTCGCACCCATATAATATAACTGGTAGAATAATAGTTTTAAGGTTTAGTTGTTGGTTCTAACTCACTGAATAAAAAACATGTAATCCTTTGAAGAGAAAATATTTCTACAGATCTTTAACTTATTGTGAACATGTCTCCAGCCCATCAGTATACAATAGAAGGGTTGCAGTCATCTACCTCTTCCTAGATTACTTATAACTAAATGTTTATTATTTTATATTATTAATTCCTCGGGATCATCTAATTTATGATTAATAATTACATAATTGTGTTCTACGTGTCTTTCTGGTTTATTTGAATATAAATAAGGTCCGAAGATTACTTCAATTACTTAATTGATCAATTGTTAATAAATGTATTTATTATATCCCGATTTATTAATTATTCAGTCGCTCATTTTGGAAGGAGGCTGAGTGAATGTCCTGCCTCATTGTATACTGTTATATAATTTTACACAAATTTAATCAGTGTCTACCGATTTAATTTATTATATTATTTCATTAAATATATTAAATTAATTAAACTAATGTATCTTAAAGAATACATTGCCAATTTATGAGTTAATTACATTATATGGTATGAATTGCGATAAACTGCTACTACTAGTATACGATGGCGTGGCCCAATGTTGAACCTTAGCCTCTCCTTTGTTAGGGGTCACTAGATCAAGTCAATTTAGTTAAGATTATTTGTCCATAGATGTCATGAATAATCCATTAAATTAAATTTTTAATTTACATTTTCAGGTAACTCCTACTTATAATGATGTGAATTCCCTGATATTTTATAATTCCTTCGTAGTTTTTTTTTAAATATCATATACCGAGTTTCATTGTGACATATTGAAAATAACTAGAGTTACAGCGATTTTTAAATTTTCGTTTCAGGAGAACAACTAGGCTTACAGTACACCTAATGATATGATTTTTCAGTTTAACAAACTTCAGCTTACTTTTTAATTAATTGCTATATGCCAACTTTGTTTTGGATGAAATAAAAAATTGCATCCGCTAGAGTGTTAACGGATATATATTACAGACTGTGGCGCTTCTTTTACTCAGCCTCCTTTACAATGAGTACTAGATGATCAATCAAGAACAACAATAATTATATTAAAATTTAAACAATGAGAAAACCTATTAGTGAAAGAATTACGCGATAAGGTCGAGTTTATATTCAACGGAATCAGAAAAGCATGCAGAATACATTGATAATATTAATACCCGCGAATTATATGATCCGAAATAATTGTTAGGACGAATTAATAAACGTTCAGTTTTGAGTAATCGAGGAGAGGCAGGTAGGTAAACCCTTTACCACTGTCCAACGACAGGTACTTATGGCTAATACAAAGACTTAAAAATATATGAAATTATCTTATTCTCGAGAGGTTACAAGCCTTTTATTCAGCAAGTTGAAACCAACAATAACTAATATTTCCAACTAGACGTTAAGAGTACAGAAGAGTTATTTATTGCACGAAAATCGCGAACTCCTGGTAAACAACTGTTATTTCGATCGTGAGAACACAAAATTCACCCGAGAGGGGTCATCGAACTAAATAAACTTAGAATCCAAGCCTAATGCAGATTAGATAGAAATCCCAGACCTAAGGTGGACAAACGCATGATCAGACTGTATCTAATCTAGTTGGGGGTCGACCTGAACAAACTTGTTGACGTCACATCCAATAGTATTTGTCACAAAATATCCCTATAGTATCAACAGAGAGAAATGTACCAATGATTCGGATGGTTACATCTCAAGGTGGGTGTTATCATGTGGTCTCAACATATGGAGGAAAACAACGCGAATTTACCTCATGACTAGGAGAACGAATTCAATAACACCTCTCTATTGTACCACAGAGTGCTAATATTACTTCTTGCAGTGCCGTCAGGCACCAACATAACTTATACATAAATTGACTTGATTGGGTCGCAACAGTAGCCTCTTAAAACTATCAGCCTAAATGAAGGGACATATAAATTTTCAACCCAGTTCTTTGTTAATGGGCTTAGTCTCACCCGCAACGATCCTCATAAGTGATCAACATAAAGTCCGAATTGTTAACCATAAGTGATAGGAGCGAGTGAAGTTCCCATGAGTATAGGGAACGATATTATCGACTAATTAGCTATTACATAAACTCCACACTATAAAACGCGACCACGTGATAATTACCGGTCGTTGCTTTGCTATTCAAAATTGCATGTGAACCCGATAGATGTTTAATAATCTAGTAATGTTATTTGGATTTACGAACTTGTCGTCTATTCTCAAACGAAAATTAATCGTGCCCGTAGGTCCTTGTGTATCCCGATAGAAAGAATCTCAAGCCTACCCTACCATTACCGAGTAACCGAGCAATCCAAATTCCTCAAGCACCGAGGAATCCTTCATAATAACGGCGCTCAACAAATCCTTTCTTCACCATTACCCCCCAATGAAACAAAGGAACCCCCTTCAAATCCCATTGTAAGACCCATACATAAATTTCGGTCATGGTGATTTTCGGTGTCAAGTAGGAATGGTTAACATTTGTAAATTCTCTTTTATATATTATCATTAGAACAACCTCAATTATTTAGGAATTTGCTAATTTATAACTAACTACGTAACTCTCTGGCACTAACAAACCTGAAGGTTCACGCCCGCACTAACATAAGATCTTCCTCAGCTAATGTTTTCCAATGATCCCTTACATAACTCACCTCCCTAAAAATCACGGTTAATGTTATTCTCCCATCTGATTCTTGGTCTATATACTGAGTGTTTTCTTCGGATTTTCTTACAAGGAGTTCCTTGCTTTTCCTTCATTTCCCTTTAGTTCCCAAGTCCTGACATTGTAGTGTACGAGACTTAAATGTCCTTATTCCATCTAGTATCCTATTAAGATCATGTAGGCCTCCCTCACTCTTATCTCGAATCACCTGTCTGTTCTTCTATTTCTCTAAAGTATTCCTAAGAGTTCTTTTATCAAATACTCTTAAAGTAGGAATTCATGTTCCGCATGAAACAATATGTGCGTGGTAAAATTCTCAGATCTAGGAAATCGCTTCCTGACCTTACTGTGGTCTAAGAGTAGATATTGGCGATATCAACTCACTCAGGGAGGGCCAAAGGTTAATGATTTATTGTTCTGCGACCTAGTCAAATCTCTTGATTTATGGTAATTGATGATTTACTTTGATGTTGACCTTTGTGAGAAGTCTGAAGGCTCCACATAACCAAATCCATTCTCCTCACTTCCACGTGTGCTCTCCATAAGAGTTAAGGTACCAAATGAAAGTGGTTTGTGGAAAGTAGGCCTAACCGGAATCTGCCGCATTATAAATAGGTATATTGCTAAAGTACTGTCTGAATGACGTGGTAATGCTGAGTTTGCAGTGAAAGACCTGAGGCCAGACATTTTTGATTGAACCTACTAAAACGTGGTTTCATGGTTTCACATCCGAAAATGTTCGTATAAAACAAAATAATATGCATAATATTATTATCTGTTTTCATATTGGTTTCCTTATCATCCCAAATCCTCTTATCCGAATGTCATTGCCCCTAAAATGCTAACTTATTTCTCGAATAATTTTTTTCTGAAGCCATTCTTCCGAATATAAATGTAATTAATCCCATTAAATCCGAAAAAAGAAAGAATTCAGAAACATTAACATAAAGTTTAGTCACATTGATCCACACCTGCCGGATGCTGGCTTCACATCTAGATACATGAATCACAGAGGTGAATAATCTTTCAGCCAGAATAGAACTGACATGTGATCAGCACATCGGAACCGCCTGCTGTTATTGCTGGTTTTTCCTTACCTAGAGAAGCTTCTCAATTTCTGCAAAATTCTGTATGAAAATCGGTCTCATGCCGGGCGGAATTTCGAAGAACATTTATCCTCCCATAAGGAGTCGAACCACCGCAAGTACCGTAGCAAGTCACAAAGACATGATGACTTAAAGTGCTCGTCAAGGACCCACGTTTATAGAATTATAAAGATGAAATTAACTCACCCTAATCCTGCATTTGTGCTTTCTGTCCAATGTACATTATTAGTTATGTTCATATTTTGGTTCTGTGAGAATTTAAGTTTTGGGAAAACGAGTTCGTTACTGTTCTTTAGGGCAAATAAATTCGGTTATTTGTATATTCGGACAGTCGTATTCCGGAGAAATTGATTCAGGAGAATCATAGGCCTATAGGGAACATAAATTTTGTAGAGATAGTTGGAGACAGAGCAAGGCATTTTGTACAAATAGATTCCGATTGAGGGTCTTTCCACTTTTCAGCGGTTGCCCTTTTACCAGCCGGCTGCTGGCCCTTCACATCCACATGTGTCAATCACAGAGGTAGATGATCAACAGCCAGTGTAGGGGTGACATGTGGTTAGCATGTCGAGTCCCCCAGCCGTTATAGCTGGTTCCTCAACCTGGAGCCGCTACTGATTGTAGCTACCCAATTGCCTCACGATGCTGGGTGGGCACCGGTCCCATACTGGCCGAAATACCATGAGAAAATTTCTTCCCCCATGGAGACTCGAACCAGCGCAAGTCCCGTATCTCTGCGCCAAGGCTTCCTACCTTAACCGCTCGGCTACGGCGCGGGACTAATAGATAAGTTGGTAATAAGCATACCTTTTGTCCAGTAAATATAAATCAGTTGTGATAACGTCATATATAATCATTAGAGATTGAGAGATTTCACCTGCGACCTTTTGGCAAGATAAAGGGCAAATCATTTCTACGAATTTGATTCCATCAACATTCAACAATGTTATTTAATTGAGGCAATAGTACTGCCTGTGTGTTATGTTTTATATGCATGTTGAAGAGCTAACATTATGTGCTTTTAAACGGCAAAACAAACATTATTTAGTAAATGTGTGATTTAACTCTAAATGGAAATTCATTTGTTAATTATTTCGAAGTAAAATGGGATAATATATTAATCATTTATATGATTTTAAAAATTGTAAAATTTCATAATTATAGTAAATAAAGTTTTAGCAATATTAATAATGCATACCTGATACACATTTACATATGATACTCCCCTGTTCGATATGTATTATTGTATAACCGCCAATGAATACTTAGTTACTTACCCGTAGGTTCATGACCGCGCGGACATAAGCTCTCCATACATCCCTATCCTGAACTAATACTTTCCAATCATTCCCTGTATTATATACTTCCCTCAAATCATGGTTAATGTTATTCTCCCATCTCATTCTTGGTCTACCAACTGGGCGCCTCCCCTCTGTCTTTCCTACAAGAAGTTTCCATGCAAGCCTTTCATTCCCCATATGTGCAACATGTCCTGCCCGTCGCAGTCTACGAGACTTAACTGTTCTTATTATATCTGGCTTCCTATAAAGACCATGTAGTTCATTGTTATGTAGTCTTCTCCATTCACCTGTCTGTTCATCTCTCTTTGGTCCAAAATTTTTCCTAAGTACTTTATTCTCAAATACTTGTAATCTCCTTTCCTCCCTTAGAGTAAGAGTCCATGTTTCGCACCCATATAATATAATAATAGTTTTATATATTTTCAGTTTAACGTTTTTTGAAAGTAGTTGGGACATCAAGAGTCTCTGGAAAGCATAATAGCACGCATTTCCAGAATTGAGCCTATGAATACACAAAATTTAAACTTAAATTCGTATATGGACACGAGATTCAGGTGTAACCTTCCCTCGCTGTTTTAGGGACTTATCAATTGCCATCTTCGGCTTGTATGCATGTGTTCATGTATGATGAGTGAGTGTGAGATGTGTTATTTATTAATTTGTGTAAATGTCCAGCCGGGGAAAGTCAGGGTCATGCAGAAGCATTTGTTGGTGGGGATGAAAATAAACCGAGAAGAAAAAAAAATGAATACTTTGGTGGATGGAGGGACAGGTTTTATGTTAATTTTTAAAAAGTAGTGGTAGTAAATCTGTTCTCTATTATAAAGTACTAGCTGATTATCCGGCGTTGTCCGGGAATCTACATATCCTGATCTTCTTGGCATCAATGAGCTGAAATACAAAAATGGTTATCGAGAGTTATCCGTAAAAGATAGACATATGCTGTCGCGGACTTTTTGTAGATTTTTATATCACATTCTGTGTACGTCCACCGCTGTGGTCTCGAGGTAGCGTGTTGCCTTGTTACGCAGCGGGCCAGGGTTCGATTCCCAGTCGGGACAGGCTCCTGGATGAGGTTTTTTTCGGAGCTTTTCCTCACCTATAATACAAATGTCAGGAAGCTTAGGGCCCAAAGGTCCCTGAAAATCATTCGACCATCATCATCATCATCATCCTCCTTATCATCACCATCCATCACAGGTCTGGAAAGCAACGGGAAGCTACGACACCTGCATTCTCTAGTAAAGCTGCGAGCATAGCATGAAAATGCTATGATTGCAGTCAAGGACCTGCCCTCGGGCAGAATTACTACGGATGGATGGATGGATGGATGGATATACACAGTAAAACTTATTTAATCAGGAACGTGAACAATGCGGAAATCTGTCCAATGTGAACAAATTTATTGGTCCCGGCGAAATAATAGTATTTTTTATTTATTTTTCATAAAACGGTATCTGTGCATCGCGGAAACGGAAGGATATTTCTATACAATTCATGAAAAAAATTATAAAGCGGAAATGTATATAATTATAATTATTAACCATCAGCAGTTTTCTTTTTTCTACTGAAGGCAGGTGATTCAAATCAAATAGACTAACAAATATCAAAACAAAACGAACCTAATTGTCACTGATCCTAAATTTCATTGTTAAAAGCTATTGTCGTATTTCATAATCCGATATGCATTTTGATAAATGCCTCCATCCCCATGATCGGTATATTATTGTTTCAACATGTTCGTTCCAATAATTTTGATTGAATAATATGTGTCTCTTGTGCTTTGTTCCTAGTGTATAATGTCCAGTAAAAGGAAAAAAAATAATCAATACCGAAGAGAAAAAAAAAAGTGTCGCCGCTTAAAGTAAAAATACAAATGCTTGACCGTTTATACGGGTTGGCGAGTCGTTTGCTTCTGTATCACGCTGTTTCAATGTTAATGAATGAAGAAATCCGAAGACAAAAAAAGGAATTATATCGCAGAATTCACAGCTGAATATCAATCTTAATTGAAAGACCTTTTAAAAGCGGCAACACGGGGAAAAATACTAAGTTCTGTAAGTCCTTGCCTAAACCTGACAGTAATAATTAATAGAAATTGTTCAAAATATCTCATTAATTGATTGTATTTTGTTAATTTGTATCTTATCCTGTAACCTGTATACCCATTCAAATTACCACTCCATATTCACGGTTTCTCTATTCGCGGTATATTTGCGGAACATATCCCTAGCTTTTAGTGTCTAGATTCTACCTATATACATTCGCCCTCATTGCACACCCGTTGTGCGAAACACAGATACATAACTTGCAAATAACAATTGCGCTGTAAAATCTTAAATTAGTTAAGATCTGAGACCTTTCTTTCACAGGTAGCTTTGTGAATTTACGGAATAAAGATGGCTGAAACGTATGTATCACTCTCATTAAGCGAAAAAATGAAAATGATTGAAGATAAATCTCCAAACAATTCCGGACCTATGCTCTAAAGTCAAGATGTAGCTCTTGTTAAATCCCTAAGGGAATAACGATTTTAAGGAATCTTCAGGTTGGCTGGAGAGTTTTAAAAGATGACACAATGTAGTGTGGAATGATATTTGCGGGGAATCAAAGAATGTGGGCCAAAGTGTAGTTAGTGAGGGAAACCGAAACTGCATAATTTACTTGAATTTCAGGATACGCACCTAAGATACATTTTTAACGCTGACAAAAGGGACTGTTTTTTCGCGCGTTACCGTCGAAGTCGCTCATATATACTATACTTCACTTTTCAACGGCAGCGGAACTACACTTAATCCAGAGTACATAAAGACATATATGGTACTTTATAATCTTAGATTATTAATAAGTTTTAGTTTTTTTATAATGCGGAATATTGTCCAATGTGGAAAAAAAATGGGCACATGCGATACCGCTTTGAGCAAGTTTTACTGTATAAGTCCACCGCTGTGGTGTCAAGGTGGCGTGCTGCCTTGTCACGCAGCGGGCCCGGGTTCGATCCCCGCTCGGGACAGTTTTTTTGGGTAAGGTTTTCATCGGGGTTCTTCCTCACCTGTAAGACAAATGTCAGGAAAATTGTATGGCCCAAACGGTCCCTGAAATCATATAGCCATCATCATCATCCTTATCATTATCATCATCATTATCTTCCTTCACCGGTGTGGAAAGCAACGGAAAGCTACCACACCTACAATTCCCTAGTAAAGCTGCAAAGCATAGCATGAAAATGCTATGATTGCAGTGAAAGACCTTCCATCGGGCAGAATTACTATGGATGGATGGATGGATATATATATATATATATATATATATATATATTAAACAGGGGTTTAAATTATTAATATTTCGTACCGTAAATGGTTATCCCTTCATCCAACAATAGTATTAATGGAACCAGTTAATTGTGTATATTTAAAACAATAAAAACAAAACTGCCTATATCTAAAAAGTGTTTATAGGTCACGTCCTAGCCAATTGTTTATGACAATACGCTACAACTCCAGAATGTTACACGTTCGGTTCCGATAGGGTCGCTATTTTTTTAAACCGGCCGGCGACCTAAACATTTATGGTGGCACCATGGTACTATTATAGATTAAGCCTATAGCGGAAATGTTACCATATGCATGGTGGTAAAGGAGGCCATGTTGAAGGTTTGACAACTCAGCTTATATCTCGTAACGATTATTTCTAAAGCTGGGCGTCTTAATCTACTACAAGCTAAAAAACTTTGTAAGACCTGTAGTGGGATCTAATGTATATAAAAAACGTAGCACATTGGACAATATTTATATAATATTCTACCTGACAGATCTGTGAATTTTGAAGACGTGATGATTCTAATTATTTAAAAGAAATTAATTTAACTGAATTACAAACAAATTCTGTATTTTAAAACTGTATTTCCTGATAATTAAAAAAGGTGCAAACGGTAGTTTGGAAATACTACGAATATTTTGTATAAATTATTAACTTCCTACCTAGTATTTTATGAGTTTTCTGTCATTTATAAATTTATATATCTAAAACCTCTTTCACCTCATAATATCGATTATATTTAGGCTATACATTTCATATGAGAATAAGTGTTTTAGAGTTACAAGATAAATAAAAAACAATTCTAACTGAGCATTTGTAAATATTATTTATTATGTATTGATTAATTATTCAATTGGTGAAAATCCTAGAAAAGAATATTTTATTTTGACTAACATTCCATTCCTTTAATTCAGTTTAACCTCTTACCTTAAAGGCACTTTCACGTGCCTCAAAACACTCGGTCCTTACAGTAATAAGACTTCTCAGGAGATGAAATTTTAAATGTGTATCATACACATATTTTTTTGACTGCATAAGGGCATGAAGGGCCTCCCCGAACGAGTGATCAGCTCAATGTCAGAGCCTCCTCCTAGACAACACAATATTAAGACGAAACAAATCATGCACATATACATTTATATTGAAAATGGCGAATATAATGATGTTTCTGATGGCCTGATTAGGGAAAAACATGAAAAAAAATCACCCAGAAACCCTGTCCTAAACTGAGGTCGAACCCATGCATGCCCTCTGCATGGAGGCAGCGGCGGTACCCCAAGACCACAGCGGTGGACGTATTTGACTAACATTATTATTAATATAATTGAATATGAATATCCTCAACTCGTGTCCAACTCAGGGTCAGGTGGAGGGATGAGATAAGATGAACCCCTTTTACAGAGTTCTGTGACTGATTACGATGTCGGCTGACAACGCCTGAAGCATCATCACAGAGGAAGACGAACGAAATGAAATGAATCAGATGAATATGGAGAAATGGTGGAATGAAATTGTGGCGGGAGAAAACGGGAGAAACCCCGAGAAAAACCTTTCCAAGCTCCGTTTCGCCATCACGAAACCCACATGGAGTGACCGAGGTTCCATATCGGAACCCTAGAGGTGGGAGGTGAGCGTCTAACCGCTTGCGCGATGGAGCCGTCTTATTAATATAATTACACAATTAAATTATATAATTATTGTACAGGAATTGTTACCTTCTTCTTCTTCTTCCTTCCAAGTATTAGGCCAAGGCCTGTTACGATCCTATAGAAAATTTTCCCTCCAGCGTTTCATAGGACGGCTCAGTGATCTTCGTCCTCTTGGTATATAATTATAAACAGCTTTGGGGATCCGATTTGAACTCATTATTTCAAGATGGTGTTTCCAATTTAGTTGGTACTGTTTAATATATTCCAAAATTGGCGTAGTCTTCAATTCTTTTAAGATATCGGTGTTCCTTTTCCGATCCCATCTGGTGTAACCCGCTGTTCTTCGCATGAGTCACATTTCACAAGCCGTTATTCTGCTTTCATGTTGTTTTTTTATGCCTATATTAAACTACTTATTATTTAAAAAGAATGCAGTCTAGTTTTTCCAACAAAAATTAACATTAAATTTACATACAGTTTTTAAATTAAATATTTAAGAATTGGTGTATTTGTCTGGAGAAAGTGATTAATCTTGAATGTACAATTTAAAGTCCATTTCATAAGAAAAGTCACTTTTAATAGGTACCTTCTTGTTCGAGCGTTAGATCCTACTCTAAAATATATGTTTAGACTTTTAAATTACTTTTTGTAACTCAACAAAACAAACACTCGTGAAAAAAGTAGGTGACTTTTTTTCTTATCCATTTACAGTGCACATAAAACGTGGAGTGTACGAAGCTGAAACTCTCTTACATTCAGTGTGGAATATGAGCCGGAATACCGTAAAAATGTTACAGTTAGCAAATAAATGTGGAAGAGGAGAAAGCTGCAGTAGTCTGGTGGAAGATGTTTGTGGATTTCTTGAATTACAAGTAGACTGTTTTGTACTTTCCCTCACATGGGTGGGAGGAATATGTGCCTTTTAACATGGTACTATAACTTTAAAGGAAGTAAAATAGATCGAAATTCTTTTAAGGAAATTGCTGTCAAGAGAAATTGAAAGTTAGATGAGCGGTATTAGGGTTGCTGTTTACAGCCTGTTGTTCAATTAACTCTTGAGTTATTGGATTTTTATTGACCCTAAATCGTTCCATCAGTGTAAGAGATATATGATTAATTTTTCTTCTGAAAGAAAGCATGACTAGCAAGGGTGTTAAAACATAACCATTATTAATGTTTGCCATTATTTACATTCATATAACCAGAAATGGTCACACCATAAATTTTAAAATTATCTACCAAGAAACAGTATTTGTACTGTATCAGATTTATAACAAAATTGTATTATGATGTCTACTGGGGTAGGGATTGGGAACACCAAGGGTAGCGCAGGTTCCTATTACTTTTCTAACCTGAACTCTTCCCGGTATGTATCTAGCTATATTTATAACACAAACACAAGTATATATATATATATATATATATATATATTTTATTTATTTATAACAGAAAAACAAGTATATATATATATACAACACAAAAACGAGTATATACATAATGTTTAATTCCCATATAATGCAATAAATTAAAACATGTGCAAAATGAAATACTCTATATTATATAAACTCAATAAGCTACCAACTCATTAAATTAATCACGAGAGGTGAACTCAGATATTTCTAGCTCTCTTAAAATGACCATTCACTTAACGATTGCTGTCAGGAGAAAACCCAAAATGTAGAAACCATTATCCTGCTGGCGTTGTCTTGAGTGTTAGTACAGGTGACCCTACTAGACGGAAATATGGCACCCTCTAGTTGCAAAAAGGTGTGTTCCCTCAACGAAGGGCTTATTTATAAACTTCATATTGGGCGGACAGATCATGATCATGCCGTATAATCTATGTTTTATTATAAAATACCAAATATGGTAATATCCGTCGTGTTGCAGTTATCATGTACACAAGTTCCCGTAAGATCTTGAAATTCATAATGTTTGCAAAGCATTCTCTTTTTCCTAATAAGCATTTCATGGCGGTTAAAATTCTGGGTTCAACTCTCCTCCCTAGTTATGCCTATCTTTATTATTATTTTATTAAGTTTTCTTCTCTTTTACTTTTATTTATATAATATGTATTATTGTAATAAACCAGGCATGAGTGTGTGATTAAGGATGTTGACAGTAAGGATGCCAGTTATGTAAATCACGCATTCTCTAATGTACTATAAATATTAAATTATATGTTTTATTTATCGTTATACTATTGAGTTATTATAGCGATGTATAGGATTATGTCCGGTGCTACCACATTCAGGACGTTTTCATGCCTCGTAAAAAAGTAAATAGCCATGTATATATATTGCACCAGGAATTGCTCAAATAAACAATGACTTTTTTAAATTTAGGGCAAAAGACTTATAGCATAAATTACTGACATTTTTAATTTGATTATAGAAGAATTAGTAATTCCTCATTGGTGGAAAACTATTATCACAATACCGATATTTAAGATAGGGAAAAATACACCAATAATATTTCAGAGAAATATATCATTTATCATCTGTACAAAGCTTTTACAGTAAGATAGTTAATAAAATGATTCAAGAATATATTTAAATGATAGATCACTATGGTTTTAGGAAAAAATAACAATAATATAATTATTATATTTCTATTTTACCACGGATAGTCTAGAAAGCTATTGAATATAGTAATAGCGTTTATTTATACTTTTATTTATCTAAAAAATTCGATCGGATCCGACTAAAACATTTTATTTTATGCGAAAACCAATTTCGAAGAGAACTGCTAAAATTAATTCGAGCGTTCAATACGAATTGTGATAAAATACGCATAAATGAGAAAATAACAAATGGAATAAAGTCTCCGCAGATATTTGACAAGGAGACTCAATCAGCCCCTATTAACTAACTAACTAACTAACTTACTGGTATTATCTAATTCTTAGGTTCACGGCCGCGCAGACATAAGATCTCCGTATATCCCTATCCTGAGACATTGCTTTCCAATCATCCCCTGTATAATCCACTTCCCTCAAACCATGGTTAAGGTTATTCTTCCACCTCTTTCTTGGTCTATAGACTAGGCGTTTTCCCTCTGGTTTTCTTAAAATAAGCTTCTACGCCCCTCTTTTATTCCCTATTCGTGCCACATGTCCTAACATTCCTAGTTCATAGGAACATGTCCCTGTGTTTGAGCCTTTGGCATGGATTCCCTGAAGTAGTCCCCGACCGGAGAACCGAAAGGGGACAATTATTCCTCCGGAAAATTTATCCCAGTGGAACCCACGTCCGCGTTTCTTGACAGATTTTTACGGTGAAACATCGTCACTCTTTCGACCAAGGTACTTTTTTCGCCTGATTTATCGCCTTTGTCCTGTCCGCATGGGTAACACTTTCGGCTGCAATGCTACCTTCGGCATAACTCCCGTGGTAATTTCAGCAAGCAAACCACTCCACCACTTGAATATGAAGATATTCGTATTATGTAATTTGTTTATGGCTAAATTAATATAAGACGTGAAAAAATATGGCGTATGGTGAGAAAAATACGCAATATGCTACGTTTTAATTGTCAGAACTGAAGAAAATCTTCAAAGACTTGCTATATCGATTTGTTACAACTACAGATAAGTATAATCTAGTAGTATCAATTACTAAGACCAAAAGGCTTGTGCATAAATAAATATCCACCAAGATGAAAATTGGAAATTGTGGCTGAATTATTGAAAAAGGTCATGTGTTTGAAATACTTGGGGTAAACATCACTAGTCATCAGGGATGTAACAAGTGAAAAAAACAGGTACCTTAACCTTATATCATGTCATATGGATGAATAAATATCTTGAAATTAAAAGTAAAACATTTATAAAATCGTAGTGATATCAGTTATGACATATGGTGTTGAAACTCGGGCAGGGATAAAAATTGATGTAACAAATTACGAGCATAGACAAATGAATATTCTACGAACCATAATTGACAAAACGAGATTGGACAGAATGGGAAATGAACATGTGAGACAACAATACAATGTAATGGACGTCAAATATTTGAAAAAAATATAAGAACATATTATTTGTGGAACACCTATATAGTTATAGACTATAATACAAGGTTAATCAGAAAAATTCGAGATTTATATCTAAGAGGCAAAATATACATGTCGACAGATCTAAATACACGATGGCAAGAAGGAACGATGTCATATTCTAAACAATCATCTCCTGAATGATGATAAAAAGATCATGAGTCTAGTTAAAAAAAGTAAGATTAAGAATAATAAGGTAATAATAATAATGATAATAATAATGATAATAATAATGATAATAATAATGATAATAATAATAATAATAATAATAATGATAACAATAGCCAGAGAGTTAAACATCTTACCTATATCTGAATACCTCCAAGAATATAGAAACAACTGGCTAGCCCATATTCAGCGCATGGATCGTCACAGAATACCAAAACAAATTCTTCACTATATTCCTCGAGGCAGAAGATCTGTGGGTCGACTTTTTCGGAGACGGCGGGAGACCGTAAAGGGCCACTGGGCCTAATACTTGAAAGGCAGATGATGATGATGATGATAATAATAATAATAATAATAATAATAATAATAATAATAATAATAATAATAATAATAATAATAATAATAATAATAATAACAATGCTTTATTTTAGCTGGCAGAGTTAAGGCCATACGGCCTTCTCTTTTACTCAACCAGCGAATAGTAGAATTATAAAAAAATGACATACATATCACAATTCTTACTTACTTACTTACTTTTGAGGGCCTCTCCACTTATCAGCGGTTACCCTGTATTCCCATTCGCCATTCTTGCTGATCACGCCATTCATCCTCCTCCAGACCTCGGTCGTTCATCAATCCATGGATCTCTCCTCTCCAAGTTGTTCTTGAACCTTCCCCTTTTCCTTCGACCCGATAAGGTGCGCATTCCAAAATGCTTTTTTGTGCCACCTATCATCCTCCATTCTCCTGACATGGCCATACCACTGAAGAGCTCGTCTTTCGATCCTTTCCACCACTGTCTCCTCCATATCCATCATCTGCCTCACTTCTTCATCTCTTCTTCTTTCCAACCTGGACACCCTGGCACTGCGTCTTATTCTAATATATTAAAATACAGACTAAACAAAATACAATGAAGATGTGATGTAATACTAGCTAATACTAACAAAAACATAGAATATAATAAAATTAAAATTATATAAAACTAGCTGGCCCGGCGAACGTCGTATCGCCTTTAAATATTTTTACGTTAATTTTTCCGATGTTTTAATAGTTATCTGCTATTCGGGGCGGAAACAAATCCAACAAATCAAATATCATAAAAATCGGTCCAGCCGTTCTTGAGTTATAAATAATGTAACTAATCCGACTTTGTTATATATATAGAAATCCCGGCCACACGTTGCTGTGGCTAAGGTATACGTTAAATTATGTTTTAGTAAACTAAGTGAAAAATCTAAATCAGAAAGTTTTTGTTTTACATATTTTTTTAGTTCTGGTACGTTAACTACACCCGGTATAAATATGGGTGGTGGTTTATGTGGAAGTGGTTTTGTTGATTGAGATGAATCTATGTTGTCTGCATTCTCAGTATCGTCCATAAGTGTATCATAAGGATTATATACATTTATTGATGGAACATTTTGAGGAGACTTGCTGATTTCATTATACTTTCGTTTTTTTCTACGACCTTGTTGGCAGTTTGAATTCTCATCATCATCAAGAAGTCTCTCTATAGTAATATCATCTTGTGATATATTATAGTCACCTCGTTTTTCATTTAATTGAGGCATGGAGATTGTTTCAGTAATATTAGGCATATTATTATAACTAACAGACTTACTTACAGTTCTGTTATTCCGTTCCTTAGGGCCTTCATATGTTTTTAAATTGACATTCTTCTTAAATGTAAGATTTATGTCACATAGGCCTATACCAATTTGCGGAAATTCACTTGATATCTTATCATTCATGGTCTCTAGAACTGATTCGCCATATTGTTCAATGTCCCTTCTCGGTCGAGTTAAATTGAAATTAAGTTGCTGTCTTTCAGCCAGATTACTTAAAACTAATACTTAAACACGAAATGAATGTAATTAATAAAATATATTGAAAATAAAATAAACACAAACACACTTAAATTATGAAATAATCAATATTTGTAATTCAATTGAAATTCGTTGTTGCAACAAAAAGCACAGCCACCTGGTTAAATAATAAACCAATTATCTTACACGGCCATCTGTTATAATCGTATGGAACTCACAGATAATTATAACTCTTTGTTAAATAATAAACAAATAATTTGCAATAAAAATAATGCGGCTATAAATTTAGTTATAAACTTCCCTAAGTCCCAAGTGGGATCAAACTGCACACAGTGTGCAACATTTGATTAAAATCGGTTCAGAATTTAGGATTCCATCGCGAACAAACAACGTGGCACGTAATTTTTATATATTAAGAAAATAAAGTAAGGAGCTTCCTAGATGATTAGATGAACACGTATAGGACATTAATATAGATAGAACGTTTTCCATTACTTAATAATTTATTTTTCAAAATCAGATGGATGTACAATGTACTATATATGTATCGGCTGTCTTCACCTGTCTATATTTTCGTATAATTCAGTACTGGCATTTATTGTATACTTGGCGTTTTACAGTGTGTATAAATATCCATCCATAATAATTCTGCCCGAAGGCAGGTCCTCCACTGCAATCATAGCATTTTCATGCTATGCTTGCAGATTTACTAGGGAATAGTAGGTGTGGTACCTTCCCGTTGCTTTCCACACCGGTGAAGGATGATGCTGATGATGATGATGATAATGATAAGGATGATGATGATGATTGCCATATGATTTCGGGGACCGTTTGGGTCTTCAAGTTTTCCTGACATTTGTCTTGCAGGTGAGGAAAAATCCCGATAAAAGCATCACCCAGAAAAACTGACTCGACCGGGGATCGAACCCGGGCCAGCTGCGTGACAAGGCACCACGCTACTTCGAGACCGCAGCGGTGGACGTGTATATATATATATATATATATATATATATATATATATATATATACGTACTCTGGCTTAGAATTAAGGGCGCCTAGAGACTCAATAATATAACATTTTTGGTTCTTCTACTAGCTCTGCAGCCTTTATGGACCCTGGCTGCTGTCAAGACACTCTTCTACGCACCCGTCTCCAAAACCATCCTTCTTCATCCCCGGATCCCGAAGTTTCGGAGGTCCTCCTCTATTTCATCCATCCATCTCAGCTTCCGTCTTCCACTCCTTCTTCCTTCATATGATCTCAGTAGTGTAAGCTATCTAGTAGTATTCTCCTCATCCATTCGTATTATATGGTCCACCCATCACAATTTCAGTCAATCAAAGAAATGTTCAAGTTAGCGTGGTTATAAACAGATATCTCAGATATCTAACAAGATTTTTGTCATATTGTTATTATATATAAAATATCCTCAACTCGTGTCCAACTCAGAGTCGGGTCCAGGAGTGAGATGAGATGAAGCCCCTATATTTAAACAGGTCTTTGAACGACCATTCCTAACGCACCGTCACAGTGGCGGATGAGATAGATATGGAGAAATGGTGGAACTTATTATTATTATTATTATTATTATTATTATTATTAAAATAGTTTGCTTAATACTCGTACTTTAGAAGATATACTCTATTGTGTTTTCCAGATCATTTTGATGAGTTTGTTAATAACGAGGATTCGTTACAACGCCAGTGTTAGTTCAGTGGAATTTAAAATCTATAAAACCTAAATCAGAGAACACTACGAGATCATATTTCTCAGTTACAATATCAGTCGTTGAAGCGATATCAATAGCCTTATCATAAAAATCTCTGAAAATAATTTAGCCAGACAGTAAATAAGCATGTTACTGTTAATTATAGTAAACTGGATCAGAGAAATGATGCCAGCCATTTCAATAATGAAATACGGAAAGGAATTAATTAAAGCATGTAAATTTTAAGTAGAAATTGCTTGTGGTAAATATAATAAAATGTCTTATGATATTTAATAATAATAATAATAATAATAATAATAATAATAATAATAATAATAATAATAATAATAATAATAATAATAATAATAGTAATAATATAATTGCGCAAATCGTCAAAAATCAATTAATGCGCTAATGATATCGTCACTTTGAAACACGATTCTAGATGATATATAGTGCGCATAGTTTACATCTGCAACTGTCCTCGCTTTGATGCTAACAATCATTCACACACACTTTGTGATGGAAGCCGTGTCTTGCATAGCGGTTTATCTGGTACCTTTGTTCCTTGTTTGATCCAGACCAGCTCCTATCTATCAGGGCAGGCGTACCATAGAATTCTTCTGTCTTCTCTCTTGTATCAGTTGTTCGTATGCTTTGGTAAATGGCAGTTAGTAGCGCAATCTGAGGTCTTCCAGGAAGAACTGTTCTCTAATGAGTAATAGACCAGTCTTGAAGGAGTGAATCTAGAGACTTCTAATATTTTTAGAAAGGAGGCCATGCCGCTTTTCCAGATTTTTAAGTCGCTTGTCATCAGATGCTCCCAAAGTATCTCTAACCCATATGCGATTATTTACACTATTTTTGCATTGAAGAGTTATACATATGCGTCTATTGATAGTAGGGCAGGTGATTTTATTTATTTCATGGCTCTTAGAGGAATATTTTGGTATATTACCTTAATATAATAATGACTATTGTTGATTTGATTTTTACACAATACAAAGGGGATATGCTATACAAGAACTTTTTCCTTCAGTATTTTTCAATAAAGTACTAAATAAACCTTCGTAATGGAACTAAATAAATAAATAAATAAATAAAAATAAAAAATTATCCTTGCGTGATGTCAATAATAATGCCTATTTCAGTTCGTTTCATTTAATTTGAGCTAAAACATACCATGTTATAAGAAATATCAAAGAAAAAGTTATTGAAATTTACATCTTCTTTATATTGAAAGAATCTGACCAATACTCAAAATCAGGCGCAAGTGATTTCGAGTGCTAACAGGTACAGTTGAGACATACTTACTCACTTACTTACTTACTCACTGGCACTATCGAACCCGTAGGTTCATGGCCGCGCGGACATAAGCTCTCCATACATCCCTATCCTGAACTAATGCTTTCCAATCATTCCCTGTATAATCTACTTCCCTCAAATCATAGTTAATGTTGTTCTCCCACCTCATTCTTGGTCTACAAACTGGCCGTTTTCCTTCTGGCTTTCCTACAAGAAGTTTCCAGGCAAGTCTTTATTCCCCATACGTGCAACATGTCCTGCCCATCGCAGTCTACGAGACTTAACTGTTCTTATTATATCTGGCTCCCTATAAAGACCATGTAGTTCATTGTTATGTAGTCTTCTCCATTCACCTGTCTGTTCATCTCTCTTTGGTCCAAACATTTTCCTAAGTACTTTATTCTCAAATACTTGTAATCTCCTTTCCTCTCTTAAAGTAAGAGTCAATGTTTCGCACCCATATAATATAACTGGTAGAATAATAGTTTTATATATTTTCAGCTTAACGTTTTTTGAAAGGAGTTGGGACATCAAAAGTCTCTGCAATTCATAATAGCATGCATTTCCAGAATTGAGCCTATGTTTAATTTCTTTGTGCATCTCATTCCTATTTGTGATTATTGTTCCTAGGTATTTGAATTCAGCCACTTCCTCAAAATTTCCCTCATTTGTCATTAGCTGTCCATTTCCATTATATACTGAATTTCTACGTGTGACCATATATTTAGTTTTACTGATATTTACTTCCAGTCCTAATTTCTTAGTGTTACTCAATAGTGTGTGCGTGTTGGCCTTTAGTATCTCCTCCTTATCGACCAGTAGTACTACATCATCAGCATAAACTAGCAGCTTATTAATAACAGTTGAGACATTCGTAGTTAATTGCTGACACTATCATTATTTAAATCCAAATTAACTGATATATTTTTTGCACATATGAAAATACTCCCTGCATAACAACTATATTCAGTACTTGTATATACCTACAAAACATTCGTCCAGGAAGCTTTTTTTACTTTACTTTATTTCTATCCCATGTTAGCGTCAGCTAATATTGATCACATATGCATTATGCTTCGTTTAGTTTATATTTTAATAATATTTTTAAATTGTAATAATTATAGGTATTTCATTTTTTTGAATTCACTCATTAGTGGAAGAGAAGGCATTATGGCCGTAACTCTGCCAGGTAAAATAAATAATAATGTATTATTATTATTATTATTATTATTATTATTATTATTATTATTATTACTGTTATCTATCTCTATCTATCTTCGGGTTTTTACAGCTGCTGCCGTCTTCCCGTGCCAAACCTCCAAAGCCTACGGTCTTGGGCATCTTCGATGCTTAGCCCTCTAGCTTGCATTACTGTCTTCATGTTTTCCTTCCATGTTAACCTTGGTCTTCCTCTTTTCTTCTTTCTGTTAGGATGCCATTCATATAGTTGCTTCGGCCATCGCTCATCTTCCATTCTTAAAACATGTCCTAACCACTTTAATTCCTTTTCCTCAATTCTTTCAATTATGCTTTCTTCTGCTTCCATTTTGTTTCTAATTTCCTTATTTGTGACACGTTCTAATTTAGACTTTCTGGCACTTCTTCGTAAATAATCCATTTCTAGAGCTATTAGTCTATTCTTGTAGTACTTATTGATTGTCCATACCTCACTTCCGTACATTGCAACAGATTCCACCAATGTTTTACCAATAATGTTTTACTGTTATTATTAATGTAATGAATGTATCAAGATTACCAAGAGCAGCATTCAACTACAAGCCAAGAGGTTCAAGGAATGTAGGAAGGCAAGTGAATAGATGGACAGAACAACTGTGAGGAGGAACAGACAATTTGTCTAGCCCGTGAAGTGAAGAAGAAGAAGAAGAAGAAGAAGACTATTATTATTTTTATTATTATTATTATTATTATCATCATCATTATCATCATCATCAACGAACCTTACTCATTCAGAGTGTCATCATCGTCATCGTTAACATGTTCGTCATGCTTAGTGTGAATGTGTGCACATACAACAAAGAAGAATAGACGTAAGTCTGTTTACTCAACAGTTCTAATAGTTGCTCGTGATCGTATGCCGAAAACTAAACCAAGTACGTTAGCTACATAGTTAAAAGAATGCATTTTATAATTAGGTGACAATATATTCTGAAAACTGTGTGTAAAGTTCAGGAATAAGTTTACAGGAAAACGCGTGTAACGTGCGTACAGAAGTGATATAAGCGCATCAATTCAAGGAGGTGTAAAGTTACAATGAAACAAACCCATATTCTCTATTTCATTTTGTAATTAACCACACGTTTAATTAGACATTAAGACCTAACTTTCTGAAAATCGCAACAGTGCACGTAGGATTCGCGTGATTATAGCGAAGAGACTCAAACGTATATTGTAGGATTAATTATAGCAAGACTGCCTCTTACCCACAATTATTCTAAAATTTCAAAAGTTTTTACTTAATTTGCACAAAAACTATCAATTTTATTGCAAAACTGCGACGGAACAAAAATTCCTGTTCTTTGTTTTAGTTATATAATAAAATATTATACCTGTACGGCAAATATTTATGAAGTTATGTGGTATTTACAGTTTAAGGGGAAACATTGTTTTTAAAGTATATTATTTGACACCAAAATGTTACTGGAACATTTTTTTATATTACACCCAATGAATATGTACTTGCACTAATATTAATTCCACTCTGTGGAATGCATACTCAAAATTTGGGCCCTTATATTACTTCCATTATGTTTGAGTGTAAGCTCATATTTTTACTGTAGTAATAATGTTTAAAAACAAAATAAGTATAAATTTAAATAAAGTGTTAAACGTAATAACATAGGAAAGTCCATCATGTAGTTAATTCTCTAGTGTCATATGTACTTAATGAAGGTGTGCCACATTGCGAGTGGCGGTGTGTTAATTAGGTATAAAAACTGTAGTTAATGGCGGTAATTCCCATTCAAACAGGAGAAGGGAATGTGCAGTATGTCGGTTAGTCTGATTGTGCATGTGATAATGGTGGCATTACAGATTATGTACTACCTGATACTGTATGTGAAACCTGCGTAATACAGTGCCTTATCACTCTGGGATTCATATTCTAGGGATACCAAATTCAGAGCACTTGTTTCTACTTTGTGTTTAAAGTTAAAACATTTGAACAATATACTGATAAGGTAATATAAAATGCATTTTTTTACATAAAAACTTCATTTTACCATTTCGTTAATAGAATATTGACCAATTTCCACCACGGTGGTCTCTGGATTACGTCGTTGCTTCGTAAGCAGCGGGGCTATGTTCGATCCCTGTCGGGACAAGTTTCCAAGATTAATTTTTTTAGCTTTTTTTTTCTTCAACCCATAAGACAAATAACCAAAAAATATTAAGATCGAAACAAACCTCGAATACCATTTGGCCATCACTATAATCTTATCATATTCGCATTCTTTAATACTGTGGCAGATGACCGGGGCTCTTCCTCAAGTAGTTTCGGCGTACATAATGTTGTGTAATATTTTCACAACCACTTTATTTACTTAGGTAACAGTTTTTTCGTATTTTCCGCTAATAAATTATTATTTATTCAAAGTTAATCTGTTTCGCTATTAGTCTACAGTCACTGGTGACTCTGCTCACTTCTTTTACACATTTCACAACTAACTCTATCGCTGCCAAAACACAACTAACTTCGTGCCTTCGACACAAATATATATGGCAGGGCAGGAAAACCTATTGCCAAGATCGAAACACTTCTACATATAAACCTCTCGTCACTGATCTTTCCCGAAAGGGATAGAGATGTTTGTAGAGACGTCTGAAATGACAGCCCAGTCGTTTCGATGATCTATGCGGGCCTTTCCACTCGCGAGTTTGCGACTCGCAAATCTATTTTGACCAATGCGAGATCATAATTCTAACCTTGCCCGCGTATTTTGAGCCAAAAAGCTGGCCATAAGTCAAAATTGGCAACTTTAATTATTAGCATTGGTCTTGGGTCCCAAAACAGATAGATAAATATGACGTCATGTGGCAGTGTCCCCACTGCAATGGGACTAACCAGACAAATGTACCAGCAGTCGGAAGTTAGCACTTGCATGTGACGGGTTTCTTTGTTCGCGGCATTACAGTATTTTAACAAAATTGCATAGTGTTTTTTTTCGTGTTAGAAGTGGATTTAATGGAACAATTGATTATGGATATGCTTGAGCCAGGTATGTACCCTATTATTGACTAATTTTTATTTATTTTAGACTGTTATTTTTTATGTTCTTGCCGTTCTACAAACCACACAAAAATTACACACATTTTTTCGTAATTTTTACATATGTGAATGTTTTTAAACATATTGTACTCATTTGTACTCATTCAAAGTCATACCTTACGATATTTCAGAATGTCTATTTTGATTATACGAAGTAAAAGTTTCCCCCAATTTTCACAAAATAATAAGGCAATAAGTAGAGCAGGGTATTATTTTTCATTTATTTTTATTTTTCGATTATTTTAGGTTCTCAGGCTTCAGTCATATCTATGACTCTAAAACAACTGCACGAGCTTATAAGAGGAAGTGCAGAAAGGCTCTTCGATGCAAAGCTCAAAGAATTAGAAACAAAATTAGCTGAAATTACGAAATGTCCTTCTGAGAAATTATCGGAATTTACAAACATCATTAACAGTTTTAAGATTGTTTAAATGCAAAAATGGACCGCATGTAATAGTACAGAAAGTCGTTTCTTGGAAAGGAATCAAGACTGGTTAAATGGAGAAACTGTTTTGCCTGCTGCTCCAGTTCCTTTATTAAAAGGACGACCAAGTAAAGAATTCAGGGAATCGAGTGACCGATCCAAGCGCCGAAAAACAATGGAACTTACAAGAATGTTCATCTTGATGAATTGACTTACGCAGCGCAAATGAGTCAACGTGCTGCAGGCAATAAAGATATGGCCAAAGTACTTCAGGGTATAACAAAGCCTCCAACCAGAGCAACAAAGTTTCGAAAAGCAGTCGCTGCTGATAGTCGATGTACTACTACCAAAAAACACTCGCCGGAAGAGGCTTTGGCAATATTTGTGGAAGCTAACCTATCAATGAGCCAGTACGAAGTTATACAGCATGTTAATAAGTATGTGTAAAAAGCAAAACAAGATTGTTACCCGAAAAATATTGTCGGTGAAACTTGTGCTGAAGTACAATTGCAAAATTTAGTGGATCACACAACAATGAGATTGTGCAAGTATTTAGAACAAGTATTAGATGCTAATAGTCATGAATAAACTAAAGATTTTGTGCTAATCTTTAAGTGGGGATGTGATGGATCGCAGCAAAGCCAATACAAACAAACATTTCTAAATGATGAAGACAATGATGCTTACATTTTCCTCAGTTCCCTTGTCCCTTTACGATTAATGTCTGGTAAAAGGTTATTTGGCAGAATCCTTGTCCATCGTCATCTAGATTTTTCTGGCCTATTAGAATTAGATTTATTTAAGAGAACAAGGACATCACAAATGAAGAGATTGAATACATAGAAAACCAATCAAAATATTTGGTAGCAACAAATATCAGTGACAAAATAAATGTAAAACATTGTTACTACCTACAATGATGGTCAGAAAAGTGTGCAACGCAGCCACTCACACTGCATCAATAATACGCTGCTGTATATGTGGTAGCACGTCTAAGACTTTTAATGATTTATCATTGAGAAGTACGGAAGATCCAGAGACTTTCAAATTCGAATTATCCATTCTGCACGCTATGATTCGATTCTTTGAATTTATTTTACATTTATCATATAAGATAAAGCAGAAGTACACAAAGGTCGCGTCATATCTAAAAACGATAAAGAGAAAATAAAAGTCGCCAAAAATAAATTCAAAAAGAATTCAAAGGTAAAATGGAATTGCTAGTTGGTTATAGCAATACATCCCGTAGATTTTTTGGTGACGTTAATGTAGCAGCTTCAAATAGAGGGATAGATATCAAAGTAATTCTCCGATTTAAAATAATATTGGAGGTGATATCTTCGGGTTTCAACATAAATGTCGAAACATTTAATACATACACCATGGATTATGCAGAGTTGTATGCCTGGCAAACTATGTCACCAACAGTGCACACGATATTAACTCATGCTCCGAGTATTATATCTCGTGTTTTGTTACCGATTGGTTAGTTGTCGGAAGAGGCTGCAGAAGCGAGGAACAAGCATTTTCTTCAGTATAGGGAATGCTTCTCCAAATAATTTGCAGGACGGAATGTAAAGATAACGTTTTAAACAGGCTCTTGTTAACTTCGTATCCATTTTTGAGTGGCATTAGATGTAACGTGAAACGAAAAAGACAGAAAATGTAAAAAAAAAACCTTAGAGTTTTTAAAACCATTTGGTTCCTTTGATGATAGTGATAATGATGATGAAAGGTTGTAACTTGTATTGAAACTAACTCACTCACTGGCACTATCGAGCCCGTAGGTTCATGGCCGCGCAGACATAAGCTCTCCATACATTCCTATCCTGATCGAATGTTTTCCAATCATCCCCTGTATAATCTATGTCCCTCAAACTTGTATATTTTATTAACCCGTGTCTGATTAATATACATATATATATATATATATATATATATATATTAAATATGTACTTTAATATTATTATATATATTGTTTTTTTTGTTTATATACCCAATATAGTATGTAGATAGTAAATGTTTTGGGTTGAGCTTGAGTAAACACTATAAATATCACGAGTATATTATTACTAATAGCTTTTAAATAAAAAATGAACACCTGGGCTCATAAAAAGCAAAGAAAATATTTTTGGCCAGCTTTTCCGCTCAAATACCAATGTGTACGTCGTTATTTCGTCACGTCACAATATGAATCTGAATAGTATTGTGTAATCCAATAATTGATATTTTAAAAAAGGAAATTATGTTACGCAACATTTAAAACATTTGTAAATGCTATTTTCACCTCATTATATTTCATCTTTATTACTACATACTTTCTTAGTTTTATTTGTATTAGTTCTTATTTCGTCCATTTGTTGTTTTTTTTGTTTCGTTTAAATCATGTAACTATGTCTTCTTCTTGTTCTTCTTTCATCCAATGTAGACAAGGTGTCTGTTCCTCTTCAATGTATTACCTAATGGTATTCTCCCATCTTTACTTTGGGCATCCAATATTTCTTTTACCACTTGGGAATTTATCCCTAGCTATTTTAACTATTCTGTCGTTCGACATTCTATTTATATGTTCATTCCATTATTTCCTTCTATTATTTATCCAATTTTAAATTAGTTCTATTTGTAAATTTTCTCTTATCACTTCTAATGTAATCTCTTAATGACATGTTTTCTATTGTTCTAGAACTTTCATTTCACATGCTTCCAGTAGGCGTCTACTATCACTTGTTTCCGGGCAAGTTTCCGCTGTATATGTACAAAGTGTTCTGATTACCGATTTATATTTTTTACGATTTTATTATTGTTGATATAGAAGCTATGGTTTCAAGCATTTGGCGCGAGGGAATTACAACGTACATAAGAGAAAAATTTGCGTCTAGATCGTAACTCGCCTCGGTAGCTCAGTTGGTAGAGCACTTGGCCCGGATAGCCAAGGGTCCTGGGTTCGAGTCCCGGTCTAGGCGAAAATTTTTCTCTTCAAATATAATTTATCCTTCAATGAGAAGTGTTAAATTAATAATAAAATCGTCAATAGAAGCCCTACTGGCTATAAAGTAGTGTTAAATTCCCAATAAATGTCTTCTTAACTAGGAAGCCGCCATTTGCAAAGATAGAAGCTATGGTTTCAAGCATTTGGCGCGAGGGAATTACAACGTACATAAGAGAAAAATTTGCGTCTAGATCGTAACTCGCCTCGGTAGCTCAGTTGGTAGAGCACTTGGCCCGGAAAGCCAAGGGTCCCGGGTTCGAGTCCCGGTCTAGGCGAAAATTTTTCTTTTCAAATATAATTTATCCTTCAATGAGAAATGTTAAATTAATAATAAAATCGTCAATAGAAGCCCTACTGGCTATAAAGTAGTGTTAAATTCCCAATAAATGTCTTCTTAACTAAGAAGCCGCCATTTGCAAAGATAGAAGCTATGGTTTCAAGCATTTGGCGCGAGGGAATTACAACGTACATAAGAGAAAAATTTGCGTCTAGATCGTAACTCGCCTCGGTAGCTCAGTTGGTAGAGCACTTGGCCCGGAAAGCCAAGGGTCCCGGGTTCGAGTCCCGGTCTAGGCGAAAATTTTTCTCTTCAAATATAATTTATCCTTCAATGAGAAGTGTTAAATTAATAATAAAATCGTCAATAGAAGCCCTACTGGCTATAAAGTAGTGTTAAATTCCCAATAAATGTCTTCTTAACTAGGAGGCCGCCATTTGCAAAGATAGAAGCTATGGTTTCAAGCATTTGGCGCGAGGGAATTACAACGTACATAAGAGAAAAATTTGCGTCTAGATCGTAACTCGCCTCGGTAGCTCAGTTGGTAGAGCACTTGGCCCGGAAAGCCAAGGGTCCCGGGTTCGAGTCCCGGTCTAGGCGAAAATTTTTCTTTTCAAATATAATTTATCCTTCAATGAGAAGTGTTAAATTAATAATAAAATCGTCAATAGAAGCCCTACTGGCTATAAAGTAGTGTTAAATTCCCAATAAATGTCTTCTTAACTAAGAAGCCGCCATTTGCAAAGATAGAAGCTATGGTTTCAAGCATTTGGCGCGAGGGAATTACAACGTACATGAGAGAAAAATTTGCGTCTAGATCGTAACTCGCCTCGGTAGCTCAGTTGGTAGAGCACTTGGCCCGGAAAGCCAAGGGTCCCGGGTTCGAGTCCCGGTCTAGGCGAAAATTTTTCTCTTCAAATATAATTTATCCTTCAATGAGAAGTGTTAAATTAATAATAAAATCGTCAATAGAAGCTCTACTGGCTATAAAGTAGTGTTAAATTCCCAAGAAATGTCTTCTTAACTAGGAAGCCGCCATTTGCAAAGATAGAAGCTATGGTTTCAAGCATTTGGCGCGAGGGAATTACAACGTACATAAGAGAAAAATTTGCGTCTAGATCGTAACTCGCCTAGGTAGCTCAGTTGGTAGAGCACTTGGCCCGGAAAGCCAAGGGTCCCGGGTTCGAGTCCCGGTCTAGGCGAAAATTTTTCTCTTCAAATATTATTATATTTTTTAGTTCTAGTTCTAGTATGGTTTCTTTTAAATAGTCTGAAACTCTATTCGCTTTATTATTTGATTAATAACTTATTTTAAAATTGCATAGCTGGTGATATTTACGCCCTAGTAATTGAAATTTGATTCTTGCTCTATTATGTCGTCATCTACTACCAGTTTACTTTGTATGGGGAATCGAGAGAATGCCAATGCTTTTTAATTAGAGTAACTATGTGTATCTTAAATTTTCTTTTATATTTTAACTTCAACCCTAACATACATTTATAAAATCGGACTCTAAATCATGGAGATTTAATACATACGTAAATAAAGAAATAATAAGAATGTGTGAGTGAATGGTGTATCTCGTCTTTAAATGTGCATGCTGTTTCACAGGCCGCTCCGCATGAGCTGATCCGTCGTTCGGTGATGATTTCTATGCCCTTCTTTGGCCAAGAAAAGTATATATGTGATCCAACGTTAAAGTATCCTCTCGTGCCACTGTAAGCTACGGTGATATGGAACACGTAAAAGTACCTTAAATGGAGAGCTTAAACTAAAAATAAGATAGAAGGAATATTGGCAAATTCAATTTATAACACGTCTTCAGTTTTTCACAATCACTGTCAACAATCACTAAAATATTGTCGAAATTTAATTGTCAGGCTTCCTGCACAGTTGTTCGGAAATTGTCCAACCTGACTAGACTAGACTATGTAATGGAAACCAGGTCACTTTTCCAAAACGTATCCCCCCCCCAAGCCTGCTGATGAATCCAGTTTCCTGGACGCATCCTCGGCGACCGAGAAAGGAACCGTCTGGTCCATGAACCAAAACCTCCGGCTATTTTAGGGATTTATGACTCTCTTTAGATCTTTCGTCAATTGTCAATGTAGATAACGAGCGTACATCCTAGTGCCGATCACAGCCAGCCGCAGACTGAGAGTCAAAGATCCAGTGGTCGGACATTGACAAGCCTTGGTGACGCCGGTCGAAGCCGAAGATCGAAGGTCCAGTCACTTCGCCGATACTTCAAGCCGCCAACAGGAAGACCGCCACCGCCGCAGAGGCCGCCAACCCCCAGGGAGGCAAGAACGGGAGGCCAAGTCAACATTCCAATCAGAAACGGCTCCTTTCGGATTTAGCTGATTTGTTAATTATTTTAGAAATTTTGAAAATTGATGGACATTTATATTTTACTGGTTGATTCTAGAGGACCCGCAAAGATTTCTGATTTTTAAGCTGCAAAACACAGAAGGCCGTTCTACCAAAGCATTGTTATAACTATAAAATCCATTTAAATAATATATAAAATACGTAACGTATTTACATTTTATTTATATACTTTCTTAAAAAATCCATCCTCTAAATAATCTTTTAATTCTATTCACTAAAATAACCTTTTAAAACACCAGGCGAATTTTCATCTCTTTTGATAATTTACCCCTGACGCTACGCTCCGGTCGTGAATTATTATCGGATAGATGAAAATTATTGTAAAATTGCATTTAATAATAATTTTCACATCCTTCTGATTTCCGAACTTAATTATTTCAGCTATTTTATAAACGAGGCAATTTAATTCATTGTGTATTACTTCCTTTTATTTTCAGCATTAACAATAGAACTACTTACTATCCGACAAAGCGGAACATTGACCTACTTCATTTGTCGATGATTTCCGAACTAATGCCGTGTTATGCCTCGTGTACTTACTTCACTTCAGTCTGTGGCGTCGTAGAGTACAGTGCAATTACCCTAAGTAAGTTGGGTAACTGCTTCATTTGATATTTGTTCCTGACTATACATGGTTAGTATCTACGTCCGTGTGACGCAGCAACAATGGTGCTATGACTGGAGGTAAACATTCCGTTGTTTCGTATCATGCGAAGCCATGTCCCCTAGCAAACATTAGTGAAGATAAACATATGCCCCATGTATATTTAAGTCGATATGGATGTTACATTTTAATTTTTCTTGCTATTTGTTTATCAGGATAATTTTATTTGAATGACGTATTTGTAATATGTAAATCAATGGTGCATCTACTCTTCTTATGCATGTGTTTACTTACATGATGAACAACGTATAACACTACTCTTTGGCTTTACACTCGTGTGTGTATATAATATATATATATATATATATATATATATATATATATATATATATATATATATATATATGAAATGAAACATTATATTAACAACTAACACACACACCATCGAATGCACAATTTCACGGCCGCCCGGCCATAGCTCTCCATACAACCCCATTCTGAGCTAATGTTTTCCAATCATAACCTGTATAATCTACTTCCCTAAATCTGGTGTTAATGTTATTCTCCCAACTTCCAACTGAACGTTTTCCCTCTGGTTTTCCTACAAGAAGTTTTCATATCCCTATTCCATTCCACATTCGTACTACATATCTCCCAATCGCAGTCCAAGGGAATTAACTGTTCTTATTATATCTGGTCACATACATGTATCACGTAGCTTACTGTTATGTAATATTGTCAATTCGCTTAGCTGTTCATCTCTCTTTGATAAAAGCATTTCGTAATTTTTTCTCCTCCCTTAAGGTAAGAGAGTCCAAGAAGAATTATATTTCCTACATTATTTAAACTACAGAAATACGAGTGTTTGTCTTTCATCGCTTGCATCTAACATGATTACAATTTTTGAAAGAAAACAAACTCTAATATTTTTTTTATATTTTCTTCTTTTTTTTCTCTCTCTTTTCCTTTTTTTAAACCATAGAAATGTGAGTGTTTTGTTTCGTCTTTCATTGCTTGAATCCAACATGATTACAATTTTTGAAAGAAAAACAAACTAAGTGTTTTGTTGTTCTTATATTTCTTATATTCTTTGTGTGTTTTTTATACTGTTTTACCTTTTTTATTTCAATTTTACATACAACTTGTACTAGACTATAAGATGGAGATTCAGAATCTCCTATCTACCAATAATCGATCGCGGGTCACTCGGGATGAAAGTCTGGCACAATCTTTTAATCATGCGCCATGTCACATGTAATTTCCAGTGGCACGATCTGTCGGGAAGGGATATTTAACTCTGTATCACATAACAAGCACTACTTTGTTTAACCACGCAAAAAAATGCAAAGTCCCCTCGGATGAGTGATAGGTTCAATTCGTACCTACAATCTACATGACACAATAGGCCTACCAATCGGCTGATGGCCTCACATCCACATGTAATTTACTGAGCTAACGATCACCCTGTTAGTATTGTGGTGGTATGTGGTCAGCATATCGAAATACCCAGTCATTATAACTATTCTCCTTAATTTGGGGCTGTTACTTATTGTAGCTACCAGATTTCCCTGGTTGCCGGATGGGCACCGATCCGATACTGATCAAAATTTCATGAGATATTTTCCCCCATGGGGACTCGAACCAGATCATGTCCTGTGCTGTGTCAAGGCTAATCGATTTCGGGGCGGACAGTGTCTACAATGGAAGAGGTTAAACTAAGGAAAAGATATTAAGAAAAAATAAAACGATTATATTATTTCAAAATAAAATTAATAATAACAGTTATATAATTTATTTCTACATGAATGTAGTATAAAATTTTCCCAAGACCATACAGTTTTTCCTCGTCATCATAGAGTGACAATTATTATTTCCTGTCAGTCAAAAGTGTCTTTGTTAAAAGAGTCGAATGAAAATTAATGAATGACGCTAGAAGATCACGCAACCTTTGTCCACATGCATAATTATCATAAGTAATGCCACGAGTGATTTCCAAATTATCGATAAATTCACGACTCACGAAGTGAGGAGTGAATTTATCTAGAGAATTTGAAATCAAGAGTGGCATTTGTTAGGACTATTTAACGAATAAAATTAAGCTGTTAACTCACAAATCATTATTTAACTATAGTTATTTTAAAATATTTATATATTTAATGTAAACGGCGATGTTTGAAAACAAATGAGAAACGATAGGTACGCTTCTACTGCTTCTTTTGTTTATCACTGCAACCAGATCATACTATTTATTGCCAAAGGAACGCAATATTGTAAGGAGGAGCTTTCTTTAATATGGTAATTATAACACTGATAAATATTTGGTGAAATACGACTCTGATTGGTTGTAAAACAGAAATCATTGAAACGTGATTGGTCATTGACTCCCATTTGGGGCATGAGTTAAATAGTCATTAGGTAATGCGATACTTGCTTCCTGAGTTACGAACAACAAAATGGAAAGGTTAAATATTTTTAAGCTTAACATTCAGTTCTTCTTTAGGGAAAATAATAGCGTTTGAATATTATTTTAGTGGAAATCGGATGTGAAATGGGGTAAGAGTAACTCGTAATAAAAAAAAAGGTATTTCTATTCCTTATTTTTCTCCATCGTATTTTAACCTCTCGCCTTATAGGTACAAATACATATGCCACAATCCCGATCCTTACAGTGCCATGACCTGTCGGGAGAGGGATTTTCAACTTTGGATCACAAACTTTTTTTGAAAACCCAAGGGGATGGAGGATCTCCCCGAAAGAGTGATAATTTCAATGCAGGGTCACCTCTAGACAGCGCGAACACTTAAGACGAAACACACCATTCACTCACATTATTATCAACCGTGACGTATATGAAAATGATGAATATGATAGATGATGTTCATTAGGGACTGTTTGGGCCTCAAAGTTTCCTGACATTTGTCTTTTAGATGAGGAAAAACGTAGAGAAAACGTCACCCAAAAAATTATCCAGGAGATCGAACCGGACTGTTGTAGCTTCCTATGTTACGAATAACAAAATAGCTAGGTTAAATGTTTTTAAACGTATTGTCTAGTTTTTCTTGTGACGAAAGTTAAAATATGTGTGCCTTCTTACTCAACGTTTCTGTCCTTTGTATTACAGTTTGCATTATATTAACGCGAATCGACTCAAAAGAGGATTCTTATATTTACTTTTATAGTGTATATGTGTGTGTGTTTTGTGCTTGAAACTCGTTATTATTTAGTAACTTCCAACTCTAACTGGCACTATCGAACCCGTGGGTTCATGATGCGCAGAAATATGTTCTCTACATATCCTTATCAAGAGTTAATGCTTTCCAATCATCCCCCGTATAATGTACGTCCCTCAAATGTTATTCTCCCATCTCATGCTTGGTCTACCAATTAGACGTTTAATTATTAGATATACCTCATAAATACAAATCGCAGAGACCTAGACGATGTGCGCGTCACAATTTTTTATATAGGCCTAATATTTTTACCTTCCGAATGTACACGTGATTCCGCCTTTAGCAATATGGGCATGCACTTCTTAGTAACCAAATAATTGTTTGTTTTGGACTAGCTCCCATAAACTTATGAACGTCCTTAACATGCATAAATTTATTAAGTTATTTAACATGGAATATGGAAGCTAAACGTTATTTATTTAAAATATTAACTCAGTAGCATTAATCATTGAGAAAAAATATTTTTCTTCCGTTTAAAGTAATGTTCTGCATAATGAATAAGTCTGTTAGAAGCAGAAAGAAGCTTGAGAGTCACCATTAAAAATAAGGATACATAATTGGAGTGAATCGGAAGGTGGGATTAATTTTATGTCTTATGGTAGGTTTGTACTACGTATATTAACACCGCCTCATTAATTTATCTCATTCGTCTTAATGTGCGGTTTAAAAAAATAGTGTTGAGGTAATTCGGACTTCTCTCTTATTGAATCAAGACAAAAATATAGAATTATAACATAATACTTTAAGAAATAGGGTCCCGGGATCGAGTCTCGATCGTTCCATATGGGTTACGTGGTGGACGAAACGGACCTTGGGAAGGTTTTTCTCGGGGTTTTCTCCAGTTTTCCCCTCCCACAATTTAATTCCACCATTTCTCCATACACATCTCTTCCATTTCGTTTAATTTCGTTAATCAGCCCCGTGATGGTGCGTCAGGCGTGGTACGCCACTCCCATGTCATTCACGGACCTCTATATAGGGATTTCTTCTCATCTCATCCCTCAACCCGACACAGAGTTGAACACGAGTTGAGTATATGAATTAAAAGTATTACAACTTTAAGAAAATTTGGTTAGTGACCTTTCTTACCAAAAAAAATTACTAAGAGCTATGAAGTGAAGAGAAGTGACTGTAGGCCTATAATATTAGGCTTTTCTGGCAATTTCCGACGAGGAATATAAAATACTTTCCTAAAAGAGAAGACCAATTGTTTTCAAAATACTGAAAACCTAGATAGCATTCGCTTCAATTAGCAAACCCACTAAGACACAGCACTGCCAGAACGAGATAACATGTAGTCAGATGATCATAAGTAATGCCACGAGTGATTTCCAAATTATCGATAAATTCACGACTCACGAAGTGAGGAGTGAATTTATCTAGAGAATTTGGAAATCAAGAGTGGCATTTGTTAGGACTATTTAACGAATAAAATAAAGCTGTTTACTCACAAATCATTATTTAACTACAGTTATTTAAAAATATTTTTATATTTAAAGTAAACGGTGATGTTTGAAAACTAATGAGAAACGATAGGTAGCCTACGCTTCTACTGCTTCTTTTGTTTATCACTGCAACCAGATCATACTATTTATTGCCAAAGGAACGCAATATTGTAAGAATGCTCTCTAGTGGAGAAAAAATGAAACACATCAATCTGTATATTAATTCATTTTTGATGTCGTATACATTTAAGAAAGTGCAAACAGTGGTTTCTTTTTTTGGTGGTATAATCAATTGCTACAAATGTTGACATGTAAGCACTATTATATACAATCTGGTAGCCGTATTTGTTATAGGCTCAGTCACTGCAAAATAACGGTCAGACCTGTTCAGAATATTAAAAAGGAGGAGCTTTGCTTAATATATGATAATCCTAACGTTGATAATTATTTCGTGAAACACGTCTCTGATTGGTTGTAATACAGAAATCATTGAAACGTGATTGGTCATTGACTCCCATTTGGGGCATGAGTTAAATAGTCACCCCAAACACCTTCTAGAATATTGACAAAATTTATCGCTATCGTCCCTATGCCGGAAGTAAATATGGAAAATAAATGGACAATTCCTAGTTAATTATTTGATTATAATTAATTTTATTTAAATTGTAATTGAATACACCTAACTAACTCAGTAGCGTAACACTATCGAACCCATAGGTTCATGGCCGATAGGACATAAACTCTATATATTTTTATATCCTGAGCTAAAGTTTTCCAATCATCCGTTGAATACCCAATCTACTTGTTTCAAGTTATGGTTAATAAGTACTGTTCTCTCAACTCAATATTGGCCTGGCTACTGGGCGTTCTCTCTGGTTTTCTTACAAGGAGTTTCCATGACTTTCTTTCATTCTCCACTCGTGCTAAATGACACCTAACTCTTAATTATATAGGCGTAATGCTGTGAAATTCATTTTACTCTGTGAACTCAAATTTTATTGTATTTATGTTTACTTTATGTTTATTTTTTTAGTATTTTTACAACTTTTAACACGATTTTAATATACCAATTTTATTACTGTCACATAAATTATTCTTGTGTGGTTGGATATGTAAATCTTGTAACTAGTATAAACTTAAATAGTGAATATATTTCTTCATAAAGTGGCATTCAATTTCTTATAAATCTTGTTATGGAAGGAGTGGAGCATTTGTCTAACATCTTCTAGAAAGGATTTTACCGCTCGTACCTAGAAATGTTTAAAAGTCGCAGTGGAAAATATTTCATATTTTACTTACAATACAATTCACGTAGCAAACATTTGCACTACTTGAAACGACTGTCTTATATTCTTTAATATACAGTACCGTCTCTTATGGGACTGGATATTCTTGAATGAAGAAGGGTTCGCGAAGTAAGAGGCGGAAGTCTATTTCCCAGAGTTTCCGCTAGCAGAAATGAGGGAAGTAACTACTTCTATATATGAGAAATGGTGACTGCTAGCTTCAATGAAACGTCGTCAGAATTTCAAATGAAGATTCGACACGCTTTCGTTCCTTGTTTGCCACTACTCCTACTAGCTACCTACTATGCGAGTCTTTTAGATGCTAACTTAGTTAAAATGCCAGTGACGATTCCATTAGGCAGGTTCTTTCCCTTCCTCTTTGCTCGCTTATTATATTCCATGTTCTAGTCACCGATCAATGGGGAAGAATACCAAGAAACTCAACTTGTTTTCCGGAAAGTAAACAGGCCTGGAAAGGAGAACACATCTATTCAAATAACGAAATTCTATAGAAATTTAATTTATTTTACTCTGTAAGTCTATATGAATAGGACAAAAGAACAAAAATGTGTTACGACAAAATATCATCCATTCAAAACTTCTTTTTATTTCCTGTCTGTATTATTTTCACTTTTATGCGTACTTTCAAGTGTTCTGCAATGCTCTGGTATAAAAAAACTTAAAAGTACACAAAAGAAAGTACAGTTTTTAGTAATTGTTTTATTTCGACAGTATTAGGAAATTGTTATTCTTGGTAAAGTTTAAATTAAAGTATTCGAAAAATTATTAGTATTTATACGAAAGAAAATAGTCAACCGCAGTGGTCTACTTTTTATGTCATTGCCTCTAGTTCCGAGGGCCGTTAGTTCAAACCCGACCGGGGTCGATGGATTTTTTAGGATGAAAAAATCCGAATGATGAAATTTAAGCCATGGGTTCCTATTATGAAGATTTTGGGCTCGTAAAAGAACCTCAAGCCTACATTAATGTCTCTGAGCAATATTTGACCGACCTTCTCCTCTAAGTAATACCTTACGTGCTTGTAGATGTCTAATTGAGACGATGTGCTGATCACAGGCCACTCACTGTCATCTGTAGGAAAACAAGTGTAGCTAAATTAGCTAGGTCAAGAAACTCCATCTACGGGAGCAGCCGTGTTTCCATAAGGATCGTAGGAGATAGGCCTACATACATGTAAGAAAATATCTACCTTAAAGTAAAGTTACATGCTATTTAACAGTTAGTTAATTTATGATATGTCACTTTCACAGATCGAAGTGGGGGCCCCACATAAAGGAAACCAAGTCATTTCCTAGGACATTGCGAAAATTCAGCAAATCTGTTTCGGAATTATATCCTCGGGGCTTATGCGACTTTAACAAAACAATAACACATTAATTGGAACTATGTACTGTGAGTCCAATGGAAGAGACGGATCGCGAGGAGGGCGTTGTATGTTTTGTTTTGATACTGATAAGCATATTATGTACTGCGTATAGTGACGTAAGAACTCGCACTTCACTAACTCGCCACTCTGTCTCATCGCTTGAACGTTAAGTAATTGTTCATTAAATTTATCTTCACATATACAAATTCAGTCTGGGTATATTTGATCTCGCAAAACTCGAAAAGACCCAGCATCGTGAGGCAATTGGGTAGCTACAATAAGTAGCGGCTCCAGGTTGAGGAACCAGCTATAACGGCTGGGGGACTCGACATGCTAACCACATGTCACCCCTACACTGGCTGTTGATCATCTACCTCTGTGATTGACACATGTGGATGTGAAGGGCCAGCAGCCGGCTGGTAAAAGGGCAACCGCTGAAAAGTGGAAAGGCCCTCAATCGGAAAACTCGAAAAGTAGTAGGTCGATTCACTTGAAATTTTGACAAAACGTTGAATTCGAATACGTGCGTGAAATGGAATCTTGACACAACGTCGTTTTTTTAAATTCTGGGCGATTTAGTTTTATTACCTACCATTCATTATATATCCTGCATATTACATTCCTCCAATATTTCAAGTAATTTTCCATTACTTGAACACTTTTATCACAATCCATTTTTGATAAATGATACCAAAACTCAAGTTTGCTTTCACGCACACGATCAAAATTTCTAAAAATTCAGACTTCATTTTTCATTTTTAAATTGAAAAAAAATAGTTCAAATGAGTACTAGTTGCTTGTTATGGGAGTAAATGCTGCCGTCACGCAGGGCTGATAACCCAACTGAAATTTCGAGCCAATTATATAGAATGTTAGGAGGCTTATAACCTTGCACTATCCCAATATATATTTATATACAAACTCACTGACTTTATCGAATCCGTAGGCTCATGGTCGCGCGGACATAAGCTCTCCATACATTCCTATCCTGAGCTAATGTTTTCCAATCAACCCCTGCATAATCTACTTCCCTCAAATTATGGTTAATGTTATTCTCCCACCTCATATTTGATCTACCAACTGAGCGTTTTCCCTCTGGGTTTCCTACAAAAAGCTTCTAAGCCCCTCTTTCATTCCCCATTCGTGACACATGTCCTGCCAGTTGCAGTTTACGAGACTTAACTATTCTTATTATTTCTAATTTTCTATAAATATCAAGTAGTTCACTGTTAAGAAGTCTTCTCCATTCGATCATCTCTCTTTGGTTCAAAATTTTTCCTAAGAATTTTATGAAGTTGATAATGCATGTGGGATCATGCCGAAACGTCAGAATCAGTGGCAAGAGGCCGACCTTCAATCCATGACGCAGAAAACCAAGAATACTTTCGTAATTATTTATGTAAATATGTAAGTAATATTCACCCTGTAGTTATATATTGGAGAATCGTATACGTGAATATTATATTCTATTAGCAACATATAAACATACTAGAATAATTCAGATCCAGCATATGTCGATATTTCAAACAGTAAATGTAAACAGCTAGAGATATGTTGTGATCACTGTTGTTCCTTGATAGCAGTTAAGTGATGTTTATTATCCATTAATGGTGAGCAGTCACGTTGTCGAAATAGGAAATAAAGTGCCACATAACATTGTATTGTGTTAACATCCGTAAACATTACACCCTGTTCTGAATTTAAGTGAGCCAATGCTCTTGTACAAATTACATTATATTGCAGCGATAAACTCTTTCATAAACATAACCATTAAAATCTATTTAATTTATAATTTATCAGAAGGGAAGTATGTAGTATGTTTTAATACAATTTGAACACCTAAATTCTAACACGAGATATGAAAAAGTCAATCACAAAGGAACTGTATAAATCAAAGGCATTCATCTGAAAGTCTAATTCAAGGTCCAATTTTCCTAGTTTATGAATATATATTTCTTTTGCAAATTAAGTTTTACGTTTTCATTTTCACTGCAAGAAAGCAAACATGGAAGCTGCTAGAGCGATTTTTAAATTTTGATTTTCTGGTAAACCCATCCCTATTTCTAATGGTCGCATTTCGCTGAACTTTTAATAATATGTTCCCCGTAATGTTTCAATAGCATACAGGTCTACAGTGTTTCGTTGCGAAAACATGAAAATAGCCCACGACAGATCGACTTTAAATTCAGGTGAATCCCCCCCTACCGACGAACAGATTTTGCTGGGTTGACTAATTTGACCTTCCTTTATTTAAATTTATTACTGCATGCCCACTTTAGTTCTATAAAATTGCAGCCACCCGGATAGTTAGTCAAACATTGCATTCCGAAACCTAAATTGAAATTTCTCCCAGAGAAGCGTTGTGATGTACCAAGGCTGTATTCAAAAACGTATCTGCCACTTTTAACAACAAGGCACTAAAATCCAAAGCCAAACCTCTCATTTAAACTTAAGGAAGTAATAGAATTCCTGAATTCGTGGATTGGATAATCCTCACAACCTGTCGTCCTCGCCGCGCCCTCCTTACTCCACTCCGCGCTATTCAAACAGGGAGTCTGCTTCATACAGTGAGTTACCAATGCTGGGTTCTGGCTTCGATTTCTCTGACTTGCTGCTAAAAGCGGCAAATATATTTTGGACACGGCCTTGGTACATCACACCAGTTCTGGGAGAAATTTAAAGGTAAGTTTCGTCATGCAATGGTCGACGGTTCCGTTGTCAAATAATCTTCTGCTAATTTGTGTTTATGTGTCTACTGCATGGTATAGGAAATCGCTCTCTTTGGTGCTACTTGGTTTTTAACAATTTGTACTACTCCGTATATGTTATTTATGCCCCATTGATTGTTGAATGAGTTCATATCTTAAATGAAATGTTATGACAATTTGACCTTAATATTAGTATTGCAAAGTTTTATATTTACGTTATTAAACTTGTATGACTTCTATCTGACATTGGCATATATATATATATCTCGAAATGAACATCATAAATACGAGAAGACATGGATAGGCCTATACTATATGAGAAACACATATACACTCTAAGACTATTTTTATAAATCACCATAGCTGAATTCGGGACACGTCGTATTTTAGGTGTTTAACCCTTAGCAGGAGTTGTGCTTTTTGTATGCCGTTAGTGGAGTTGTAGGATCGAAAAAGATCCCAACAGAAAATGCGATAGTACGTGCATTTGTATTTGTATTTATTGTGAAAAATATAATTACAAATAGTTTGTTTATTTAACTAACTGATTGTGGAATAATATGGATCATTTGGGGAGGGAAATAAACTAAATTTCAGGATATAGCACAAGTGTAGTGAAAAATAGAACAATAATTACCACGAACATCTATACAATGAATTTGTCAGATTTTGTATTCACACACATTTTTGCACCGAAATTTCAAAATACACTGAATAAAAACCCCACGTCATTTACAAAAACTTTCTTTCATAATAGACTGTTCCTAGTTCTCCACATAACTGATCAGCATATTCTGGCACGTTGGTCTATCGCTTCTAACACCGAAATAAGTTCTCGTTTTCTTTTCTTTTGAACGAAAACACAATGCACAGTGTTTTCTTTTACATCCTTGATTGGTCGTCCATTCTTCGGAAATGGCTTCTTCAAAATCCTGGAAAAAATCATTCAGAGTTCTTTTGGTAGTCGATCATTTACAAGTCTTTCGTTCATGTAATGGCTCTGTAAATTGTCGGCCTAAATTTTTCAGGAGTGAGAAAGATGATTGCAATACATAACAATTGACATCAGTTTTGTTCAAAATAGCATAGCAGACAGCAAAAAGGGACCATCTCCGTCTTCGCCTGCTTATGGTATATGTAAAAATGTTTTGTTCCATGGTATCTACTTTCCTTTTCGTACTATTATAAAATTACGAATATAATTTGTGGTTTGCATGTCTCAGGATCAGTACATTCTGAATGGTGCATGTTAGGCAGCATAATGGCAGCTTTATCTTTTTTAGGTACATGCGCAATAATTGTTTGATCATCTCTAAACCCGTGCTCTGTGATGTCTATTATAGGTTTCCTGTTTGTTTGGAAGGATATGCTAAAACAATTCAGAGTCACATTCTAGTTCTGAATCTGTTTCATGTTCAGAATAATTATAGTCAGGATCTTTTCTAAGACCAGGAAATAGTATCAAGCATTGACATACGTTTACGAGCTTGATAGGTCATATTAACACCAACTATACCATCGTTACATAAACTACCGTTCAACAAAAATAATAGAACGCTACTGGAGTTGTGGGGTCGTAAAGGATACCATCCTTTATTTTGCTTTTACAGAGAAAGTAACGTACTTACAGGTTACAGACCTTGGCTAAGGGTTAATATTAAACAAAGGGAAAGCTACACAAAAGGATTTCGAAAAAAAATGGATTATAAAAGAATTTTAGTGGTGTCCAGTTTCATTGGTATCATAAAAGACCCCACAACTCCGGTTAAGGGTTAATACAATACGCTGCAATTCGGGAAGTCGTGGGTGTGACTTCCAGTGGGGTCAACGTTATTAAACTGTGCTAAACCTTCTGGACCATGGCCTTGCAAATGACTAAGCCTATAAATGGACATGAATTGTATACTTGATTTGGGAGAAAAAATGGTCGTCTGTGCGACTCAATATAATATGATTTAACTAATATTAATTGCCTATTATGAACAGTTTTAATTAACTAGCGTAAGTCTGGCAACAGATTGACATCTCGTGCCAATTGTCTAGAGAGGTGGAATCCTTACCTTTTACTACCCCAAAATTCTACTTGGTCCTATTAGCGGGATCACTTTACTTTTACAGTTAAAATTAAAAAAAATAAATGCCATACGATATTTCATTAATTATTATTTATAGGCTCCTAAATTTATAAGGTCATATTAGATCCAGAACGTTTTTTGTATCCAATAACCTATTCATTTATATTGTACTGTTTTAATCAACAAATGTTTTGTGTTGACTATTTAACTCATATTCCAAATGGGAGTCAATGAACAATCACATTTCAATGAACTTTGATTTACACCAATCACAGTCGTTTTTTACCTCCGAATTTATCAATTTAAGTTTATCACTTTAAAATCAAACTCTTCCTTTTTAACATTCTGAATAGGTCAGAGCATTATTTTGCAGTGACTGACTCTCTAAGAAATACGTTGAATATAACAATTTACATATTAAGATGCGAGAATTCTAGATTGCATGTGGCTACCAGATTATATATAGGGCCTATATATAGTTCCCGCTACAACTGGTAATAATAGAGAATATACATAAGAAAAATGAATGTTTGCTCTGGATTGGCCTGGTAGCGTAAGTGGCAGCGCACAGAGATATCAACTCAGAGGTTCGGGTTCAAATCCCGTCCAGGCATTTATTTTTCTTATCATGTCATATATATATATATATATATATATATATATATATATATATATAGTGCACGAATGTATCCAGATAATGTTTGCGGGATATAATATAAAACATTTGTAGCAATTGAATATACCACAAAAAAAAGAGAAACCACTGTTTGCACTTTATTAAACGTATTATTTCCCAGGAATTTACGTTCCAGATAAATATGATTGACATATTTACATCACAGGACAACAGAAATTAATTAATAACCTATAATGTTGGTTATAAACAGATTGATGGGTTTCATTTTTTTTCTCCACTAAGGTGTATTCTTACAATATTGTGATCCTTTGGCAATAAATAATATGATCTGGTTGCAGTGATGGACAAATGAAGCATAACAAACGTTTCTCATTCGTTTTCAAACATCGCCGTTTACATTAAATATATAAATGTTTTAAAATAGATAAATTTAAATAATGATTTAACAGTAAACATCCTAATTTTATTCGTTAAATACTCGTAACAAATGTCACTTTTGATTTCCAAATTCTCTAGATAAATTCACTCATCTCTTCGTGAGTCGTGAATTTATGGATAATCTAGAAATCACTCGTGACATTACTTATGATAAACTGATTTCAATTTTATATTTCGTAATGTTAGAGCGGCTTCCTGGAGCAAACGCTTGCCTCACACCATGTGGGCTATTCCATGTGGGTTTCGTGATGGACGTATTGGAGGCTGGACAGAATTTTTCGGGATTTTTCTTGTTTCCCCTACCACAGAGTTCATTCTACCATTTCTCCAATCTCATATAATCCATTTAGTTTAATTTCGTTCATCCGCCCCTGTAACGGTGCGTCAGGCGTGGTCTACCGACAAAAAATCGTTAACAAACCTATAAAATATAGGGACTTCATCTCATCTCATCCTCCGACCTGACCGTGAGTTGGACACAAGTTTGAGGATATTATTATTTATTTCTTATTGTTAATTAGATAAAATGAATTCTGGTGATCAAATTACAATCTAGTATTTAGAATCACTCTTGAATCCGTCTTATAATAGTGACATGTAAAGTGCACTATTTTTCACTTCTCTTCAAGCTTCTGAATTCCTACATTCCTAGTTACCTGCCGTCCAGATTTGACAAGTTAACTTCTTTCCACAATATAGACTCTAAGTAATAAGATAACATTCTCCTAACAATCATTTCCATAACTCTTTCTCTTATTCTACTTCTTTCAAAGTAGCCTCTGCCCGTTCCTGGAATTCCCTCCCTCCATACATCAGGAATTGCCGCACATATAATAATAATAATAATAAAATAATAATAATAATAAAATAATAATAATAATAAAATAATAATAATAAAAATAATAACAATAATAATAACAATAATAATAACAATAATAACAACAATAATAACAATAACAATAATAATAATAATAATAATAATAGCTTTATTTTACCTGGCAGAGTTATGGCCTTAAGGCCTTTTCTGCCATTCAATCAGGTTTTCTGACACTTAAGTCACGCTTATACATTCCCTCTTCGTTAAATAACTATTTTTTCTCCATAACTATTTTTTTCTATGTCGTTATAGAATTTTTCCCCTCATTTTTGTATCTTCTACATTTTATATTTCATTAGTTATATCGTTATATCTAAATTAAATCAAAATATATTTTAAATAATAATTATACTTTAGATATACCACGTAATATTTTTGTTTATTTTAATTCAGATCTAATACTAATATTTGCATTTTTAAATGTGGTTTAGTGGTAGACAAGGCCTTAAGAACTTAAATCTTTCAGGTAAAATGAATATATTATTATTATTGTTATTATCATTATTATTATTGTTAATATTATTGTTATTATTATTATTGTTATTATTATTATTATTATTATTATTACTATTATTATTATTATTATTATTATTATTGGATTGGACGGCTATAATGGGCAGGTAGAGCTCAGAGCCGAAAAGAAGGCAATCTACCTAAGGGAAAGCACCCTAAAAACAAAGCTGAAGCAAGTTGGGAGGCTGTAAGGTGGCAATCCCACCACCCAACTATATCTGCGCAGCCCTTGTAAGGCGGCCAGATGAATTTTCTATTACTAAAAAGCTAAGGAGAAAGCCGGACGGAAACACTGATGATGGACCAGGCAAGAAAAGGACAATGATAAAGAATAATTTACTATTGGCAACATGGAATATAAGAGGGTTAAATAATAAACAGACAGAAGTTTTATATGAAATGAAAAAGAAAAAGGCAAATATAATACTCTTAACAGAAACAAAGAAAAAGTTGGAAGGGACACAGGATATAGAAGATCACCTCCTTGTATATCATGGTGTAGAAAGATAACAACGTGCATCAGCTGGAGTAGCTATGATGATAGACCCCATTTGGAGGAAGAAGGTCCATAGCTATACTTTTATATCAGAAAGAATAATTATTGTCAGGTTTAAAATACAAAGAGAAACGATGATTATTTTCAACTAATCATAAAGATATCGGAAGATAATAGGTATATATGCACCAGAACAAGGGAGAAAAGAAAAAATTGAAAAATTTGATAAAGAACTTCAAAAAGTAGTGAATAAAATAAATAAAAATGATTATATAGTTATTGGAGGTGATTTTAATGGAAGAATAGGGTGCCATCCTATACCTGATATAATTGGTACACAAGGAGAAACAATAGAAAATGATAGTGGAAAAGAACTTCGACAATTTGCAATATTTAATTGATACAGAATTACTAAAACCTACTTTAGAAAGAAAGAAATACATAAGTACACCTGGTCGGCTAGAGGATTAAGATCAATTATTGATTATTTCTTGGTAAACAGAAAATTGATACCCTGGGTCACAGATGTAAGAGTATATAGAGGTTTCGATGTAGGAACAGATCATTTTCTCTTGACATGTAATATAAAATTATTAGAAAGATGGATCATTTTCTCTTGACATGTAATATAAAATTATTAGAAAGATGGAGGAAACCAACAACAAGAAAAATTTACAATGAAGAAAAAGAAGATAAAATCAGCGAAAATAATAAGAAATGGACAGAACACTTAATGAGAATGAACAACGAAAGAATACCAAAAAGAACCTTCCTGTATAATCCCAGAGGAACAAGAGTTGGCCGACCACGTAGAAGATGGACTCCACTTTTAACTTCGCCGGAACAGGCTGCATAGCCTAAACCTTGTAGTAGAAGAAGAAGAAGATTATTATTATTATTTGCCTATATAAGTGAGAAAAACTAGGAAAACTGTAAATCAGCATCGAGGTTTGATCCCGGAAACTTGTAATACAAGTTTCAAACGCTTGCATTAGAATCCCTTAGATCTTGTAGCATAATTTATTTACGGATGTAAGAATTTGTGTGGATGTCTACTTGCTTATATTTTATACCAGCTAATATCCGGCGTGCGCTGCTACTCCTAAATAAATCTTAATGTGTTTATACCACCAGCCTAGAGCTGCTATGCTTGCTCGGGAATCAGCTTATCCCCATCTTCTTGGCATCAATGAAATACAAAAAATGGTTATTGTGAGTTATCCGTAAAAGATAAACATATGCTGTTCCGGACTTTTTTGTAGAATTTTTTGAGATATTCGATTCTGTTTACAATACTTTGTTGTATTTGTTATTGTTTAGGCAGCATAAGCCATTTAAGCGTAAAAATAGGGACTTTATTTCACGTTTTTCACTATAAAGGGTAATTTTAGGGGTGAAGGGATTGAGTATCACAACTCCCTTATAGCCTATGTTCATTCCCGGAATCTCCTGAACATTCTTTCAAAAAGTCCCATCACAATCGGATGAACGATACGGCAGAGCACGCTTGCCCGGGAATCGACTTATCCCGATCTTCTTGAAATCAATGAAAAAGACAAATGGTTATTGTGAGTTATGCGTAAACTTACATACAACAATATTTTCACGACAATATTTGTGTTGCGTATATAAATTAATCGCATTTATTAATTATTTAAATGTATGATATTTAAAGTTATTATTTCCCTATATCAAACTAAAGAAAAGTGTGAAAACTCCAAGAAAATCAATTGTAGGAATGAAAATAAAAATGGAAGAAAGCTAATTAATTAGCCAAAATTAGCATTATAATACCTATTATACTAATAAAAATAATGACTGCTATATTAACATAAAAATTTTACTAAAATAATAACTGAATTAATATTAATTATAAATAATGATAATCTGTAGAAATGTGTTAATACAAGTTTTATTTTAATTAATAGAGTTATGGACTTACAGAATTACCTTTACTCAACCGGAAAATAAGATACTTAGGGCCTAATAGAAAAATGTATTTATGCACTCTCGAACTAAATGGTACTAACCTCGAATTTTTATCTAAAATAAGTATAAATACCCTCAACTCATGTCCAATTCAGGGTTGGGTAGAGGGATGGGATGAGATGAGGCCCCTATATAGAGGTCTGTGAATAACAAGGGTGCCGGCCGACCACGCCTCACGCACCATCACGGGGGCAGTTTAACGAAATGAAACGAAATGGATGAGATGAGTATGGAGAAACGGTGGAATGAAATTGTGGCATGGGAAAACGGGAGAAAACCCCGAGAAAAACCTGCCCAAGCCCCGTTCCGTCCACCACGAGACCTATATGGAGTGAGCGAGACTCGATCTCGGGACCCCAACGGTGAGAGGCAAGCGTCTAACCCAGCGATGTGAAACACGACCTCCGTGAGGCGGTGCGCACCGATAATCACTAGGAGCGCTCCGCTAGACAATTAACGCAACCTGGTGACTTGGTTCAGTTTCACTCGTCAAACGCAATGATGAGTATGGCCACGTTCAGCGTGGAGACCTTGCGAGAATCAAGCTTTCGTATTTTTTGGCACAGAATACCTCTCCCAATTTTGAAACGGCTAAATTAGCTAATTCGTTGAAAAAAAAGATAAATACATACAAATCGCCTTTAAAATTAGGCCTAATAACAAACTCAACAACATTCAAACAAAATTGAAGTAACAAGTAAATACGAAAACAAAGGAGTTTATAAACAAAAGTACAAAATTGCGATAAGTTTTACATCAGTAGAACAATAAGAAATTTTAACACAAGATTTACTGAACATTAAAAAAAATATGTATTATTATTATTATTATTATTATTATTATTATTATTATTATTATTATTATTATTGAATCACCAAATGTTTTGAAATCCTATTTCGCCACAAAGGCATGTTAGAGTTGTAGCTTATTATAACAATATTATACTATACATTGTAAAGCAAAAATACCATCTTATGGTTTTGAACGAATGTTATTAATTACATAAATCGTGTATAAGTATCTTAGAAAATACTACATATTGTCATGAATGTGTGTTATGAATTTCATAAAATGTTTATAATAGTTTTGGTTCTTAAAAATCACGTCAACACATTGAGGCAGAAGCATCATCATCATTTAAAAGTAAGTTTAACCAGATCTTCTTTCGAATGTAGGACAATCAAATAAAATATGTTTTACGGATTGTGTTGATTCTTGACATTTACAATTATGATCACTGTCTGGGTTAATATTAAATCTCTTAAATAACTTCCAAATTTTCCCTGCCAGTCATATATTGTGTTAAAATGAAATTTAAAATTAAATATTTTATATTTAGCCTATGGTGTAATGTAGGAAAAATACGTTCTTTAGTCAAAGCACCATTTGCACTAATTATCCAATATTCATTCCAATCAGTGATGATATAGTCCAACAGTTTCTTTTTAACATAGTATATGGATACTTTGAAAATGAATAGTGAAGCTCAGAAGATGCTGCAGATTTAGCTAGTTGATCAGCAAATTAATTTCCCACAGTTCCCTGGTGCCCTCGTATCCAAGATAGGCTCAGGTGTTTTGTGTATTTTTTTATGTTCTGTTATTTTTTATGTTAACATAACATAAAAAATATTAATAACGAAGAAAAATCAAATTTCGCCAAACATATACTAGAAACGGGTCATCAGTTCGACAAAATCGATAATACCATGTCAAAATTACATAGAAATGATAATATAAATAAGATTAGTATCCTAGAAGACATATATTTTAAAAGAAGCTGGGAATAAAGACTTGCTCAGCAAGAACACACCCGCAGACCTGAACCCGTTGTACAACTTATACAACAACATTAGTATTGTAGCCTCACTATTATGGTTATCCAGCGGCTCGCTTTGTTTCCCTGCAGGTGTTATATATAATTAAATAAAAAGATTCCGACTACCGCCACTATAATAATTCCACATGTTAATCATTATCAAGCAGTGTCCCGCGGCACCCGCTTTTATATAAACGGACAACCATCATTGTAAGGCGATAATAACAGTTGATATGCACAAGATGAAGCATTGTTTTGAAAGACCATCATGGCTTTAACTACTTGACGAAGTTTAAAACTGAACTCTATTTTAGATGTGGACGACTGATTTATCAGGTACTAACTTTATATTTTTAATATTAAATTAGTAAATGGGAGTAATAGACGAATAAATATTATTGCATTTAGACCATCTTCTAAAATTGGTATGATATTAGATCCCACAATCTGTTTTGAGACTCATAGTAGTCAACCTGAGGAAGTTGACTCTGAAAAGAAAGCCATATATCAGCCAACATTTTACTATTACAAAGATAAATGCCAATTAGATAGTATAACTGTCACAGGATTGATGACCGGGGCAAGAGGTACTGTACCAGGATTCTTAGCTTAATTTTGGAATTTCTTACAATTGGACAGAGGGTAACTTTCTAAAATTGCCATCGCTGACATTAGAGGATCAACTTTAATTTTAAAAAACCATGTTTACAACATTTCTACTTTATACAATATACTTCAATTACAATTTGAAATGTTTAATGTATTTTATCAATTTCGAAAATTAATTGTCTGTAACACTTTTTCCTTGTGGTAATTCTTTAATAAGGAAATTTTTATATAAAAAAATATAATAGAATAAAAAAATCAAGTGTCAAGTGAGAATTCCCGGGAAGTAGCACCCTGAAAAAATGGGATTTATTTTCCTATAGTAGGGACAACAAATATACCCACTATTTTTTGTTTCCTGTACCAAGAGATATTAAATCGTGTTTGTTAAAATGGTGTAGAAACACATGGAAATTTAAACGTATTCTCATATTTTGTTTTGTTTGTACGTAGAGGCCTGCTGTTCTTCTTTTAGGTAAATATTAAATATTGCAGATTAAAATATTTTTGAGGTATTATTTAATACTGTAAACCAGTTAATTCTATTCGTTAATAAATGCTTTACTCCTGTTTGTGCGTTATTTCTCGCTTTATATTAGCTTGACCTGTATCTACGTAAAACGCGATTTTCATCCACTTAAAACCATTGGATCGACTTTAAACTTTGTATTATTATAAAGGACCAATGACAATACAATAATTTCATAATTTGTATCTAAAATCCAGCCCAGAATCATCAGAAAACAAAATAAATAATAGTTTAAAAAAACTAAAACAACACGCTTTATTAGAAAACCGAACTAAAAAAAATAAAAATAATTTTAATTTCCAACACGCTTGGGATAAAATTAAAGTCGTCAACAAAAAATAATTTCCAACACATATAGAATAAAACTAGAGTTATGATCAAAAAGAAAATAATTTTACCAACAAAAGCGTGGGGTGCTCTATATCAATTAATATATTTTATAATAAACAGATATTGGTAAAAGTAAGGTATCTAAGAAGAAAATGTAAAAATCATGAAAAGCGTGGGGTAGAGCTTTTGATGGTAAAATTATTTTTTTTGTAGATAACTCTAGTTTAATTTTATCCCAAGCGTATTGGAATTTAAAATTATTCATTTTTTAGTTCGGTTTTCTAATAAAGCGTGTTGTTTTAGTTTTTAAAACTATTATTTATTTTATATTTCGATTCCTCCTGTCATAAGCGTTTATGACAATGGTAGTCTTTCGTACAGGTCCCACAGGAGATGTAGGAAGTAGAATTCATGCTCCAGAGTTAGTACCGCCCTCCGCACGGAACTTGGAGCTCTGAACTATGACATGCCTGGTCTACACACTTGCGCCACGGAGCCTATACTAGTATTAAATGCTATGAAACTTAAAAAATGCAATTGTAAATTATAATGTATAAATAATTATAATTTATTATATATATATATATATATATATATATATATATATATATATATATATATATATTATGAGTTACAAATAATTATTTGTAACTTCTCATATACCTCACTGTATTACAATAAAAAGTGACACTTCATTAGTGCTTTCAAAAACTGATATTTTGCTTAAAAAAGGCATTAACACTCATGCTATGCTTGCAGCGTTACTAGGGAATTGTTGTAGGTGTGGTTGCTTCCCGTTCCTTTCCACACCGGTGAAGGATGATGATGATGATGATATGATGGCCATATGATTTCGGGGACCGTTTGGGCCTTAAAGTTTTCTTGACATTTGTCTTACAGGTGAGGAAAAACCCCGATAAAAACCTCACCCAGAAAAACTGCTCCGACCCGGGCCCGCTGCGTGACAAGGCAGCATGCTACCTCGAGACCACAGCTGTGGACCATAATGATGATGATGATGATGATAATAATAATAATAATAATAATAATAATAATAATAATAATAATAATAATAATAATTGTATTTATATACATATCTTTCTGTGCCTAAAATTTTATTTTCCTTCTCCAATTGTGTCTATCAATCCACTCCATGCCCTCCAGTCCTATTCTTCTCATTCCAGTTTGTATTTACTGCATCCACGAGTTTCAGGTCTTCCTTTACTTGTTCTTCTCCCTGGTGGACATTATTCCAATGTTCTTCTGGGTAACCTTTCTTCTTGCATTCGTAATACATGCACATAACAATTTAATTGCTTGTATCTTATACAATATACTATTGAATATGGAATATTCATTTTTTCTTGTTTGATAGTATTTCTTACTTTTTATAATTTTGAACACCTTTCTGCTCTCGTTATGAAATTCATTTCAATCGACCTAAGTTTATGTTCTAAGGTTTTGTCGAATTTCCAAAATTCAGCTTCATATGTGACAATACTTCTCACTATTGAATTATATATTTGTAACTTATTTTTCTGGTTATATATCTTTTCCATAAGACTCCATTAATCATTGCTGTTATTGCTCTACCTTTATTTATTCCATTCTTAACATCATTTTCTTATTTATCCTCTTTATCTACTTTTACTCCCAGATACTCAAATTCTTCACATCTTGTAATATATCCCTTTTGATCTTCAAATATTAAATCTTCGGATTCTGCTCCACATCCCATATAGATTGTTTTTTTCTAAATTTATTTTCAAGTCCCAGTTATTGTATTCGTTCAACAATTTTCCGAACATAAAATCCATGTCTTCATATTCTTGAGCAATTATTATCTGGTCATCCGGAAATAACAGAGTACATATTTTAACTGTTGATCCATTTAATAATAATAATAATAATAATAATAATAATAATAATAATAATAACAATAATAAAATGTTTGTATTTAGGAATATTCCACAATACTGTGTTTATTCTTCAACCCTAAGTGATTTGTCGTCAGAGGTTCCTGTCTAAAGCATCTTCTTCCCTCAAATCTCTAGCTTCCATACTTCTCTTCACTCCATCCATCCATCGTTCTCTAGGCCTGCCTCTTCCACTTCTTCCATTAGCTTCCCAATTAAGGATCTTTGGTATTCTCTCTTCTTCCATTCTTATGAGGTGTCCATACCATTTCAAATGTTTTTCTTTTATTTTTCCTAGTATTTTTTTTTCAACTTGCATAATTTCCCTTATTGTGCTGTTTAAAACCTTATCCCTTCTTGAAATTCTTGTCGATCGCCTCCAAAAATTCATTTCTACTACTAACACCTTGTTGGCTTGTTTTTTACTTACTGTTCAGATTTCGGACCCATATAATAAAATGCTTTTAACAGTACTTGAAATATAGTTTCCTTCGTTCTATATATTATATTTATATTCCAAAGCACTGAGTTCAACATTCCAATGATTCTTCTTCCATCAGTTATTCTTCTTTCAATATCTGTAGTTGAATTCTCACTTTTTTGTAAAGTAGATACTAAATATTAAACATTTTTAACATTACGCATTCTTCCTGAATTACATTTTAGTTCGTCTGTTGTATCCAATGATAGCCTGTCGCCCCACCTGGGGTCTTACTTCTGGTATACTGAGAATATTGTATCCTGGAGCTTTCGAGTCCCTAGTTCTCTACTGTGCTGCCGCTTTCCAAGACTTACTACAAAAGAGATGGTTTGAAAAGAAACTAGAACAAATCCAACGTGGATTCCTCTTGAAAATAATCAGAGGATATCGTACAACATGAACTTCGGCAGCTCAGGTTGTAGCAAATATTGAACCACTGTACCTCAGCTGCGAAATGAGGGTTAGTATTAATAACATCAAGAGGGGTCGCTGGATACCTAATTATCTTTCTCATTTCCATCTGGAGGAAACAATACCATTAACATCGATCTGAACATAAACACTACATTATGGACTCCTGCAAAGAAATTTACCAATATTCCATTTTCATAGATGGTTCAAGAATAATTAGTGACAGAAGAGAAGAAATTAAAGTTGGATATGCTTTTGTAGTTTATGACAACTCGTCAGAAATTTCCTCAGCTTTGTTGCTTTGTTCAAACTTTCAACACAATGTTCCATTTTTCAGACAGAATTATTAGCCATAAAAAAGCTGTTAAATGGTGTGCAAGAAATGAAATAAGTTCTCGTATATACAGTGATTCACAAACAGTCCTGAAAGCAATTAATGATAGATATAACAATAACCCAATAGCTTTCGAGATTAGGGAACAAATGAAGCAAAGTTCAAAACATATTTGTCTATCTTGGGTAGACGGGCGTTGCGGGATATTAGGAAATGAACGTGCGCATGTATTAACCAAGTCTGCAGCAAATTCCAGTTTACAGTATGCATATGATCTCTGCCATATTTCTTTCCTAAAGTCACAAATAAAGGAACATATAAAAGTAAGATGGAACAATGTGTGGCTCAATAGTACCACAGGTACATTAACAAGATAACTGTTCTTTCCAAGTATTTATGACAGAATAAAATGCAAACATATTGTTCCAAATTTCATATTAACACAATTCCTCACTGGTCACGGAAAATTTGGCCAATACCTACAGAGATTTAACATCATAGAAAATGCAAGCTGTAATTGTGGAATTAGCAATCAAAGCGTAGAACATATTATATTTTATTGTCCAGCGTTCTGGAATAAAATGTTTGAAATTATATGTCTTCTAAATAACAATGCCTGTTTACGTAAACCACCTACTACAGAAATGATTATGACAGAAAAGAACAACAGACTTCTTAATGTTTTTATAAATAAAATTCATAAAAAAACTTTAATTTTAGATAAAAGAAAAATTATATAACGACACAAATTAGACAAAATATAACCCTAATGTATCTTAGGTGAAATAGGGTTTATACGTTTTGGATAATAAAAAAATGAAAGATATTCTGTTTTATTATAACTTATCTGTAATCCCCATTTTTTGTATTTTATTTCCAATTTCCATAACATGAAAGATGCATCATCTGGATCCTGAGAAATCACCACCTGATTATCTGCGAATAGCAAATGGTGGAGGTAATAATTATCTTCTATTTGAATTCCCACATATTTGCAGTGCTTTGACCAATTCTTTGTACAATTATCAATATATATTTTGAACAACGTTCGTGCTAAGCAACATCCTTATAGCAGACCTTTAGACGTTTGGAATTTTTCTGGAAGTCTGTTTCCCATCTTAATTTGGCATTTGTTCTCTGAGTATAATGATATTATAGTACTAATTGTTTTGTCATTTATGTTGGCCTCTTCTTGGGCTTTCCAGAGCAAGATTCTGGATACACTATCATACGCATAATAATAATAATAATAATAATAATAATAATAATAATAATAATAATAATAATAATAATAATAATAATAATGATAATAAAATATTATTATTATTATTATTATTATTATTATTATTATTATTATTATTATTATTATTATTATTATTATTATTATTATTAAATAAGGATTGAATACATGGGTTTTACGCGTGTTTGTATTAAGTTGAAGGCAAAGTAAGTATACATTTCATTTCTTTTAAATGGCAGCTCATGATTTCCAGCGGTGGTGAATTCCAATTGAGGGAAGATATATCTTATAGGCAGATGGGATGTCATAAATTTGATATAAGCAATAGATATGACCGCGTGTATAAATTAAGGTTAGAAAATAAATACTGGAAACGAAACGCTAAATAATTTGGAGTCGAAGAATATTAAACAGGAGAATTAGACTGTCCAATTTTCTCCTACCTTGGAAACGAAACCGTGAAAATTCCCGAAAAATGGAGAAATATGATCATATATTCGGACAATATATGTGAATCTGATACACATATTACCATCACGCTGATTTTTTTTTCTGACAGACCGTCGTTAATGTCGGTGGTAGAACGTGGCAATAGTCAAAATGCGGCATCACTAAGGTTTGGACGAAAATTATTTTAAGAATTGCAGAAAACATGTTTTTAAGACGCTTCAGGGAAAATGTTATAGAAAAGATCAATTTAGATATATGTTTTATTTGGGTGTTCCAATTTAGGTTGAAATCGAGATAAAATCCCGTAGGCCTATTTTAACTTCATTGTTATATAGGATTTCATTGTTTTCTAACGTGATGGCTGGCAGGTTGCTATTATTTATGAAATGTAATAGCCTTGGATGTCCTATAATATTTGCTTGCGCTTTACTTTTATATATATATATATATATATATATATATATATATATATACACTAGCTAATACACGGCGTGCGCTGCTACGCCTAAATAAATTAAAAATAATGTGCCTTTATGTTTAGTTGAATAAGTAAAAGGAAAAATAATTATAAATTTACATTTTAGATACCCCGTGCTGATTACTCGGCGTTGCCCGGGAATTTACTTATCCCGATCTCCTTGACATAAATGAGCTGAAATACGAAAATTAATGTGTTTTATGTTTAGTTAAATAACTAAAAAGAAAAAAATTATATCGTAATTATTTTATATACCCCGTGTTGTTTACCCGGCGTTGTCCGGGAATTTACTCATCCCGATCTTCTTAGCATAAATGAGCTGAAAGACAAAATTTAATGTAAGTCTTATGATTAGTTGATTAATTAAAATAAAAAATAATTATAAAAGCATATCGTAATTACTTTAAGATTCCCCGTGCTGATTACCCGGTGTTGCCCGGGAATCTACTTATCTTGATCTTCTTGGCATCAATGAAAGACAAAAATGGTTATTGTGAGTTATCCGTAAGAGATAAACATATGCTGTCACAAACTTTCTTGTAGAGCCTTTTGAGATATTCAATTCTGCGTAGCCTACATCAATTTTGTGTATTTGTTATGGTTTAGGCAGCGTAAGCCATTTAAGCGTTCAAAGAGCTACTTTTTCTCAAGTTTTCCACTACAAAGGGTGATTTTTAAGGGTGTACGAGTTGAGCATTACAACTCTCTTATAGCCTATGTTCATCCCGGGAGTCTCATGAACATTTTGCAAAAAGCCCCATCAGAATCGGATGAACGGTATGGCCGCGCATAAAGTACGAACAAACAAACAAACAAACAAACAAACATAGGCCTACAAATAAACATTCATTTTTATATATTAGATTTCAAGATTAGACACTCTCAGTCTATCTCTATAACAATTCTTAAACAATTTTAACACCGTGGATTTCCATTTTTGTTGCTGTCATTCTAGAAACAATAAAAGACAGTAACCATGGCACTGCTTCAGATTTTATTTTTTGCAGCTGACTGGTTATGTTATTCACATAACGAAAATAAATTACGTAAGCAAACATAGAACTGTCTACTATCTGTCAATGTTAGCTTGCTGATCAGAGGTGAACTTTACATTTTAGAAAACAAAAATTGAGGAAGAAAACAACGGTAATTATCAAGGTGGTGACATTGAAAATCATGTAACATTTTGACATTCAACTGACAATTTGAGAACAATGGAGAGGGAAAAATGTTGGAGGAAATATACCGGTAAAATTATTCAAACAAAATTGTTTATAAACTGAATGGAGCCGTATTGATGTAAGCTATTATATATGTTGAAATAATACTTGTTCCTTTTCTGTAATATCTAAATTGATGATTTGAAGCATTTGATATGTAATATTATACAATTTATATAACTTTTTCAATCCTTTTGGTTTTTTGCAGAACTTTATTTAGATTTACTCCAATTCCAGAGGATATATAAACTTCAAGATACTCGGATCACAAAAGCCACACCGCGGACCATGCTACTCGCTTGGGCGAATAAATGGACCCAGTGCCTGGGGGTATATCTAGGCCACCCCGATTCCCGAGGGGACATAAATATCGGGATCCCTTAAGGTTGCCAGGGCATAGAGCAACATTTAGTTTTAATGTTTCTACATTTTTCTTTAATCTAAGTACTACATTTTTGGAATCAGTGTTTTCAATATTGTGAAATATGATACTGCATTTTTATGTTTAATTAGGCTGTGTTTCAGATTCAAACAAATGAACAACTGGCCTCATAGACAACTACTTGTAGCAGGTCACATCGCAGAGAAGGATCTCATAGATACATGGAGTGCTCATGTCCTACTGATAGAAACATTGCTTTCACAAAAGTATTACTAATGCCATTTTGTTTAAAGGTAACATTAATCTTTATCACTGCACTGAAAGTTCAGAGACATCATACAAGTGCCGATAAACAGTAAATAAAGGAATTTTTGGTGTCTAAATTATCTTATTAAACAAATCAATTAATATGAAGTTTAAAAAGAATGTTATGGATATGTGTATATTGGTAATTGGTAAACGGATTACGATGATGAATTTTGTTTAAAGGTATAATTATTTATTGTCATGTCGATGTAAGCATAGAAACTTTGTAAATAGAAGATTCATATTTTAGGTTATGACCTCTAGATTTTTTATAATGTAATAGTGTGATTTTGAGAATGTTATTGTAAGTTATTCTTAAGATTTTGTAACATAAGTTACTGTATGTTAAATAAGTATTGTAAGTTATTTTTATTGCAAATTATTATTAATTATTATAATGTGAAAATAGGACCAAGTAGCAAGTGACAGAATTTTACCTCCATTTTTTTTTCGGTTCGAAAAACATTGATTACCTACAGATCGATCGCAATTATAAAATTTATATCACTTGCTCTTGGTGAAACGTTTTTATGTAAAACAATATATTTTGCATAAAAACGTTAACGGGACCAAATACCTGTCATTCCTTCATTATGTTCAGGATTCATTCAATTAAAATACTAACGTATGGATAGGATTTTTTCACTAAAAGTTAAGACTGCAACATAGAAAGTAATCAGTTGTAATACTTGTTACTTCAATAAGTTTAAATTAACTTGTTTACAGTTTTATAAATATAACTTCAAGAAAAGTTCATCAATGTTTTCTGTAGAAATTATCAAGATATTAGACATTGGATTTTGTATCAAGAAACAGAATTATATTCTATTTACATAAATACTACATTATACTAATCTGTGTTGCAATCATAAATTTTAGTTCATACAATTCCTTTCCCTAGAATAACATATTGAATAAAATACATGAAGGGGCAACAGGAATATCCTATCCCTCACGTCCTCGTCGTGGTCCTGGAAATGCAGCAAATTGGAAACCAAATAGATTTTAACCCTTAAATTGCGAAACTCAATTTTCCAATCCATCTTATTTGAATATGTCGGCCTCAATGAAAATAAATCATGCATAACTGAAAGCTATTGTTGCATATAATTGTTAACTTGGCACAAATTAATATTACTTCTACTAAGTTTGTAATAGTTTTAAATTAAACGAATGCTTCTGATGTGATGCGTTACCAATTTAAGGGTTAATTAGTTTAAAATTCGCTGCAGCTAAGAGGGAAGGTAATTGTTTCTGTGGATTATTAATTTTCATTAACATTGTTTATATATATATATATATATATATATATATATATATATATATATATATAGGCATATATATAGACCAGCCTCATGGGCTAGTGCTCAGCGTTTCTGACTACTGTTCATGAGGTCCTCGGGTTCGATTCCCGGTCAAACCATAGGAATTTTTCCTTAAAGAGAATCATTCCTGTGGTTGCCCATGGTCTGGAATTTAGGTTAAGTTTAGGTTAAGAACGCTCCTGGCGCTACATTATCATTTATCACCCATTATAATATCATCAGGGTAACGTAACTCCGCCTTTTAATTTTAGAAGTGGATTACAATTAAGCCAATGCCGGAAGAGAACACCAGAAATGTCGAAATGACAACCTGGGGTATTAAATAAAAAATTATATAATATATATAATACGCTATAAGGAATAAGGTCGGAGGTTCAAGTCCCGATGGTGTCAGGATTTTTAAATTGTCCCTAAAGCTTCTGACGGCACCATTGCCCTGGGATCGACTCAGCCTCCAATGGAAATGAGTGCCAGATGCTTGTTCTGGGGGTAAAGAGGCCGTCACACAGGACAAACAATCCATCCGACAACTTTTGCCGATTTTCCTTAACATCATATTATCCCTAGAACCTCCTGAGCTCTATAGTGGTATCACTTTACCTTTTACTATTGACACACACACACACATATATATATTATCTGTAATGTACATTGTATACATTTATATACCCCCGAAGGTTCCTCCGCTTTATCGTGTTGGTGGGGCGTAAGTTGATTTGATGGCTTTTGAATCTTAAGACGGCAGTAGCATTGCTACTAGTAAGATTTCCTTCGCAGAACAGGTCGACAATAAGGGTAAAAAGAGAGACACCCTCTAGTCTTACGTCATGGAGGAAGGCAAGAGATGACGTCCTCACGCTGTAAAAATACTTTTATTTGAGAAACAAAATGAAAAATGCAGGAATAACTGTAAGAAAAGTTATTAAAATTGATCAAAGGATCTTTACTCCACGGCTATCTGGATTTTTTTTTTAGTTTAAGACTTGGGAACATTTATAATATGACATTATATATATATATGTATATATATATATATATATATATATATATAGGCCATAGGCCTATATATAATCATATGGGTCAAAGGCATGGAATTTGAAAGCATAAACAATAGACAAATTACATTCAATGAAAATAGACTCCCCGGAAAGGTCAGCAACAATTTATAAATAAGAGAACATTAAAGTTTTAAGAACTTAAGAGAAACTATGAAAACAACACAAATAAGACAGTTTCGACATATAATGAGGAGTGCGGATGGCAGATTATCGAAAAAGATTTATGAATGGAATCCGATAGGAGGAAGGAAGAGGGAAGGACAAAAAAATAACATGGATACAAGGAATAGTAAGAACAATGGAAGAAAAAGGCTTAGAGGAAGAGATCGAAAAATAGTGAAGAATGGAGAATGACTATAGAATTTTGTAATGCTTCAATCCTCGATTAACGTCTGAATAACAAAACTGTCGTTAAAACAGCAATGGCTACTACATTCTTCAGGCAATATAGAAAACACTGATTTATGAAATGCTATTTTACTCGTTTGTTTCTGGATGGTCCGAATTTTTTTTTTCGTGCTCTCATTTTTGCTATTCCCAAGCTTCATTTTAAAATCAAAATTATATCGAAATTCGTTTGTCCACTTGAGCCGTACCCTTACATATTGAAAATCCGACAAGAACGGGAAGTTGAGAAAAAATAATGGCTTCATTGATAAGACATTGCCTTTAGAGGAAGATGGAATTAGTTACGTATTACTACAGTACATTGTATCTCACAGCACTGACATACATTACCGAACACATCAATAAATGAGTTCTCTATTTCTTAAAGTAGAGGCTAATTAGAATCTTGCAGAAGAAAGATCTCACATAAAATACTTTGTTTTAAGAAACAATTAAAATGAAATAAAAACAGTATTTGTTAATAAAAAATGTTGTTTTGAATGTAACCGTATTTACAACACTGACACATTATATTAACCACTAGCTAATACGCCTAAATGATTGATGTGTTTTTACGTTTAGTTGAATAAGTAAAAGGAATATTAATTATAAATGTGTATCATTAATATTTTTAGATACCCCGTACTGATTACCCGGCATTGCCCGGGAATATACGTATCCCGATGTATTTGGCATTAATGAGCTGAAAGACAAAATTCATTATTTCGAGTTATCCGTGCTGTTTGCCCGGGAATCTACTTAATCCCGACCTTCTTGGCATCAATGAATGACAAAAATGGTTATTGTGCGTTATCCCTAAAAGATAAACATATGCTGTAGCGGACTTGTTTTATACAGTTTTTTAAAATATTCAATTCTGTGTACATTAATTTGTTGTATTTGTTATGGTTTAGGCAGTGTAAGCCATTTAAACGTACAAAAAGCCACTTATATTTTACTTTTCATTGCAAAGGTCGATTTTTAAGGGTGAAGGGCTTGAGCTTAAAATTCTCTTGTAGCCTATAACCTTCTCGGGAAAATCCTGAATGTTTTGCAAAAAGCCCCATCACAACCTGATGCATGCTTGTCCGGCAATCTACTTATCCCGATCTTCTTGGCATCAATGAAAGACAAAAATGGCTATTGTGAGTTATCCGTAAAAGATAAACATATGCTGTCGCGGACTTTTTTTTGTATAGTTTATTGAGATTTTCAATTCTGTGTAAATTAATTTCGTGTATTTGTTGTGGTTTAGGCAGCGTAAGCCATTTAAACGTCAAAGAAGGATTTTTTCACGTTTTCCACTACAAAGGGTGATTTTTAAGGGTGTAGGTGTTGAGTATTACAACTCTCTTATAGCCTATGTTCAACACAGGAATCTCCTGAACGTTTTTCAAAAACCCCATCACAATATGATCAACGGTATGGCCGCGCATAAAGTACAACAAACAAACAAACAAACAATTATATATATATATATATATCCTATACATAGTTTTAGTACGAACAGTTTGCACCCTAGAGGTATATTGTTCGCCCTATCAATGTAGGCCTATTTACTAATTGCGTTAAGCCTAAGTATAAGTAAATATATAGGCCTAAGTCGTAGAAGTAAAGATGATACTAACGGTTTTGTAGTTTCTTGGACACATCTTTAACATAAATGGATACTCGTAAGAGAAAGGGGACGAGAACGCTGCCTTTAGGTACTCCTTTCCTCACAAAATGCCAGAAGGAAATACGCTTATTAACAGAAACTGATTTATGATACTATGTGAGATAAGAACTAACTCAATCAAGGCAGTTATTGACGGATAATATATTTAAATCCAGCTAAATATAAGTCTGAAGCATTTTGTGTCAAAGGGTGTACTGTGTAGTACTATTACATTGAGTTTGCGATTGTCCATTTAGTTTTTTGAGTTTTCTACAATGTCGAGAAGTGCGTTAATTAGTTTGATGTCCCTTTTAAAACAACACTGGTATCCATAAAGTAAGTCATGTGTGGTAAGATTGTCTGTTATTGTAAGTTTATAATTGTGTTTTGACAAACGGAGAAGATTGGATTTTGGTCTGTAATCGTCAGATATATCACTTCGCTATTGTCGAATTAGAGCCATTTTTTTCAGAGGATTCTGAGCATAATGTATCGCATTTTTCCATTCACAGCTTTGAATTGCAATGCCAACTATTGTAGCTTCATTATGATGGTTTTCCAGCGGCTCGATTTGTTTCCCCGCAGTTATAAAGGCTATAATTAAATACAAATATGCCGATTAACTTCACTATAATATTTCCGCATGTTAATCATTGTAAAGCATTGTCGCGCGGCATCAGCTTTTATATAAACGGACATCCATCATAGTGAGGCGATAAAACCTGAGTTAACAGAGAAGGTTATTAAATTAAATATTAAATGTAACGGAAAAGTGAGACAGTAAAACAAGAATGTTAATTATATTTTTACGATACGGTATGTTTAATATTTCTTTGGTTTTAGATAAAATGCATAATCTTAAAATGCAGGACTCTAGCTAATACCTGGCGTGTGATGCTAATAAATGATAATGAGTTTATTGCATTTAGTTCAAAAGAAAAGGGAAAAATAATTATAAAGTTATATCGTTATTATTTTTAGATACCCCGTGCTGGTTATTCGGCGATGCCCAAGAATCTACTTATTCCGTTCTTCTTGGCATAAATCAGTTGAAAGACGAAAATTCTGTTTTTATGTTTAATTGAGTAAGTAAAAGGAAAAATAATTACAAATGGCTCTCTTCGTTACTGCAGCTAAAACAACCAATAAACAAATTAATTATATTTTAAAATTACCTTTCATTCAACCCAAATAGTAAATAAAATTTCAGCTTCCAAAATTTAATATTCAAGCAGTCACTATAAGTAAAGACATATCGTAATTATTTTTAGATTCCCCGTACTGATTACCCGGCGCTGCCCGGGAATCTATGTATCCCGATGTACTTTGCATAAATGAGCTGAAAGACAAAATTCGTTATTTTGAGTTATCCGTAAAAGAGTAGGCGTACGCTACTATGCTTGCTCGGGAATCCACATATCCCGATCTTCTTCATCAATGAAAGACAAAAGTGGCTATTGTGAGTTATCTGTAAAATATAAACATATGCTGTTGCAGGCCGTTTTGTAGAGTTTTCTTAGATATTCTATTCTTTGTACAATAATTTGATGTAGGCTATTTGTTATGGTTTAGGCAGGGTAAGCCATTTAAGCGTCAAAAGGGGACTTTTTCACGTTTTTTTAAGGCTGTACGAGTTAAGTATCAGAACTATATTATAGCTTATGTTCATCCCGGGAATCTCCTGAATATTTTACATAAAGCTCCATCACAATCGGATGAACGGTATGGCAGCGCATAAAATACGAACAAACAAACATGCATTTTAATTATATTAGATTTGGTTTCTATTAAAAATTAAAAATAATAATTTATGAATGGATTATAAAAAGTTTAGAACAAATAGAAGAAACAATATTCTTCAATTCTTAAAGTTTTATTAACAAAATCAACAAACTTTTAATAGTGATTTAAAGACGTTTTGCTGCAGTAGCTAGTTCAGTTTAATTAGGACGAAATAAGTATGAATTTCAATTTAAATTCTTGTTCGAGGGTGAATGATGTACACCCACGAGACTTACGTCAAAAAGTAATACTATGGCATTTTATAGTCTCATTAATTTACTTGAGCTGGACGGCTTTTGGTATTTATATAAACAGATTACATTGCTGTTTGTTTGAGAATTTGGTCATGAAGCCCGTTTTCCATTGTAATGTTTATAGTGCGATTTGTAATTACTGTGGTTTAACTAACTGCTCAACAACTGTTAACACGTGTATTTCATTAAGGCACTAATAGGATTACTAAATTCTAATTAATCAAGCTCTAGGCCTTACACATGTTCTGACTCATTAGCGAAACGTGCATCAAACTATAATAATTAATATACGCTAGAAATATTTATGGTTGAACGTTTATAGGAAAAATTACTATGAGGTTTAACATAAGATTAAAATTAAAATTCTTTATACCTCACCTTACATTCATTCTTATAATTATACCGGTTTCTAAATTTGGTGGTTTCATCTTCAGTAATTTTAATTAAAATTTTGAATCTAATTTCATAGTGATTTTTCCGATAAAAGTTAAATACAAGTGACGACTCAAGTCTGCATGGAATTTAATATGACCGAGAGTAGACGAGATATTACTGAAGATGAAACCATCTAGGTTTTAAAACTGGTATAATTAGAAGACTGCATATACATCGACTGAGGTATAAGGAATTTTAATTTAAATCATAGTTGTAGTTTTTACATCTTTGTAGATGGCCTGTATTAAATATTCTTTAATGGGTTTACACTAGAAACGAAACCATGTAGACTACGCTTGATTTTTACTGTACATGCTTAGACAAAAAAAAAGAGTCATCTCTTGAACGCACATTTCTTCAAAGTCATACTCGGCGCAGCGCTGGGTTCAATCTAGGAAACTGGTCTTAATTGTGCAGTCCCTGAGCTACTGTGTTAAGTGGCATATACTGAACACACTCCTACGTGTCCCGTTAGGTCAGCGGAAATCATGCAGTCACTGTATCTCTTATTGAAGGCCGCAGGTTCGTGTCCTCAATTATGCAGTTATTTTCGTGATATTAGTTTTAAAATGTTTATGAATTAAATACAACATATTATTTTGACATTTTAATTAAATCAATGTGAATGTCGTCACTATAACAATTATATATACCACATTCAAGGTTTCTTCTAGGTAATTTCAATGAATTGCATTCAATAGACTGAAGACGTCTGCAGAAAAGCAACAGCCTCTAACAAGTATGTTTATAAAGAGTCATATCAAGTTTTACCATGGCTCAGTGCACACACAAGGACATAGTCACAAGGCAATCTCTCCTTGCACTGATAAACGTTGCAGGTTTTTCTGCTCGTGAGGCTGGAAGGCGTTTGAGAGTCCCTGCATCTACAGCTCAGAGGTGGTGAGATTATCCAAGGAAGGGATTGAAAACCGTCGTTTTGGTTGAGGAAGAAGACGTGTTTCCACCCCCCAAGAGAATGAAGCTTTAATTGTGGAGGCTCTTCCAAACTGTTTCTCAAATTAAAGCAAATTTTCAATTCCCTGCATCAGCTCGGACAGCTCTGCTGCGTTTAAATGATGCATGACTTTTTGCACTGACAGCAGAAAAGAAGAAACACCTGACAGACAATCACAGATTGTTTCGGGTCGCCTTTGCAGAGGAAAATGCCAACCTTGATTGGAGTAACATAATATTATCAGCCGAGGTGACATTTTCATGACGGCAAAGTGATTGTCTATCGTCCAAAAAGATCTCGATACGATGCAGAATACAATTTTGTCATGGTCGCGTATCTGTGTCGCGTTGGGCCTGGATATCACAGGACGGTCTGTGTGTACTGTGGAAGCTGGACGACACAATGAACAATGTGCAGTATAAGGCTATACTAGAGAATATCTTGATTCCATCTGAGAGGATGACATGTCCTGATGGAAATATTGAATTCGTTCAGGATAATCATTCTATCCACATTTGTCGAGCGGTTTCAAACTCGTTCTCGGAGAGGCAGGATATCAGAGTGATAGACTGGCCTCTCTGCTCACCATATTTGAATCCAATCGAAAATGTGTGGGCTAAAATGAAAATAGAGATGAACTCTAATTGGCCTGCAGATGCACGAAAGACGAAAGATGGCTTATGGGCACCAATTCAAGACGTTTGGGATGCTCTAGCCGATCGTCCACGTGCCAGTAGAAATTTGATTGCATCAATGCCCCGCATATTGAGGGCGGTAATAGATCCTGAGGGTTCATACACCCGATATTGATTTTGTTTTTGTTAAACTTTTCATTTTAGAAAATATCATTTTCATTCCAGACTTATTTATAAGAAGAAGGTTTTAATTTATGTTTTTGTGTTCATCAAAGCTATAAAACTCAAATATAAACTTAAATATGAAACTATAATACGGGCGAAATGCTATCCTAATATTCAGTTTAAAAAAAATAAAAGTAGAACGGGAATCGAACCCGTGAAGTTACGAACGCAGATGATGTCTGTTAAACATCTCGACCACGGAAACACACTAAGCCAAGCTCTCTCTTTCATGTTGCTCGAGTTTGTACTGCGTTAACTAGCAAACAACCCAGTACAATGACTGAAAACGTGTTGATGTGAACACGGCTTCTGCGAGCGCTCACAATGTTCCCCGATCGATTGATAAAATCTGCGATTGACACATATTTTTGTCTAAGGGTGTGCCTTTCTTTCTTTCTCTATTTCCGTCATTCTTTTTCTTAGTTTAACCTCTACGTTTTTAGGTACTATTACTTGCCTCCACATCACCCGGGTCTTATAGTGATAAGATAATTATTCTATCTTCACACTAAAATGCTTAGGAAAAATATTAGGCCCAATATGTGATCGAGGAGCATAAGAGATAAATAAGAAGATAATGATGAGAAAGAAAGTATATTATGCAAATTCTGAACTGATACGTTTTATATTGCTAACGAGAAAATTTATAGAAATCTGTATAAAAGCCTGATAAGATTCAGCGTTGCATGCCCTTAAGAAACTTGGTCATTAAACCAAAATGTTGAAAGAATATTTAAAAAGAAAATTTTAAGACCAATATTTGACCTTGTTTGTGAGAAAAAACATCTGGAGAATAAGAACAAATTCCATAATTATTATTATTATTATTATTATTATTATTATTATTATTATTATTATTATTATCATCATCATCATCATCATCATCCTTCACCGGTGTGAAAAGCAACGGGAAGCTAACACACTTACAATTCCCTAGTAAAGCTGCAAGCATAGCATGAAAATGCTATGATTGCAGTGAAGGACCTGCCTTCGGGCAGAATTACTATGGATGGATATAGGCCTATATATACAGGGTGTCCCATTTATCTTGCTCACCCATTATAACTTTTTTCTTATTCAATAAATGAAAACTTGTTTCTAACTCAGGTTTTTATTACCACAGGGCAGTTCTTGCTGAGGGTAAACATTTTATGTATCGTCATAGATGTAGGAGATACGGGGTAGAGGTTATGGTTCTTAAATGGAACCATCTACATTTTACTCAAGAATACATTTACTTCGTCCAAAAGCTATTCAAAAATGTATCATACTGTACCATTTTTGTCAATAGAACGCAGACATGGAAACGATAAAGAGTACACAGGTTGTTTAAGAAACTGAGCTGTTTAATGCCTTGATTGTGCAAATTACATACCCAAACGTAAATCTGTACGTAGTAAACAGTGTAGGTTTTGTTTATGATTTCTAACTCATGTAAACACAGGTACCCTTCCCCCCGCGCACTCCATTTGTTGTTGCTTTAGCGGACAGTAGTACACTGCATACCAGTGCTGCTGCAGTCCATCAGAGTTACTTAGTAACTGCATGGAGGTAGTACACATTGTGAATCCAATTTTTGTTGTGTAAAGTTGTATCATGTACACGCATGAAGATGAGATAGAAATGCTACTGATCTACGGAGAAAATAAGTTGACAGAAAATAATTTATTAATTTATTTTCAGTACAGTTAAAGAACATTATGACTACATGTATATATAAACTTGTACTTTACGTAGTGTACTGTAATCTGCACTTGTAATGTACTATACTTGTTTTCTGTAGGCGGGCGAAATTCTGTTCAGGCACAACTACTGTACACAAGACGATTCCCTGACAAGCCATCGCCGTCTCGCTGGATGTTTGGTCGTCTCATTTCTACTTTACGTGAAACGGGAAGTTTAAATGCAAGACCTAGAAATCGTCGTAGAACACGAACAGACGAAGCTGCTGTAGATTAGATTAGATTAGATTTATTTAGCCTGGTGGAGTTAAGGCCATGTGGCCTTCTCTTCCACTCACCAGGACAAACATATATTACATCAGAATATAACAATCTTAATTAACTCTAATATTAAACACTAAGTAAAAATTTGATCAAAAGATAATATCTAATATATTACGATCTATAATACAACCAGTTAATATTAGTTAAAATTATGACTAAAACTAATAATAAAATGTATACAAGGAAGGCATATTAAATTGTCCCTGTCTAGTGTATATAAAAAACAGGAAAATAATGAGATATAGAAAACTAATTTTACGATTATACAATATTTAAAACAAAACAAATAAAAATATTTGTTATACTTAATATTATTTTCATAAATAATTAAATATATTAATATTGCTAAAAGAATACTATCAGTGAGGTGTATAAGTTAGTTTGTTATTAAATAATTCTTTAGTTTATTTTTGAAGGATGTTATAGTTTGACAGTCTCTGACATAGGGCGGAAGGGAATTCCATGTTTTGGTAAGTGACACCGTAAAAGATAATGAATAATATACAGTGTGATGAGGCGGGATATAAAGGGCAATGGCTGTGCTGATGGGATCGAGTGTCAAGATTATGTGTGTCGGATAGTCTGATGAAGCGGCGTGATAAATAATTAGGCGATGATGTGTGAAGTATTTTATAGAGAAGGGATAGGGAATGGACAGTTCTACGATCTCTTAGACGAAGCCACGATAATTGTTCCAGGGACTGTGTAACATGGTCAAATTTGCGAATGCCACAAATAAAACGTGCGCAAGAATTATGAACACGTTGAAGTCTTTGAGTGGAAATAATATATAAGTCTGTAAAAAGAGTGTCACAATAATCAAAATGGGGCATTGCAAGTGTTTCTACTAACATTTTCCTAAGGGCGAATGGCAAACAATTTCGTACACGATTTAATGAATGTAATATTGAGAAGACTGTTTTGCATGTATGGATTATTTGTGTATTCCAATTTAAGTTTTTGTCAGTCACTGTGCTCGCTACCTTAGCCATGAATCCTCACGTCAGCACACGACATATCCAACATGATATAGGTGTCTCGAAAACAAGTGCACATAGCATTCTGCAACGTCAAATTCCATCCATACCATGTACATTTACACCAAGAACTTCATGGAAATTACTTCAACATTAGGATTCAATTTTGTCAGTGGGCTCAGCAATAACTTCTGACATATCCTAATTTCTTCTCAGATGTTCTTTTTACCGCTGAGGCATCATTCTCCAACAAAGGAATTGTCAATCTGAGATATATGCATTATTGGCCCATCGACAATCCACGATGGCTCCGACAGGTAGAGCATTAACGTCCATGGAAAGTTGATGTTTGGTGCGGAATTATTGGAGATACCATTAACGTACGTTTCTTTATAAATGACAACAAACTGGCAGAATGTATGCCAGATTTTTAAGACACACTCTTCCTATTCTATTGGACACCGTATCTCTGAATAGGAGAATGGTCATGTGGTACCAGCATGATGGATGCCCTGCGCATAACGCCTTACGAGCCCGACGATTTCTGGACCGCAAATACCCTGGTAGGTGGATTGGACGTGGTGGGCCAGTTAGTTGGCCTGCCCGATCTCCGGACCTTACAATGCTGGTTTTTTTCTCTGGGGAGCTGTCAAGGATGCTGTCTACCAGAATGTTCTAACAACATCAGAGGACATGCAGCAATGCATTATTGAGGCTTGTACAGCCATCACAGAGGAAGTAGTAGCACGAAGTAGAGCGTCCTTCATCCACAGAGTGACCTTATGTACGAATGCCAATGGTCACCATTCTGCGCATGAGATGTAAACTCTCTGTTTTTAATGTAGTGGTAGTATGACATTGGGTACGTAATTTGCACAATCAAGGCATTAAACAGCTCAGTTTCTTAAAAAACATGTGTACTCTTTATCGTTTCCACTTCTGCGTTCTATTGACAAAAGTGGTACAGGGTGTTAGATGTTTGAATAGCTTTTGAACAGAGTAAATTTATTCTTGAGTAAAATGTAGATGGTTCCATTTAAAAAACATAACCTCTACCCCATATCTCCTACATCTATGACGATACATACAAAGTATACCCTCAGCAATAACTGCCCAATGATATTGAAAAACTTTGTTAGAAACAATTTTTCATTTATCGAATAAGAAAAAAGTTATATTGGGCGAGCAAAATAAATGGGACACCCTGTATATATATATATATATATATATATACCATCATCATCATCATCATCCGGTATCATGGCAGCTGCCGCCGTCTTCCGGAAACCAAACGCCATACCTCTCTGTCCATCCATTGATCTTCCTCCAATCCTCTGATATTCATAGCTGCTTGTCCCTTCTATGCAAGTTTTCTTCGGTCTTCCTCCCTTCTTCCTTTCCATTGGGATCCATTTCATAACAATTTTAGGCAATCTTTGCTCCGGAATTGTTTTGACATGGCCATACCGCTGTAATATTTTCTTTTGTATAATGCCTATGATGTCCGGCTCCTCCCCTGCACCCATAATTTCCCTTATTTCTTTATTTCGTATTCTATCCATTTTAGATTTTCCAGCTGATCTTCTTAAAACATCCATTTCTGTACTTGAAATTCTTTTCGTTTCCCTGGCAGGAATTTGCCAGACTTCAGCACCATATGTTAAAATGCTCTGAATTATGGTTTGATATATTTGTAATTTTCTATTTTTTGAAATATTTTTGCTCCACCAAACACAGTTTAAAGCATTTATTGCTTGTTTTTTAGCTATTCTAATTTTAATTTCCACTGTGTTATCGCCTGAATCATCTAATTTTGTTCCTACATAAGTGCATTTAATACTAGGTTTTAGTTCTTCTCCTTTGTTGAAATTTATATTTTCCATTTCTTCTCCTATACACAGATATTAAGTTTCCTCAATGCTCATGTAAAGTCCCCATTTTTCATATTCTTCTTTTAGTTTTTTAGCCATATATTCTATGTCATCGTGGTCTTGTGCTATTATTACCTGGTCATCTGCAAAATTTAGTGAATATACACGTGTATGTTGGATTGGTATGCATTTTTGACATTTTTCCCTCCAGTCTCTTAGTACTCTTTGAGATAAATTTTTGAATAGAGTTGGAGATAAACTGCAAACCTGCCTTAAAACTTTTATAATAGTACAACCCTCTGTCATAAGATTTCCAATTTTGTTTTCGAAATAGATCCTTTGTATAATGTTTTTATAGCTTCTATTAATTTTTTGGTAATGTTAGAATTGTCTAAAGTTTCCCATAACATTTTGTTGAGGAATACTAACATATGCCTTGGTTAAATAGACAAAAAGCAAATGCATATCTCTGTTAGTAGCTCTTTTTTATCATTTGTGTTATGCAAAATATATTATCTCTGCATGACCTACCAGTTCTAAAACCAGATTGTTCTTCCATTTCTGTATTCTGGTATTCTAAATCAATAACTTTACTTAGTATACGTCCATATATTCTACTTAATGTACTTGTTACAGATAATCCTCTATAATTTTCACATATTCTCTTATCTCCCTCCTTGTGTATCGATGTTATAATAGCTATATACTAACTTACTTACTCACTGGCACTATCGAACCCGTAGGTTCATGGCCGCGCGGACATAAGCTCTCCATACATCCCTATCCTGAGCTAATGCTTTCCAATCAATCCCTGTATAATCTAATTCCCTCAAATCATGGTTAATGTTGTTCTCCCACCTCATCCTTGGTCTACCAACTGGGCGTTTTCCCTCTGGCTTTCCTACAAGAAGTTTCCATGTACGTCTTTCATTACCCATACGCGCACTGTGTCCTGTCCATCGCCGTCTACGAGACTTAAATGTTCTTATTATATCTGGCTTCCTATAAAGACAATGTAATTCATTGTTATGTAGCCTTCTCCATTCACCTATCTGTACATCTCTTTTTGGTCCAAAAATGTTCCTAAGAACTTTATTCTCAAAAACTCATAATCTCATTTCCTCCCTCATAGTAGTAGTAGTACTAGTAGTCCCTTAAAGTAAGAGTCCATGTTTCGCATCCATGAATATAACGGGTAGAATAATATTTTTATAATATTTTCAGTTTAACGTTTTTTTGAAAGGAGTTGGGACATCAAAATTCTCTGCAATGTATAATAGCACGCATTTCCAGAATTGAGCTTATGTTTAATTTCTCTGTGCATCTCATTCCTATTTGTGATTATTGTTCCTAGGTATTTGAATTCAGCAACTTCCTCAAAATTTCCCATCGTTTGTCATTAGCTGTCCTTTTCCATTATATAATGCATTTCTACGTGTAACCATATATATTTTTTTATTGATATTTACTTCCAGTCCTAATTCCTTAGTGTTACTCAATAGTGTGTGCGTTTTGTCCTTCAGTATCTCCTCGCTATCTGCCAATAGTACTACATCATCAGCATAAACTAATAGCTTACTAATACCAGTGTGTTATAGGCCTTCCTCATCCTCTAAAGTTCTGATGGCATGCTCTAGTACAAAATTAAATAGTAGAGGAGATGGTGCATCTCCTTGCTTCAACCCATTCTGGATTTTAAAGGTGTCCGAAAACTGTTTGCCTACACGCATCCTACTCTTTGTGCCATTTACACACATTCGTATAAGTCTAACTAACTTTTTAGGAATTCCGAACTGCAGCAGGATGCTATATAACTTCTCCCTCTTAATTGAATCATATGCTTTTTTGATGTCTACATACAGTTGATGTACAGTACAATTAAATTCCCATTTCTTTTCTAAAATTTGTCTTATACCGGTACTAAAAATCTGATCTGTTGTAGATCTGTTTCTTCTAAATACACATTGATGATCTCCTAGAATGTCATAGGTAGTAAGTCTGCTTACTAATATATTTGTTAGAATTTTGTATGAAGTTGAATATATATATATATATATTATAAATATATTTTTGACATTTGGCAATGAAGGCAAATATAATATGAAAATAAAAAAAGAATGCTTGAGTCGAGATTTGAACTCGAGTCTCTAAAGTCTGTACCTTTAGCGCTCTAACCAACTGAGCTACCCAAGAATTCCAACACAAACATACAATTTTCTTATACCTGTAGTATTCTCAATTCACACAAGAGGTAGCGGAAATTTCTTCCAACTGCCATCTAGCGGCAAACATTTGCTTAACTGTTATGTTAGCCGCTAGATGGCAGTTGGAAGAAATTTCCGCTACCTCTTGTGTGAATTGAGAATACTACATGTATAAGAAAATTGTATGTTTGTGTTGGATTTCTTGGGTAGCTCAGTTGGTTAGAGCGCTAAAGGTACAGACTTTAGAGACTTGAGTTCAAATCCCAACTCAAGCAATCTTTTTTTTCCTTTTCATATCATATATATATATATATATATATATATATATAATGTTTAATATAAATTTCAAAAGAATTATAAAAAATTACTTGCTTGAACTGAAAAATTACTTTTAATAACTTCATTAAATAATAATGTTACCAAGGAATACTTTAATTTGGCTTTGTTGAAACCTCTCTGCTAAATATGCGCAATTCCTATTTACGAGTATATGGCTAGTTGTACTACATTGTCCATAGTCTATAATTTTGAGAGTGAGATAGCAAACTTTCACAATTTTTCTGAATAGAAATTAATTTTTTATTGTTAAACCGCTGTGGTCTGGAGGTAGCGTGCTGCCTTGTCACGCAGCAGGCCCGGGTTCGATCCCCGGTCGGGGCAGTTTTTCTGGGTGAGGTTTTTATCGGGGTTGTTCCTCACCTGTAAGACAAATGTCAGGAAAACATTAAGGTCCAAATGGTCCCCGAAATCATATGGCCATCATAATCATCAGCATTATCATCATCATCATCATCATCCTTCACCGGTGTGAAAGCAACGGGAAGTTATCACATTTACAATTCCCTAGTAAAGCTGCAAGCATAGCATAACAATGCTATGATTGCAGTAAAGGACCTGCCTTCGGGCAGAATTACTATGGATGGATGGATGGATACATTTGATTTACATTCAAAACTTAACATCCTGAAAAGATTATATTTATAATTCAATCATCAAATTTCATAAACACGTTTTATAATACTTTTTTGAGTATAATTGAAGGATTAAAGAAAGTTTATGAAATTACTGCCTAAATCTAATACAGACCTACTATTTTAAAAAATGACTGAGGCGAAGCCAAATATACTAACACAGTAATAATCGGCATACAGTATTGAATGATTAAATAAAAATGTATACTATTAATTAAATAAAAATAAAACGTAGTTTTATTTGATTTTCAGATTTATTATATAATTCAGTGTACCGAAAGAGCTCTCACTGAATTATATAATCAATATGAAAATCTAATAAAACTACGTTTTATTTTTATTTAATTAATAAATGTGGAGTTTCATCAAGTAAACACCAACTCGATTAAAAAATTTATACGTTAAATAATCTTCCTCAGCACGTTGGATAAGTAGAGAAAGTTCGGATAATGTGGACCTTCGGTTTGAGTGGACCCTGTTAATATCTTCTTTAATAGGTGCTGAACTCGAACAGAACATATTTTAACTTCTTTCCCTAATCAACTTTGACGTGTTCAATGCCTGTTTCTTTTATTGTTTATGAGTATAATGGTTTATTTGTAACATTTATGAAAACTACTAGTTTAAAAGTTTTATAAGCTAAGAATTAATTCTTAATTTCTGCTATTGATTGTAATAAATACTGAAAATCACCTAAATATATTATATTACTAATACCCGGCGTACGCTGCTACTCCTAAATAAATATTAATGTGTTTTTACCACCAGTCATGCGTTGTTATACTCTACTTTTTTGTAGAGATTTTTTTAGATGTTCAATTCTGTGTACATCAATTTGTGTATTTGTTATGGCTTAGGCAGCGTAAGCCATTTATGCGTCAAAATAGGGACTTTATTTCCTGTTTTTCACTACAAAGGGTGATTTTTAGGGGTGAAGTGGTTGAGTATTAGGCCTACATATCTCTTATAGCCTATGTTCATTCCCGGAATCTCCTGAACATTTTTCAAAAAGCTCCATCTCAATCGGATGAACGGTATGGCAGAGCACGCTTGCCCGGGAATCTACTTATCCCGATCTACTTGGTATAAAAAAAAAATCTCAAAGCGCGACAGTCCTAGAAGGCTTTGGCTGACCAGATGGCTGTTGGCCTCACATCCACACGTGTTAATCACAGAGGTAGACGATCTTCTAGCCAGTGTAGGGTGACATGGTCAGCATGTCGGATTCTCCAGGCGTTATAGCTGGTATTCTCAACCTGGAGTCGCTACTTATTGTAGGTACCCAAATGCCTCACGATGCTGGGTGGGCACCGCACAGTGGCCCAGGTACGAAATCTAGCTGGAAAAAAGTATTTTACTAACTCTCACCAATTCATGTTTCTTCACTGTAAAATTATTGCCAGTTGACGGTTATTCACTTATCTGCAAAGGAGGGTAGAATTCTAAAATGTATGTAGACAATATAATCATCGGAAGTTGCCGATAGTTAAGAACTCATCTGGTCCGCATCCCAGTTGTGTACCGAGGTGTAGAAATAAATACGTTTTGCATTAAAGTTCAGTGCGTTATTCTTCTTATTCTATGTAGATGCTTTACATCAAGGTTTGTACTTTCATTGATATATTTAACATGTTTCTATACAACCAGATATTGTGTTAAATACACGCGGAATCATACTTTCGAAACACTAAAAAAAATTACACTTTAAATTGAGCTACGAAAAAAAAAACAGTTCTGAACTGTAGTACAAATTTTAGTTAGAATATAGAGAGATTTATGGACTTTAATTCCCGCACAATAACGCTTGCAAATTATTGCGTTTTATTATTTTATTATTATTGTCTTTTTATTAGAGGAGGCGGCCGGCCTATCTTCGCGCGTAGACAATTTTTTGATTTAATATATGAAGAAAAATGATCGGTAGAGGCAATAACTGATCCTCTATTAATACATTACTGTTAGGAGATGTTCGGAGAATGTTTTAATATTTGTTTTAAAACATTTTTTTAATAGCGATTTTCTAAAACATAGGAAGTTCTGCGAGAGAATAAAAAAGTTAAATTTCTACTGAAATATTCTGATTGGCTAAAAGTAAATGTAAACTTTCCCGTTATTAAGAATTTAGTACCCTGATAGTTGTTGCAAAATCCTGTTCCATCTGGTTATGGAATTGTAAGACCCAAAATATCTTTTGAGGTGGTTGGAATAAAAAAAAATCTTATTTCTGCTCGGAAATATCTGTCGGGGAAAAGTGTCGCATAACAAAAGTAGCTTCCATTAGAAACATAAGCGGGTGGATAAAATGTCACAACCTATCTTTTTTTGACACCTTAGTCTTCATATTAATATGTGCGGAACACATACTGATATGTTATTGTAAAAAAGGCAATGCTTCGTCCGACATAGAAGATAGGGGAGTTCGAGCGGGGTGGATTTGTAATGTAGTATTATTATTTTGAAGCTATTTTTTGTTTTTGTTTTTTGAGTAAGTGAATGACTAAACATCAGCAGTATCCCGTTTACCATAGGACCCCAAAGTGATATATCTCTTGCAAGAGCAAGTTTGTCGCGAGAGAATCCCTGCTTAAATGAACATTTCTTTTATTCTAGCTTCTTCGAAAGTTATTTTTGATCTTCCAATTCCATAAGCAGATGGAACAGAATTTTCCAACGACTGCCATTGTTCTAAATTAATTCTTAATAACGGGAACGTTAACATCCACTCCTAACCAACCAGAATATTTCATTAGATTTTTTTTTCTCGCGTACAAATTCATACGTTTTAGATACTCGCTTTAAAAAAAAATATTGATTTTTAATATCATTAAAAAAATTCTGCTAACATCCCCCTACCCCTAATTTGTTTACTACATGATAATTTATTGCCTCTATCTAACATTTGTATCCATATTAAATCAAACAGTTATTCTCTGCGCGCAACGGTAAGCCTCAGTTGCTGATTACCTCCTGTAATGAGAAAGCTAATTAAAAAATCACAATAATTTGCACACATGTTATTGTGCGGGAATTCAAGTCCATAAATCACTCTATATTATAACTAATATTTGTACTATTGTTCAGAACTGTTTTCTTTGTAGCTTCAATTTGAAATAAGATTATTGGGTAATTTTTTTAGTGCATGGAAGGAATTATTCCACGTGTATTTAACATAAAATCTGGTTATATAGAAAAACATGAAATATATCAATCAAATTACAAACATTGAGGTGAAGTATCCATATAGAATAAGAAGAATAGCTCACTGAACTTGAACACACAACGCTAATAACACAACTGGGATATAGACCAGATGAGCTCTTAACCATCGGCAACTTCCGATGTTTATATTGTCTTCAAAAACATTAGAATTGTACCCTCCTTTGCAGATAAGTTAAGAACCGTCATATAACAATTATATTAGAGTCAAACAAAAAAGATAAATTGATCAGGGTGAGAATGGTTTTTTTCCACCTAGATTTCATTTCTGACCCATTGTGCACCGGTCCCATACTGACCGAAATTCCATGAGAAAAATTTCTTCCCCAATGGAGACTCGAACCAGCGTAAGTTCTTGCCTTATCCACTCGGCTAGGGCGCGGGACTCTTTGTATCAATGAAATATAAAATGGTTATTGCGAGTTATCCGTAAGAGATAAACATATGTAGTCGCGGGCTTTTTTTTTTGTAGAGCTTTTTGAGATATTAAATTCTGTGTACATTAATTTTGTGTATTTCTAATGGTTTAGGCGGCGTAAGCCATTTAAGCGTTCAAAGAGCTACTTTTTTCACATTAGAATTGTACCCTCCTTTGCAGATCAGTTAAAAAATGTTATATAACAATTATATTAGAGTGAAAAAAAGATAACTTGATGAGTATGAGTGAAAATAGTATTTTTCCAGCTAGATTTCATTTCTGGCCCACTGTGCACCGGTCCCATACCGGTCGAAATTCCATGAGAAAAAGTTCTCCCCTCACGGAGACTCGAACCAGCGTAAGTCCTGTAGTTCTGCGCCAAAACTTCTTGCCTTAACTACTGGGCTACGGAGTGGGACTCTTGGTATCAATAATAAAGATGAAAGGTTCACACGAATGGGTATTATTCTCTTGGATTCAATGAAAGACAAAAATGGTTATTGTGAGCTATCCGTAAGAGATAAATATATGCTGTCGCGGAATTTTTGTAGAGCTTTTCGAGATATTCAATTCTGTGTACATTAATTTTGTGTATTTCTTATGGGTTAGGCAGCGTAAGCCATTTAATAGTCCAAAAAGAGCTACTTTTTTCACGTTTTCCACTACAAAGGGCGATGTTTAAGGGTGTAGGAGTTGAGTACCGCACCTCGCTTATAGCCCATGTTCATCCCGGGGAATCTCCTGAACATTTTGCAAAAAACCCATATAATCGGATCAACGGTATGGCCGCGCATGAAGTACGAACAAACAAACAAACCAACATATGACCAAACAAACATTAATTTTTATATATAAGATGTGGATGCATTTTAATACATTGACGGGTTTAGTTTGATTTTATGTGACTTGACAGCTGTATAAAATAATTAACATAACAAAATAATTCAGTTAATGTGGACCCACCACGAGGCGGTTAAAGTGGACCTGGGTGCATTTTACACGAATACGAATATTTTATTTATGAGGATGCTATATGTAAAAACAATGCACCTAATTAATTTTATTTAATTTCCTTGTAATTTTACTAAATCCAAATCGCTCGGCAGATGAATGACATGTCATTGTTATAATCAAGAATAATTTTTCAAAACATTAAATAAATAAACTATTATAAGATTCATGATGTGTTCCGTTGAGGTTTATTCAAAATTAATATAACATCATAGAATATTCACCTGAAAGGTCCGTCTCCTCAACTTAATTATCATTTAACTGTAGCGCTTTCGGGACTTTTCCCATCATCGGCAGGATTCAAAACTGGTGTTTCACTGAAGATCTGGTAGAGGGGGTTGCATGTATTTGGTTCGTTTTCGTTTATCAGGCTGTCGTTGTGAGCTGCTTTCATGATTTCCATCTCTTCGAGTACGTTTATCTTCGCTGGATTATTTTCTCTGTGCACTACTGTTAGGGTGTTTTCAATATTTAACATGCGATGTCCTTCATGTATAACGTGTTTTGCATAGCTTGATTTACCTTCTGCGTGAATGAAGTCTCGAAAATGTTCTTTGAATCTGATGTTAAAACTCCTGTTTGTCCTTCCTATATAAAATTTGTTGCAGTCCTTACATGTCAGTTTATAAACTCCTTTGCTGTTGAAAATGTTATTTTCTTCAATGTTATTGTTTATTATGTTGTTTAATTTGTTATTGGTTCTGTAGGCTATTTTTACGTTTTTATCGGCTTTCTTTAGTGCCTTGGCTAATTTTGTTGTTTCTTTTCCTGTGTATGTAAGTGTTATCCATGTTTTCTTGTTGTTGTCAGATTCTTTTTCTAGTTTAGTTATGTTGGTTATGTTGTTCTTCCTTTTTTGTTTTTTTACGAGCTTATCTATGAATTCTTCATTATAGCCATTGGTTTTTGCCATATACTTAATGTAGTTGAGTTCTTGGATATAATTGTCTTTGCTTAATGGGAGTTTCAACATTCTACTGACTAAGCTATTAAATGTACTAATTTCTGTTGAAAAGGGTGTGTAGAATTTTTGTTTATGGCCAGAGCATTGTTTGTGGGTTTCCGGTAGATACCGATTTCTAGTTTATTGTTGTGTAGATTTTTGGTTATAGACAAATCTAAGTAGTTTATGCTGTTGTTAACTTCTATTTCTTCGGTGAAAGTGAGTTTTTCATGCATGTTGTTTAAGTCTTGTAGTATTTCTTTTTCTTTTCTGTTTTCATTTTCATATATTACTAGTACATCATCGACATATCGTGTTATTAGTTTTATGTTGAATTTGTGTATTAGTTCCTCAAAATGTTTATTTTCCAGTTCTTGTAGGAAGATTTCTGCCATTATTCCAGATGTAGGACTCCCCATCGGGATCCCGTCTTCTTGAATAAATAGTTCATTGTTAAATTGGAAGTAATTTTGCTTTATTGTTGTTGTTATTAGTTTGTTTAACTGATTGATATAGTTATCTTCAAGTTTACTGTCTGTTAGTTTTTGTTTTATTATGTTTGCTGTTTCGTTTATCGGGATATTAGTGTACAGGTTTTTTATGTCGAATGACGTCATTTTAGTATTCCTATTGATTTCTAAATGCTGTAGTTTGTCTGCTAGTTCAAATGAGTTCTTAATTGTGTAACGATTTTCAAGTTTGACATCATTTTTCATTTTCTGAGCGACTAATTTGGAAATTTTATAGTTAGGAGCATTCATGCAATTAACAACTGGTCTTATGGGAATGTTGTCTTTATGGATTTTTGGAAGGGCTTTCATTACTGGTGGTGAGGGAGTATTATTTACCCATTTGGCGTTTTTGTATTTGTTATGTTCATTATTGGTTGTGTTGGTGATTAGAGGGCACGATTTTAGTGCTTCTTTTATTTGTCTGCTATACTTTCCTGTAGGATCTTTTTCTATTTTTTTGAAATTGTTTTCTTTTATAAATTGCTTGGTTTTGTTGATGTATTCTTCCTTTTCCATAATAACTATTGTGTTGCCCTTGTCGGCTTTTGTGTGTATTATATTATTGTTCTTAAATTTTCTTTTTATTTTAGAGATGTTCTTGAGAGTTTGTTTATCTTTGATGTTTATTGTTGGTGGAGTTTCTTTTATGACTTTAGCTGCTTCGTATCTAATATGATTTTTGTTATTAATGTTAAGTTTGTTTATTGCAATTTCAGTTTCAGTAATTAAATTTTGTTGTGTTCTTTTTGCGTTGTGTGTAGGGAAATTGAATTTGTATCCCTTTTCTAGCAAGTCGGTTTCCTGTTTGTTGAATTTTATTTTTTGTAAGGTTTGTAATTCTTTTGTCTTCAAAATTGTGTGATTTGTTATGTTTTAGATATGTGTTGTGTTGCATGGCCTTTAATTTAGTTAGCTTCTTGTTCATTGTTTCATATTTATTGCACATGTTATTATTAATGTTTTCGTGAATTTGGTTTTCTATGATTGTCCAACATTTGCCAAATAGTAAGGCGGCTTCTTGTGTGTAGTAGTATAGCTGGTTGTTGATGTTTTGCTTCTTTATGTATAGGAATCTGATTTCGTTTTTTATCCAATTAATTTCGGCCTGTTTTTGTACTTTGGTTGCTGTATTATTTCTGTTTTTTATTTTTATTTTAGCGTAGTTAGGTATTATATTGTGTTTTAAGCATTCTTTATTGAAGTGTATGTTCGCGATCGTTTTGTGAAGTTGCGTTTTGAGGTTAGAATACTTATGTTTAATTCTAGCCTGACTGGCTGCATAATCAACTTTTATAAGATTCATGATGTGTTCCGTTGAGGTTTATTCAAAATTAATATAAAATTATAGAATATTCACCTGAAAGGTCCGTCTCCTCAACTTAATTATCATTTAACTGTAGCGCTTTCGGGACTTGTCCCATCATCGGCAGGATTCAAAACTGGTGTTTCACTGAAGATCTGGTAGAGGGGGTTGCATGTATTTGGTTCGTTTTCGTTTATCAGGCTGTCGTTGTGAGCTGCTTTCATGATTTCCATCTCTTCGAGTACGTTTATCTTCGCTGGATTATTTTCTCTGTGCATTACTGTTAGGGTGTTTTCAATATTTAACATGCGATGTCCTTCATGGATAACGTGTTTTGCATAGCTTGATTTACCTTCTGCGTGAATGAAGTCTCGAAAATGTTCTTTGAATCTGATGTTAAAACTCCTGTTTGTCCTTCCTATATAAAATTTGTTGCAGTCCTTACATGTCAGTTTATAAACTCCTTTGCTGTTGAAAATGTTATTTCTTCAATGTTATTGTTATTATGTTGTTTAATTTGTTATTGGTTCTGTATGCTATTTTTACGTTTTTATCGGCTTTCTTTAGTGCATTGGCTAATTTTGTTGTTTCTTTTCCTGTGTATGTAAGTGTTATCCATGTTTTCTTGTTGTTGTCAGATTCTTTTTCTAGTTTAGTTATGTTGGTTATGTTGTTCTTCCTTTTTTGTTTTTTTACGAGCTTATCTATGAATTCTTCATTATAGCCATTGGTTTTTGCCATATACTTAATGTAGTTGAGTTCTTGGATATAATTGTCTTTGCTTAATGGGAGTTTCAACATTCTACTGACTAAGCTATTAAATGTACTAATTTTCTGTTGAAAAGGGTGTGTAGAATTTTTGTTTATGGCCAGAGCATTGTTTGTGGGTTTCCGGTAGATACCGATTTCTAGTTTATTGTTGTGTAGATTTTTGGTTATAGACAAATCTAAGTAGTTTATGCTGTTGTTAACTTCTATTTCTTCGGTTGAAAGTGATTTTTTCATGCATGTTGTTTAAGTCTTGTAGTATTTCTTTTTCTTTTCTGTTTTCATTTTCATATATTACTAGTACATCATCGACATATCGTTTGTTATTAGTTTTATGTTGAGTTTGTGTATTAGTTCCTCAAAATGTTTATTTTCCAGTTCTTGTAGGAAGATTTCTGCCATTATTCCAGATGTAGGACTCCCCATCGGGATCCCGTCTTCTTGAATAAATAGTTCATTGTTAAATTGGAAGTAATTTTGCTTTATTGTTGTTGTTATTAGTTTGTTTAACTGATTGATATAGTTATCTTCAAGTTTACTGTCTGTTAGTTTTTGTTTTATTATGTTTGCTGTTTCGTTTATCGGGATATTAGTGTACAGGTTTTTTATGTCGAATGACGTCATTTTAGTATTCCTATTGATTTCTAAATGCTGTAGTTTGTCTGCTAGTTCAAATGAGTTCTTAATTGTGTAACGATTTTCAAGTTTGACATCATTTTTCATTTTCTGAGCGACTAATTTGGAAATTTTATAGTTAGGAGCATTCATGCAATTAACAACTGGTCTTATGGGAATGTTGTCTTTATGGATTTTTGGAAGGGCTTTCATTACTGGTGGGTGAGGGAGTATTATTTACCCATTTGGCGTTTTGGTATTTGTTATGTTCATTATTGGTTGTGTTGGTGATTAGAGGGCACGATTTTAGTGCTTCTTTTATTTGTCTGCTATACTTTCCTGTGGGATCTTTTTTCTATTCTTTTTGAAATTGTTTTCTTTTATAAATTGCTTGGTTTTGTTGATGTATTCTTGTCCTCTTTCCATAATAACTATTGTGTTGCCCTTGTCGGCTTTTGTGTGTATTATATTATTGTTCTTAAATTTTCTTTTTATTTTAGAGATGTTCTTGAGAGTTTGTTTATCTTTGATGTTTATTGTTGGTGGAGTTTCTTTTTATGACTTTAGCTGCTTCGTATCTAATATGATTTTTGTTATTAATGTTAAGTTTGTTTATTGCAATTTCAGTTTCAGTAATTAAATTTTGTTGTGTTCTTTTTGCGTTGTGTGTAGGGAAATTGAATTTGTATCCCTTTTCTAGCAAGTCGGTTTCCTGTTTGTTGAATTTTATTTTTGTAAGGTTTGTAATTCTTTTGTCTTCAAAATTGTGTGATTTGTTATGTTTTAGATATGTGTTGTGTTGCATGGCCTTTAATTTAGTTAGCTTCTTGTTCATTGTTTCATATTTATTGCACATGTTATTATTAATGTTTTCGTGAATTTGGTTTTCTATGATTGTCCAACATTTGCCAAATAGTAAGGCGGCTTCTTGTGTGTAGTAGTAGATAGCTGGTTGTTGATGTTTTGCTTCTTTATGTATAGGAATCTGATTTCGTTTTTTATCCAATTAATTTCGGCCTGTTTTTGTACTTTGGTTCGCTGTATAAATTTCTGTTTTTTATTTTTATTTTAGCGTAGTTAGGTATTATATTGTGTTTTAAGCATTCTTTATTGAAGTGTATGTTCGCGATCGTTTTGTGAAGTTGCGTTTTGAGGTTAGAATACTTGTGTTTAATTCTAGCCTGACTGGCTGCATAATCAACTTTTATAAGATTCATGATGTGTTCCGTTGAGGTTTATTCAAAATTAATATAAAATTATAGAATATTCACCTGAAAGGTCCGTCTCCTCAACTTAATTATCATTTAACTGTAGCGCTTTCGGGACTTGTCCCATCATCGGCAGGATTCAAAACTGGTGTTTCACTGAAGATCTGGTAGAGGGGGTTGCATGTATTTGGTTCGTTTTCGTTTATCAGGCTGTCGTTGTGAGCTGCTTTCATGATTTCCATCTCTTCGAGTACGTTTATCTTCGCTGGATTATTTTCTCTGTGCATTACTGTTAGGGTGTTTTCAATATTTAACATGCGATGTCCTTCATGGATAACGTGTTTTGCATAGCTTGATTTACCTTCTGCGTGAATGAAGTCTCGAAAATGTTCTTTGAATCTGATGTTAAAACTCCTGTTTGTCCTTCCTATATAAAATTTGTTGCAGTCCTTACATGTCAGTTTATAAACTCCTTTGCTGTTGAAAATGTTATTTTCTTCAATGTTATTGTTTATTATGTTGTTTAATTTGTTATTGGTTCTGTATGCTATTTTTACGTTTTTATCGGCTTTCTTTAGTGCATTGGCTAATTTTGTTGTTTCTTTTCCTGTGTATGTAAGTGTTATCCATGTTTTCTTGTTGTTGTCAGATTCTTTTTCTAGTTTAGTTATGTTGGTTATGTTGTTCTTCCTTTTTTGTTTTTTTACGAGCTTATCTATGAATTCTTCATTATAGCCATTGGTTTTTGCCATATACTTAATGTAGTTGAGTTCTTGGATATAATTGTCTTTGCTTAATGGGAGTTTCAACATTCTACTGACTAAGCTATTAAATGTACTAATTTTCTGTTGAAAAGGGTGTGTAGAATTTTTGTTTATGGCCAGAGCATTGTTTGTGGGTTTCCGGTAGATACCGATTTCTAGTTTATTGTTGTGTAGATTTTTGGTTATAGACAAATCTAAGTAGTTTATGCTGTTGTTAACTTCTATTTCTTCGGTGAAAGTGATTTTTTCATGCATGTTGTTTAAGTCTTGTAGTATTTCTTTTTCTTTTCTGTTTTCATTTTCATATATTACTAGTACATCATCGACATATCGTGTTATTAGTTTTATGTTGAATTTGTGTATTAGTTCCTCAAAATGTTTATTTTCCAGTTCTTGTAGGAAGATTTCTGCCATTATTCCAGATGTAGGACTCCCCATCGGGATCCCGTCTTCTTGAATAAATAGTTCATTGTTAAATTGGAAGTAATTTTGCTTTATTGTTGTTGTTATTAGTTTGTTTAACTGATTGATATAGTTATCTTCAAGTTTACTGTCTGTTAGTTTTTGTTTTATTATGTTTGCTGTTTCGTTTATCGGGATATTAGTGTACAGGTTTTTTATGTCGAATGACGTCATTTTAGTATTCCTATTGATTTCTAAATGCTGTAGTTTGTCTGCTAGTTCAAATGAGTTCTTAATTGTGTAACGATTTTCAAGTTTGACATCATTTTTCATTTTCTGAGCGACTAATTTGGAAATTTTATAGTTAGGAGCATTCATGCAATTAACAACTGGTCTTATGGGAATGTTGTCTTTATGGATTTTTGGAAGGGCTTTCATTACTGGTGGTGAGGGAGTATTATTTACCCATTTGGCGTTTTTGTATTTGTTATGTTCATTATTGGTTGTGTTGGTGATTAGAGGGCACGATTTTAGTGCTTCTTTTATTTGTCTGCTATACTTTCCTGTGGGATCTTTTTCTATTTTTTGAAATTGTTTTCTTTTATAAATTGCTTGGTTTTGTTGATGTATTCTTCCTTTTCCATAATAACTATTGTGTTGCCCTTGTCGGCTTTTGTGTGTATTATATTATTGTTCTTAAATTTTCTTTTTATTTTAGAGATGTTCTTGAGAGTTTGTTTATCTTTGATGTTTATTGTTGGTGGAGTTTCTTTTATGACTTTAGCTGCTTCGTATCTAATATGATTTTTGTTATTAATGTTAAGTTTGTTTATTGCAATTTCAGTTTCAGTAATTAAATTTTGTTGTGTTCTTTTTGCGTTGTGTGTAGGGAAATTGAATTTGTATCCCTTTTCTAGCAAGTCGGTTTCCTGTTTGTTGAATTTTATTTTTGTAAGGTTTGTAATTCTTTTGTCTTCAAAATTGTGTGATTTGTTATGTTTTAGATATGTGTTGTGTTGCATGGCCTTTAATTTAGTTAGCTTCTTGTTCATTGTTTCATATTTATTGCACATGTTATTATTAATGTTTTCGTGAATTTGGTTTTCTATGATTGTCCAACATTTGCCAAATAGTAAGGCGGCTTCTTGTGTGTAGTAGTATAGCTGGTTGTTGATGTTTTGCTTCTTTATGTATAGGAATCTGATTTCGTTTTTTATCCAATTAATTTCGGCCTGTTTTTGTACTTTGGTTGCTGTATAATTTCTGTTTTTTATTTTTATTTTAGCGTAGTTAGGTATTATATTGTGTTTTAAGCATTCTTTATTGAAGTGTATGTTCGCGATCGTTTTGTGAAGTTGCGTTTTGAGGTTAGAATACTTGTGTTTAATTCTAGCCTGACTGGCTGCATAATCAACTTTTATAAGATTCATGATGTGTTCCGTTGAGGTTTATTCAAAATTAATATAAAATTATAGAATATTCACCTGAAAGGTCCGTCTCCTCAACTTAATTATCATTTAACTGTAGCGCTTTCGGGACTTGTCCCATCATCGGCAGGATTCAAAACTGGTGTTTCACTGAAGATCTGGTAGAGGGGGTTGCATGTATTTGGTTCGTTTTCGTTTATCAGGCTGTCGTTGTGAGCTGCTTTCATGATTTCCATCTCTTCGAGTACGTTTATCTTCGCTGGATTATTTTCTCTGTGCATTACTGTTAGGGTGTTTTCAATATTTAACATGCGATGTCCTTCATGGATAACGTGTTTTGCATAGCTTGATTTACCTTCTGCGTGAATGAAGTCTCGAAAATGTTCTTTGAATCTGATGTTAAAACTCCTGTTTGTCCTTCCTATATAAAATTTGTTGCAGTCCTTACATGTCAGTTTATAAACTCCTTTGCTGTTGAAAATGTTATTTTCTTCAATGTTATTGTTTATTATGTTGTTTAATTTGTTATTGGTTCTGTATGCTATTTTTACGTTTTTATCGGCTTTCTTTAGTGCATTGGCTAATTTTGTTGTTTCTTTTCCTGTGTATGTAAGTGTTATCCATGTTTTCTTGTTGTTGTCAGATTCTTTTTCTAGTTTAGTTATGTTGGTTATGTTGTTCTTCCTTTTTTGTTTTTTTACGAGCTTATCTATGAATTCTTCATTATAGCCATTGGTTTTTGCCATATACTTAATGTAGTTGAGTTCTTGGATATAATTGTCTTTGCTTAATGGGAGTTTCAACATTCTACTGACTAAGCTATTAAATGTACTAATTTTCTGTTGAAAAGGGTGTGTAGAATTTTTGTTTATGGCCAGAGCATTGTTTGTGGGTTTCCGGTAGATACCGATTTCTAGTTTATTGTTGTGTAGATTTTTGGTTATAGACAAATCTAAGTAGTTTATGCTGTTGTTAACTTCTATTTCTTCGGTGAAAGTGATTTTTTCATGCATGTTGTTTAAGTCTTGTAGTATTTCTTTTTCTTTTCTGTTTTCATTTTCATATATTACTAGTACATCATCGACATATCGTGTTATTAGTTTTATGTTTTATGTAAAAAAACAAAAAAGGAAGAACAACATAACCAACATAACTAAACTAGAAAAAGAATCTGACAACAACAAGAAAACATGGATAACACTTACATACACAGGAAAAGAAACAACATAATTAGTCAAGGCACTAAAGAAAGCCGATAAAAACGTTAAAATAGCATACAGAACCAATAACAAATTAAACAACATAATAAACAATAACATTGAAGAAAATAACATTTTCAACAGCAAAGGAGTTTATAAACTGACATGTAAGGACTGCAACAAATTTTATATAGGAAGGACAAACAGGAGTTTTAACATCAGATTCAAAGAACATTTTCGAGGCTTCATTCACGCAGAAGGTAAATCAAGCTATGCAAAACTCGTTATACATGAAGGACATCGCATGTTAAATATTGAAAACACCCTAACAGTAATGCACAGAGAAAATAATCCAGCGAAGATAAACGTACTCGAAGAGATGGAAATCATGAAAGCAGCTCAAAACGACAGCCTGATAAACGAAAACGAACCAAATACATGCAACCCCCTCTACCAGATCTTCAGTGAAACACCAGTTTTGAATCCTGCCGATGATGGGACAAGTCCCGAAAGCGCTACAGTTAAATGATAATTAAGTTGAGGAGACGGACCTTTCAGGTGAATATTCTATAATTTTATATTAATTTTGAATAAACCTCAACGGAGCACATCATGAATCTTATAAAAGTTGATTATGCAGCCAGTCAGGCTAGAATTAAACACAAGTATTCTAACCTCAAAACGCAACTTCACAAAACGATCGCGAACATACACTTCAATAAAGAATGCTTAAAACACAATATAATACCTAACTACGCTAAAATAAAAATAAAAAACAGAAATTATACAGCAACCAAAGTACAAAAACAGGCCGAAATTAATTGGATAAAAAACGAAATCAGATTCCTATACATAAAGAAGCAAAACATCAACAACCAGCTATACTACTACACACAAGAAGCCGCCTTACTATTTGGCAAATGTTGGACAATCATAGAAAACCAAATTCACGAAAACATTAATAATAACATGTGCAATAAATATGAAAACAATGAACAAGAAGCTAACTAAATTAAAGGCCATGCAACACAACACATATCTAAAACATAACAAATCACACAATTTTGAAGACAAAAGAATTACAAACCTTACAAAAATAAAATTCAACAAACAGGAAACCGACTTGCTAGAAAAGGGATACAAATTCAATTTCCCTACACACAACGCAAAAAAGAACACAACAAAATTTAATTACTGAAACTGAAATTGCAATAAACAAACTTAACATTAATAACAAAAATCATATTAGATACGAAGCAGCTAAAGTCATAAAAGAAACTCCACCAACAATAAACATCAAAGATAAACAAACTCTCAAGAACATCTCTAAAATAAAAAGAAAATTTAAGAACAATAATATAATACACACAAAAGCCGACAAGGGCAACACAATAGTTATTATGGAAAAGGAAGAATACATCAACAAAACCAAGCAATTTATAAAAGAAAACAATTTCAAAAAAATAGAAAAAGATCCTACAGGAAAGTATAGCAGACAAATAAAAGAAGCACTAAAATCGTGCCCTCTAATCACCAACACAACCAATAATGAACATAACAAATACAAAAACGCCAAATGGGTAAATAATACTCCCTCACCACCAGTAATGAAAGCCCTTCCAAAAATCATCATAAAGACAACATTCCCATTAGACCAGTTGTTAATTGCATGAATGCTCCTAACTATAAAATTTCCAAATTAGTCGCTCAGAAAATGAAAAATGATGTCAAACTTGAAAATCGTTACACAATTAAGAACTCATTTGAACTAGCAGACAAACTACAGCATTTAGAAATCAATAGGAATACTAAAATGACGTCATTCGACATAAAAAACCTGTACACTAATATCCCGATAAACGAAACAGCAAACATAATAAAACAAAAACTAACAGACAGTAAACTTGAAGATAACTATATCAATCAGTTAAACAAACTAATAACAACAACAATAAAGCAAAATTACTTCCAATTTAACAATGAACTATTTATTCAAGAAGACGGGATCCCGATGGGGAGTCCTACATCTGGAATAATGGCAGAAATCTTCCTACAAGAACTGGAAAATAAACATTTTGAGGAACTAATACACAAATTCAACATAAAACTAATAACACGATATGTCGATGATGTACTAGTAATATATGAAAATGAAAACAGAAAAGAAAAAGAAATACTACAAGACTTAAACAACATGCATGAAAAAATCACTTTCACCGAAGAAATAGAAGTTAACAACAGCATAAACTACTTAGATTTGTCTATAACCAAAAATCTACACAACAATAAACTAGAAATCGGTATCTACCGGAAACCCACAAACAATGCTCTGGCCATAAACAAAAATTCTACACACCCTTTTCAACAGAAAATTAGTACATTTAATAGCTTAGTCAGTAGAATGTTGAAACTCCCATTAAGCAAAGACAATTATATCCAAGAACTCAACTACATTAAGTATATGGCAAAAACCAATGGCTATAATGAAGAATTCATAGATAAGCTCGTAAAAAAACAAAAAAGGAAGAACAACATAACCAACATAACTAAACTAGAAAAAGAATCTGACAACAACAAGAAAACATGGATAACACTTACATACACAGGAAAAGAAACAACAAAATTAGCCAAGGCACTAAAGAAAGCTGATAAAAACGTAAAAATAGCATACAGAACCAATAACAAATTAAACAACATAATAAACAATAACATTGAAGAAAATAACATTTTCAACAGCAAAGGAGTTTATAAACTGACATGTAAGGACTGCAACAAATTTTATATAGGAAGGACAAACAGGAGTTTTAACATCAGATTCAAAGAACATTTTCGAGACTTCATTCACGCAGAAGGTAAATCAAGCTATGCAAAACACGTTATACATGAAGGACATCGCATGTTAAATATTGAAAACACCCTAACAGTAATGCACAGAGAAAATAATCCAGCGAAGATAAACGTACTCGAAGAGATGGAAATCATGAAAGCAGCTCACAACGACAGCCTGATAAACGAAAACGAACCAAATACATGCAACCCCCTCTACCAGATCTTCAGTGAAACACCAGTTTTGAATCCTGCCGATGATGGGACAAGTCCCGAAAGCGCTACAGTTAAATGATAATTAAGTTGAGGAGACGGACCTTTCAGGTGAATATTCTATAATTTTATATTAATATTAAATAAATATCAAAACTTTTTAATTATGATCAGCCATAAATATTTTCAGATTAATTTGTGCCTGTCTGTGACATTTAATAGAGTAAATAATCTTAAAAATAGTTTAAGAGTGTTCTCTGGTGTCCACGTTACCCGAATCTGGAAATTAATGTGGATCTTTCTTGTAATTTAAAGAAATTCTAAATCATGAAGATGTTTCGATATTTGAATAAAATAACAATGTTATTTCATAGTAATAACACTAATTATAATAATTGTAACTAAACAAAAGTCTAATCCCTTAATTAAAATAAGAAAAAAAACTAACTCAAAATAGGGGTCTAATTATCCGAAATTGCTCTACTTAAAATATTTATTGTACCTTAAATGTTGATGAATTATTATTCAAAAATATTAAATATATTGAACTAGTATTCTGAAATACCCCTTTTGTTTGCACGCTGAATGATAAGAAATTAAATTCAGAAATATGTTTGCTAGCTTTATATTTATTGTTATCCGAGAAAAAAATGATTCGACTGGCATAGAACTCACGCTCCATAATGAAAAATATTTTCCCAACCAAAGTGGTGGTGGTGGTGGCGGCGCTAGTAATTCATGATGTGCCATAACGTATTCATATTGCAATACGAGATTGGAATATTGCCGCACGCCTCGCCTGAAAACCAATATTGTAATATGAAGTTATATGTAGGTCTACATTGCACGTTTAATGTTCTTTGATTAAGAAAGATTTAATTTAAATTTAAAATGTTTCTATTTATGGTCCCACATTTCGTACCCAATATTGTTTTTAAAATTGTCATATTGCTTTCCTACTTTTAGTTTTTATATGTACCACATCACATATATTACATTTGTATTATTAATCAACATGTAGATATTTCAGAATTGTTATTACTTTTACTGCTTTTTGATTTTTGAGTTTATTGTTGTAAACTATAGCTCTTCTAACACTTTTTATTATTTTAAACTTTTCAAACAATTTTTATAACATTATTAGACAATTCGCAAGTATTTATTTAAACACGCAAATCACAATATTATGAAACTGTTAGATAATGTTGTGATGTTAACTGCTATTTTCTCCACAGAATATAATACTTAGTCTAAGATTTTTTTTATCGCCGTTATGGGTTTTTGCTGGTTGGGTTAGCGTTAGGGAGTGATAAGTAAGTGTACACCAATTTTAATAAACGTTTGGTAATTTTAATATCAAATATATAAAATTGAATGTTTGTTTGTTGCTTTGTTCGTACTTTATGTGCGGTAATACCGTTGATCCGATTGTGATGGGGCTTTTGCAAAATGTTCAGGAGATTCCCGGGATAGACATAGACGATAAGAGAGTTGTGATAGTCAACTTCTACACCCTTACAAATCGCCCTTTATAGTGGAAAACGTGAAAAAAACAGCTCTTTGGACGCTTAAATTGCTTACGCTGCCTAAACCATAACAAATAATCAAAATTAATGTACACAGAATTGAATATCTCAAAAAGCTCTACAAAAAAGTCCGCGGCAGCATAATATGTTTATCCCTTAAGGATAGCTCACAACAACCATTTTTGCCTTTCATTGATGCCAAGAAGATCGAGATAAGTACGTAGATTCCTGCGCAAGCATAGCAGCACATGGCAGGTATTCTTTTACGGATAACTCACAATGACGAATTTTGTCTTCTAGCTCATTTATGCCAGGAAGATCGAGATAAGTAGATCCTGGGTAACACCGGGTAATCAGCACGGGGAATCTTAAAATAATTACGATATACATTTATAATTATTTTTCATTTTACTTATTCAACTGATCATAAGAAGTACATTAATTTTGTCTTTCAGCTCATATATGCCAAAAAGATCGGGATAAGTACATTCCTAGACAAAGCCGGGTGATCAGCATGGGGTATCTAAAAATAATTACGATATAAATTTTTCATTTTTCTTATTTAACTAAACATAAAAATCATTAATTTTCGTATTTCAGCTCATACATGGCTAGAAGGTCGGGATAAATAGATTCCCGGATAACGCCGGGTAATCAGCACGGGGTATCTAAACAAATTAATTTATAATTATTTTTCCTTTGACTTATTCAACTAAACATAAAAGCACATTAATTTTCATTTATTTAGGCGTAGCAGCGCACGCCGGGTATTAGCTAGTTATTAATATATATTTTAAAATAGATTTGGGGATTTATTGCAAAGATTGGTCATTTAAATTTCATAGCGAGATGCTGCCATCTAGCATAAGGTTCTTTAACTTTAGTACGATATCGATAATCAAGGATGATAATCAATATGTGGTTCGATGTGGGTTATCGCTGGCTCTATAAACTCTGGCGGATGCGCCACTGTTGTTCTATAGGACTTTGAAAATATTTCACGTCAGTTTAAGTGCAGTTTTTTTCCGAATAATTTAACCGTGGTGAAGCGGAAGTAAAAACCTTACGATCTTAACTCCATGAGGGAAAAAAAAGTAAAAAAAATAAAATATCATAATAACTACGCACGTACATTTTTGTATCGCTAGTTAATTTTTCTCTAGAGTTATATTTATTCCATGTCATTAATAATGTTTTCCTTATTTTTTACTATCTTGTTCTTTTATATATATAGCATTTGCTAATCTAGATTAAAATCAAAATATTTTGTAAATAATATTTATATTGCAGACATACTAGGTAATATTTATTTTCATTGTAATTAGGGTTGCCATAATCTTGGAATCGAAAACCAGGGCAAAAATCTTTCGCATAATCAATCTAAGAAAATGGAAATTTGAAGACTAAGGAACTCCGAAGTAACATAAATATGCTTTCCATTTCAATTAAGAATAGTTTATTAGCAAAAATTATATTTTGCATACAATGTTTTCAGTACATTAGTTTCGGCATCATAATGCAAGTCATTTTGTACCAATCATATTTTTCAGAATCTTGGACAGATGCAAGGAACTTGGTCTGGTTGTTAATCAGTTTATAGAATTCAGAGCTACTTACATTTTTTATAATATATTCTATTTGCAGCATTACATTAACTGATTTAGAACTTCACCTATTCCATTCTTCTGTCCACTCAGCAGTCATGAGGGAAACACTCTACATTGTCCAAGAACGGAGAAATAATATTCCACAATTTTAAACAACTCAGAATAATGCTCACTAGAAATACAATTATGGATCAAGCTGACATATGAGACAGTAAATTCTTAAAACTTTCATCCTTGACCTCCCCCCAAAAAAAAATGTAATTTCAATACCTGATTAAAAAGTATACCCTCGTTTAATTTACAGGTAGTATTATCATGCAATCACACACACACACACACACACACACATAATATATATATATATATATATATATCAATCTCACTCAATCTCACTGGCCCTATCGAACTCGTAGGTTCATGCCCGCGCGGACATAAGCTCTCCATGCATCCCTATCCTGAGCTAATGCTTTCCAATCATTTCCTTTATAATCTAATTCCCTCAAATCATAGTTAATATTATTCTCTCACCTCATTCTTGGTCTACCAACTTGGCGTTTTCCCTCTGGCTTTCCTACAAGAAGCTTCCATGCAAGTCTTTCATTCCCCATACGCGCAACATGTCCTGCCCATCGCAGTATACGAGACTTAACTGTTCTTATTATATCTGGCTTCCTATAAAGACCATGTAGTCCATTGTTAAGTAGTCTTCTCCATTCACCTGTCTGTTCATCTCTCTTTGGTCCAAAACTTTTCCTAAGTACTTTATTCTTAAATACTTGTAATCTTCTTTCCTCCCTTAAAGTAAGAGTCCATGTTTCGCACCCATATAATATAACTGGTAGAATAATAGTTTTATATATTTTCAGTTTAACGTTTTTTGAAAGGAGTTGGGACATCAAGAGTCTCTGCAATGCATAATAGCACGCATTTCCAGAATTGAGCCTATGTTTAATTTCTTTGAGCATCTCATTCCTATTTGTGATTATTGTTCCTAGGTATTTGAATTCAGCCACTTCCTCAAAATTTCCCTCATTTGTCATTAGCTGTCCATATCCATTATATAATTTATTTCTACGTGTGACCATATATTTAGTTTTATTGATATTTACTTCCAGTCCTAATTTCTTAGTGTTACTCAATAGTGTGTGCGTGTTGGCCTTTAGTATCTCCTTGCTGTCTACATCATCAGCATAAACTAACAGCTTATTAATACCATTCAGTTGTAAGCCTTCCTCATTCTCTAAAGATTTAATGGCATGCTGTAGTACAAAATTAAATAGTAGAGGAGATAGTGCATCTTCTTGCTTCAACCCATTCTGGATTTCTAAAGTGTCCGAAAACTGTTTGCCTACACGCACCCTACTCTTTGTGCCATTTAGACACATTCGTGTAAGTCTAACTTTTTAGGAATTCCGAACTCCAGCAGGATACTATATAACTTCTCCCTCTTAATTTAATCATATGCTTTTTTGAAGTCTACGTATAGTTGATGTACAGTACCATTATATTCACATTTCTTTTCTAACATCTGTCTTATACTAAAAATCTGATCCGTTGTAGACCTGTTTCTTCTATATATATAGACTAATTTTCCTAGGAAAGCAACGAATTTGTACACTTCAAAAGTTAAAATCCGTTATAATTGCTCTTGTATAAATGAAATGCTACTTACCTTCAAACTTATCAGAAAGCTTCGTGTTCAGTTCTTCCTCCCTTAATGCTAGGATACTGTTCAGTATATTCCTCCCTGAACTTCACTTTACGTTTGACATTATTATGCTTCACGCTTAAATAATAAATATTTAATACACAAACAAATTGCAACTACAAACTACGATAAGCTACAATCATCTACAAGTAAACACATAATATCAAAATGGAAGTGCAGTTTCTATACTTTTGTGGTATAGGCTACTACCAAAGATGAATAGTCTCTATCGATATCTCGAAAAATATTCTGTACTCGTTCAAACACCATGGAGGCATTCCTGTTCCTTCCTTGGCGGAAATTTTAAATAATCATAAGTGGATTTCAAATCTAGCAAAAATCGCAGAATTATGTTTTTTCGGCCCGGACATTTTCATTTATCTTAAAATGGCGGACTGTCCGTGAAATCCGTGGCATATGGCAACCCTAATTGTATCTAGATGTAAAAATAATGTTTCTATTTTTTAACCTGGTTGAGTGGTAGATAAGGTCTTAAAGCCTTAACTCTGCCAGATAAAGTAAAGTTATTATTATTATTATTATTATTATTATTATTATTATTATTATTTGTCTTTGGACTGTGTCCGAACACGAACTACTGCTCATTCGGGTATACTTAAACCAATATAAGCTTAGGTAAATTTATATATATATATATATATATATATGGGTTTTTAATATACGATATACACCTCTTTTCTAGCTGATCGACATATGTTGTTAGTTGGCGTCCAATATGCTGCATCTAACATTGAAGTCATTAGCAGTCATGGTCTCCAGTACTTTGAGTTTTTGGAAGTTTCCTGTTTGACGGCTGTACGGTTGTTGTGGGTGTTTGTCATCCATTTCTTCTTCTAATAATCAATGTTTTCAAAGAGCCGCGTACATTTAAAATTGGTGTCGGCGATTGTTAAAGAAATACGCTACGAACCGAAAGGTCGAGGTTTAGAGTCCCGGTGGAGACAAGGATTTTAAACTTACTCAGACCTTCTAGTGGCATTATGACCCTGGGGTCGACTCAGCCTCTATATTAAATGACGCCTGTTCTGGAGGTAAAGGCGGCAGTCACGCAGGGCTCTCAACCCGACTGATTTCAAGTACCGATTGGTCAGAAAAATGTGGGAGCCTTAATCTCATACTATCTCAAGGACATCCTATAGCCTGTTGTGGGATCACTTTTACCTTTACCTTTATAGTTACGGTAACTAATAATACAAAATGCAAAGAAGAGTAATTCTATTGAATTTGCAATATATGCTGCTATTTATTTATTAATTACTTCAAAATCACGACAAATGTTGAAGGGGAATATGAAACATGTACAATGGTGTGAGAAGGAAAGTTTGAAAATATGAAAAACATTAATCTGTAAAAAAAAAATCTGACGAATTTTGAACTTATATGTAATTATATTATTTCTTCACAGTACTGAATGCCATAATACAGTACGATCAGTATGGCATTGGACACCGGGATCCTATGCTGTCCGTTCCCCGCTGCGAATGCGCCAGCAGTGACAATGAAATCCCCGCGCCCCCCGTGTCTGTTTGCCCAATGCCATACTGATCGCACTGTATATGCCAACACGGTACTCATTGTAAAGTTTAGCTATTATAAACCACCGTGCCACCAGCTAATATTATACCGGAGAACAAGTGACTTTTAGCGTCATGTCAGCTAATTTGATAACTAGAGCAAAATAAATTACTAAATATGCATGTAAATATGGGTTAAATGTAGAAAATATGCATCCAAAGTATGAAAAAACAGATCGTAATAAAATCAAATAAATTATTCCTGGCTTTTACAATAGATAAGGATGGTTTTCGTGAAGTTTTCTTGAGTGAAGCTCCTTCGTCTGTCAGTGAAGAATGGTTTACACAATGAAAATGTTCTTTCTACATCACGTGCTGTCAGAGGGCATGTGAAAAACATCACTGTTCTTTTTCAGTGAATTCCTCTTCGGTTACAGTTTTTTCACTATCACCAGAGAGCATTTTGACAAATTCTATTGTAGCCATGATTTTTATTTAATACTTCACTAAGCTTATGAAATGCGATTTTAATAATACCATAATGTTATTTCTCAAGGCCCACGGGTATTCCCCTCTTACACAGATGTATATATATATATATACACGTTACGCTTATATCCAATGGAATGCAGATACTTTATTAATTAAAAACATATTAATACTTAATTACTAGTAATTAGCTGAAGGGGAAATTGTAATTTAATACCACATTTAGGAATGAAATATGCATTTATGCATTAGAAATATAAAATAAGCATTTTCCTCCGGAATATGCATTTCTATGCATTATCAAATACTGCTCAAATTGTCTGTGAAGGGACCACTTAACATGTAAATTATTTGTGCATAATTTTTAATGCGTAAAACAAAACATGTATTTCGCATACAAATCCGGGCTCTATTCATAACACATGTTCCTTCTAGAGCCAGTTGCCAACATGTTCAATCACATACAAGGGAATTCTATTCCAAGAGTCCACCTGTATTAATGGGCAAGTTAGGATGAGAAAATTGACAAGTTAGTGTTAGTTTGAGTAAGTTGGGTAGAGAAAATTGGCGAGTTAGTACACCAGTTTAGTGTAACGTTCATTTATTCGTTAGCGAGTTTTTGTGATAAGTTGGCTACATTGTCTGAGCAATGACTACCATATATATCACAATGCAAATATGCTGATTTTAGGTTATTTTGAGCTGAACTTCTTTATTTTAAGGCACTTTTAACATTTTTGAAAAAATCAAAATATCTGTTTCATAATATATCAACAGTCATATAATGCAACAATACATTGTGTATTTTTTATTTCAATTTATATTGATGGCGTGGTGCTATAGATTCCCCTAAAGTTTTAATGATTTGTTTAACAGAAACAAAGTAGATAAACATTTGCATTACCAATTATATTGATAGTGTAATATTAATCCATGTTTACAGAAATCTAAAACTGGTATACATACATATTCATGTGAGCGTAATCTATCATTTACTGCATTCAATTCATATTATCTATTAACGTTCATGGAAATTTCCTTTTTACAATTTGATGTGTTATACGTTCTGTTTTGTGTGCGCATTGTTTGAAGATCCATAATTAAATTGTTTCATGCGCAGAGAAATGTTGTTTACAATATTATACATACGTAAATAATTTCAAACAACGCAGTTTTGTTTCACAATTATATTGTGTGTACCATTATGTAACTAGCTCGCTTCAGGCATCAGGTTTAATCGTGTTCTTTGCAGTCGCGTAGTCAGTGGAATCTCACCCGACTACACGGATTCGATTCCGGCGGGGTAAGGGATTTCGAATCTCTACTTTGGGTCTGAGCATATGTCTTGTCTTTTGTTTATATGTATTATTCTAAAAAGTGACAAAAATGTAAAAAAAACAGTAATATGAAGGAAATCGAGAAAAAAATTGGAGACCAAGTAAACTATGACGATTATAAGGACTGCTGTAATTTTTATCATAACATGCAATTTTACTGTATAAACTAGCTAATACCCGACGTGCGTTGCCACGCCTAGATAAATGGAATATATTAAATGTTAATTAAATTGTTTGGTATGAGCTGAGACGAATCAAACATGCGGTTGCTAGTCAGTTTTTAATTTCGGATTTCACGTAAACCTCCACTTATAATTGTCAGATTTCGCTCATTTTTTTGATATACCTACCTGGGGTATTTTAATAGGATGTACTGAGTTTCGTTGTGAAACATCGAAAATTGTGACCCCTAGAGCGATTTTAAAATGTTCACTTTAGATAAATTCCTACACCGAATGGTTTTAGATAGTTCAATTGTGAATTTATAACATCCACGAACTCCCTCTCAAACACACACACACACACACACACACACACACACACACACACACACACATATTCGCATCGGTTCAGTAGTTTAGGCAGTTTTTAATTTCGGATTTCAGGTAAATCTCCACTTCTAATTGTCATTTTTGGATATAACTACCTCGGTTTATTTTAATAATATATATCGAGTATTGTATTGAAACACCGAAAATTCTGACCGCTAGAGGGATTTTTAAATTTTTACTTCAGGTGAACTCCTATACCTAATGGTTTTAGAGGGGACCCACTCTAACACACATAAAAAAATCATCAAAATCGGTCCAGTCGTTTAGGAGGTGTCCAGTGACATACACACGTACAGAAGAATTATATATATATATATATATATATATATATATATATATATATGTGTGTGTGTGTGTGTGTGTGTGTGTCCACCGCTGTGGTGCCCTGTCACGCAGCGGGCCCGGGCTCGATCCCCGGTCGGGGCAGTTTTTCTGGATGAGGTTTTTATCGGGGTTTTTCCTCACCTGTAAGACAAATGTCAGGAAAACTTTAACGGTCCCCGAAATCATATGACCATCATCATGCTTATCATTATTATCATCCTTCACCGGTGTGGAAAGCAACGGGAAGCTACAACACCTACAATTCCCTAGTAAAGCTGCAAGCATAGGATGAAAATGCTTTTATTGCAGTGAAGAACCAACTTTCGGGCAGAATTATTGTGGATGGATATATATATATATATATATATATATATATATGAACACAATGATTTAAAATAATAGTAATAATAATAATACATTTTATTTACAAATAAATGTTGTAGACAGTATTGACACCCGAATGAGCAAGTGGCTCGATTCCCGGCGAGGTAGGGGATTTTTAATCTCCACCTTGTGTCTGAGTGTGAGTCTTGTCCTTGTGTCTATATGTGAGAATAACAGAGAGTTAAGAAAAAGGTAACAAAAAATTAAAACAAGAAGGAAGACAGTGTAAACGAAAAGAGGAAAAAATAAAGATAAAGGGAGATTTAGGAGCTAGTTTCAAGACATAAAATAAATTCTGGCACAGAAAAAAATGAGAAATAATACAAGGAGAAATAAAATAGACAAACAATGTAGAATATATTAATACCGGACTGATGAAGGTAATTAAAGACGTTAGGAAATAATATAAAATAAAATATAATACGACATTTTTCTTTCTTTATTTACGCCTTCTATATTCACGAAAATTCTACTACATTGTATTTTGTAAGCTGCCACTTTTTTTTATAAAAAGTTCGAATGCAGACCATTCTCTGTTTTGTACACCATTATGTTTTTTTATGAAGACATAGCCTGTATAGTGACGATGGATTAAAGGTTAATGTGATCGTCTCTAGTTCCGAGGTTCGCGGGTTCAAATCTGACCGAAATTGATTGATTTTATGAGCTTAAAAATCTTGATTAAGGATTTGCATGGAAGATACGTAAAGACGTAGGTTTCATGTCGTATATTTATGGTACATAAAATAACTTCAATCCTGAAATAAAACTTCTCTGAATAAAATTTGTTAGCCCTTTCATACCCAGATTTAAATTGCGACGCTAATGATCTACCAGACCGAGTTCTCGCGACATCTAGTCGTAATGGAGAATATTATATATATAAGAAAAAAGTGTTTGCATTGAGTTTGCCTGGTGGTGTAATGTATAGCACGCTGGGGTACTAACCCAGAGGTCCCGGTTCAAATCCCGTTCAGGAATTTATTTTCCTTCTCATGTCATGTTAAGTTTGCAATGCTCAATGTCAAAAATTTAATTATAACACCTATAAAGCGCCATTGCTATAAAGTAAAAATATTCTCTTCACTTTGCTTACTTGTTATAGTCAGCTGCTAGATGGCGGTGAAGACCGAGTTCTCGCGAAAGTAAGTGTTTGCATTGGATTTGCCTGGTGGTGTAATGGATAGCACGCTGGGGTACCAACCCAGAGGTTCGGGTTCAAATCCCGTTCAGGCATTTATTTTTCTTATCATGTTACATATATATGAACACGAGTACGTCTGTCCATTATAGACTTCTAAACCGATCTACCGATCGTCGTGAACATTTGTATATACAGAGTTTCAGATGCGGCGAGTGTTCAACCGTTATCTATTATGTTCTAAAATCTTTAGGTGTAGATGTTTCACCTGAAACGAACACATAAAATCGCTCTAGCGTTCGCAATTTTCCATGTTTCACAACAAAACTACGATTGGACCGATTTTGATTACTTTTTTGTGTGTTTGAGAGGGTCTCTAGATGGCTTAGATTCAAAATTTCACATTATAAATCCATTTGGTGTAGGATTTCACCTGCAGTGAAAATTTAAAACCGCTCTAGCGGTCACAATTTTCGATGTTTAACAACGAAACTCAGTATGCCTTATTAAAATAACTCGAGGTAGGTGTTTTCAAAACATGAGCGAAATCCGGCGATTAGAAGTGGAGGTTTACTTGATATCCGAAATTAAAACTGCCTAAACGCCTGCACCGATTTTGATGACAATTTTCGTGTTTGTTTGAGTCGCTCACAGGATGATTTAGATTCACAATATGACCCTCTAATCCATTAGGTGTAGGAGTTCATATGAAGTGAAAATTTAAAAATGGCTCTAGCGGTCACAATTTTTATTTTTTTAAAATAATCCGAGGTAGTTATTATCCCAAAACGAGAGAAATCAGACGATTAGAAGTAGAAGTTAACTTTAAATCCGAAATTAAAAACCACCGACCTTAATGAAACGTGTGTGTGTGTGTGAATGGGTCCCTGGATGGGTTAGATTGACAATTGGACCCGGTAGGTGGCTCTGCGATAGGGTAATAGGATTTTGTTTGTGAGATGTGCAGTCATCTGCATTACCGATATATTCAGCGCGATAACAATGAGACGTAATAATGCACATTTCTTGAGCCACAACAGATGGCAGTGAGGAGTTTTCTTGCGAACTTATTAATTAATGAATTTTGTGGTAAAACATTAACCTTTATTTTTATCGTCCTAAGATAAAAGTTAAATATTAAAATGTACTTGTTGGCAGGTGCCGTCGTGATCAACTTTGTTAAAATGGTGAATATAAAATTTATCGTCCTGTCATGACACGAGAATCGAACGTTCGAGCAAGACAACGTCTGCCGGGTCTGCTAGTACTATATAAACATTTCTTGGTGGAATGTATTATTTTAATATCTGGAGAAGGTTGAATGAATAATGTGAGAAAAAGTGTAAGTGAACTGGAACTTACAGATTAAAGTGGTTGTGACCACTAGAACTGGAGAAGGCGAATTTCTTGAGTGTGACGGAGAACTATTGTATTGTGGGTAATTTCCAAAATTAAAAAAAAAATTAAATTATTATATTTGCAAGCAAAATTATATTTTAATTGTCTCTTGTCTCCTGTAATATTATAACAAGTGTCTGTTTACATCTTCTCACTGATGGTTATCATATACGGTAAAATACATAATTGTGAAGATCTGACGAGAGCTATCGACATTCATAACTTATGCAGTACGATATAAGATTTCTTAGTGTCCGAAAACAAAAACGAAAGTAAAAATGGCAATAATAGTAATAATATAATAATATAATATGTTGAAATAATAATAATAATAGTAATAATAATAATAATAATAATAATAATGTGGTATATTTCAAGAAATGCTCCGCATTGTCGCAAGCTACCTTTTAAATGTCGCGGGCTCAACAAGACACCCTTTAAAAGCAATGAATTATTCGTAATCGTGGAACTGAGCTCATAATGATCAGAATTCATTGATTTTTGGAGAACACCCTTTTCGTTTAATTTCAATAACATATACCGAGTTTCGGTGCGAAAAATACAAAATTGATGCCGCTAGAGCGATGTTTTTATTTTATCTACAGGTTACGTCATTCTTAATGATCCGAGTTTACGAACTCGATCTTACTATTCTAGATTGATTGTTATTCGTCGAGTTTGGTTTCGAAAACTTGGGGCCGATAAAACGTTAAAGATGTATAGAGAATAAAACGCAAGACTGAATGATGACATTATCATGTTTATTTTCTGTTGTTTACATAAAAATGTCACGATTTTCGTGCTGCCTGTAAAATTTTTCACTTACATAATTTGAATCGACACTTTACAATATGCTGCAATTTATAATTATCATTTTTTGACTTTGATTAAATTATTATTATAAATATCATCGAATACACATTCAATTTTTTGACTATAAAGAAATTAAATACAACGAAATAACTTTTATTAGCTTCTGATAATCCAACATTTGTTGGATAATATACTATATGTGTTAGATTTTATATGCTACTTTTACATTGAATAAAGGATTTACACAGTTTTTATATGTATTCATAAGTAAATTATGAGCTATGCATAACGGACTATTATTCCTCTTTAGCGCTAATTACATATCACTTGCAATACAATGAACATTTCATTCGGGTGTCAGAGCCATTACGCGGCCAATCATGGCAAATTAATTTTCTCCTACTATTGATATTTGAATGTACAATATGTTTAATCTCGTATATTCATTTTCTGTTTTTCACACTGCTTCTACACATATTTACTGTGATCTATTGTCTACTAAGTGTGAATTTAGTAGAACATACTTTATTTTCTAAACTGCAATGAGAATTTTAAAAAAGTGCTTTAATTTCTGTACAGGCTAAATTAAAATTTGTATTAGAAGGAAAATGTACTAGTAAACCCACTATTCGTCTCTGGAGTAATTCTAACAAAGGAACTGTCAACCATTGCATACCGAAACCCACTTTGAATTTCTTCAGGAGAGGCGTTCTGATGTAGGGATGGCCGTGTCAAAATTATTATCTGCCGTTTTAAAGTAAAAGGCACACAAATTGAAGTCAGAATTCAGCTCTCAGCCCATTGTACGAAACACATGTACACTGAGCAAAAAAAAAAAAATAAAAATAAAAATAAAATAAAATATATATAGGCCTATACATATATGAACGGACTCTTCATCTCGAACATTGTAAGACATAACGCGCGATTCACACGAATAAAATAATTGTACAGTAGAGCTATAATACGTTACCCTTCCTCCGATGAAGAGCCTTCTTTTATGCGCAGTAAGGCAGTGAAAGATTAACTCTGTGCCTTGTGGCTTACTTGCTACGCAGGAGATCTCTGGTTCGTTTCTCGACGAGGTTAAGTTTTTTTTAATTATTACAATGCTTTCTATTTTATTCTGTCTGTCCACTCTTAAAGAAAAAACGAGCTAACTATTTGGAAGTATTATTATTATTATTATTATTATTATTATTATTATTATTATTATTATTATTATTATTATTATTACTATTGCCCATCATCTATAGGCTATTATTAGACTGGGCTTGGCCTACATAATCAAAATATTTGAATTAGAGGGCGAGACATTTTGCTTACTAAAATGTAATAGATAAATAAGTACACGAATAAACAAAAACAACTAAAGAAAGAAGCATGCGGAACTAATTTCTAGTCCACATACCATCAGCGTTATTGACAGCATTCATTCACTGTGGCATGGAGTTCACCTGATTGTAGAATTGGTCTTCTTCTATAGCGAACCCTAAATTCACCACGCTTGGAGGTAGATCTCGCCAATTAGAGTGTAAGGTTCTCTTCACGTTGGCCCATACATATTCTATTGGGTTCAGATCGGTGATTTCGGAGAGTGCTCGACAAGTTCGATGTCTTGTCTCCTATGGAACCATCTCTGAACCTCGAGGGCATAGTGAACCGGATGGTTATTCTGTTGATACACCTTCAGGAAAACGAATCCGGACGGAAGGAACTAATACATTCTCTAAAATATGTAAATAGGTATCGTTGGTAAATTTCCCGTGAATGCGTTATATATATTACATCCACCTCCAATATGATACGCTTATGCGACCCAACATTGTACGCCGATTCACATAGCGAGAATCATGTCGGAAGTCTTTCATATGATAAAAACGGACGGTTCCGTGGCCAGTACTCCAAACGGTTACCTCATCTGAAAAAAATATGTTTCTCATATCGACGCTACCTCGACTACTAGCGATCGCTAGACGATCCCCAATCTGGTCATCACTCAAGCTCTCCTTCGTTGCAGCTCGACGAGACGACATACCTTGACACCTGAAACTATTCCTCACGGTTTGTGCGGAACCCGGAAAGTTGAATCTGATCTTCAATTCAGAGGCAATTAGAAAAGAGTGTATTCTAACCTTTCTTATTATAGCACAATTCTCTCTCCGTGACGAAATCCGAGGCCTTCCAGGAATCGCACGATTTCGTACATTTCCATCATCACCGAACATTTGGGCCTACCTCTTACCTGTAGAAAAAGGTAGCCTACTCCTACCATCCGGTCAGACGCAGAAGCGGAATATTCGGAGCGAACCATTCCTATCAATATTGTTGACGTTGATCCTGCCTGTCCGCCATTATCACGCGTTATGAGGAGATATTGTGTAATATCTTACTTACTCATACAAAGTGGTAGGGGGGGAGACAGTAGTTAAGTACTGTACTGGTTAATGATTAGGAACATGCTAAGAGTTGCCACCACATCATTCACCGGTGCCATGAAATACCGGTACCTAATGTTATGTTGTATAATATGCAGTCATTGTCGTATCAATATACGAAACATTTAATAAACTGTGTTACTTATAATATATGAAGCTATATTATGTTTATCATAAGTAATGTCACGAGCGATTTCCAAATCATCGATGAATTCACGAGCCACGAAATGACCAGTGAATTTATCTATAAGATTTGGACATCAAGAGAGGCATTTGTTCGGACTATTTAACGAATAAAATTACACTGTTTACTCTAAAATCAATATTATAAATAGTTACTGGTATTTTGAAATATTTATATATTTCATGTAAACGGCGATGTTAGAAAACAAATAAGAAATGAGGGATTATGTTAATTCACTGCAACTTGATCATATTATTTATTGACAAATACGATCGCATAATTGTAAGAATGCTCCCTACTGGAGAAAAACGAAAACACATCAAATGTATATTATAATCAACATTATAAGTTAATCGTTTTTTAGTAAACAACACAGTAAAATTGCGGAATTTGTTCATTAATTACTTATGTATGTGTTTTGTTGGAGAGAAATGATGTTCTGGACTGATCAGAATATTAAAAAGGAGGAGCTTTCTTTATCACAAAAGCAGCAGGTGATGAAACAGATACCGATAAAGAGCGAGTTCAGAAACGACTATAATTGGCTGTAAAACAAAATTCATTGAAACGTTATTGGTCATGGACTAACATTTGGGGCATGAGTTAAATAGTCAAATAAATTAATAACATTACTCTTAAAACGTATTACTACACACAATTAAATTTATACCGGTAACTAAATAGTGTTATAGAGTTTAGGAGGGCAGTAGTATTACTTAAAATAGTGTAAAAGTGATGTAAATTATGTGTCTGGAATTAAATGTTATGGATATATTATTCGGTAATACACATAAATAAGAAAAAATCGTTGTCGAGGGATTTTGTACCCTGGCTTTCATATATATGTTTATTTTTTTTCTTAATTGGTTTAACGATCTACGCAACTCGACCCTCAGATACTAGTCGTCTAAATCCTCGATTTTTTACATTATGCACGAGAGTTGAACATTATTTGAAAATATCGCAATTGTATATGTCAAACACAATAAATATCTAGAAATATGTCTCCTTCACTACTCCTTAAATATTTAAGACCATTAAAACCAAATGCAGCGTACTTCAAACAATTAACAATGCCTTGCGAACCATATATTTAACCTTTCTAGTATACGGACTGGGTCACAACAGGGACTCGGCTATTTGAAGCCGCTCATTTTTTTTGCTAATTGTACATCTCTGCAAGAGTTAAGGAGAGTGGAGTAAGGAGGGACACAGCGCGGACGGCGAGTAGTAAGAAATTGGTAGTCGGCCAATACAGGAGTTGTGTTATTTTCCTATAGATTAATTGAGAGATTTGGAGCATGATTTTAGTACCTTGCAGTTATAAATCGGCAGATATTTTTTGAGCACGGCCTTCATACAACACAATGCTTCTCTGTAACAAATTTCAAGATAGGTTTCGGCGTGCTATGATTGACAGTTCTTTTGTAATTGTGAATTCACTTTACATTCTAAGATGCAATGAGAAATAAAACAAAAGCTTAGGTATCTGTACAGGTTAAACTAAAATTTCTACTAGATGGAAAATATATTTGTAAATCCACTTCTCGTGTTTAGTGTAATTGTAGGTGGGGGACGATTTGAGTTGAAGCCCGTATTATTGAAATTCTATGATACAAAGATGCCGGCTGACCAGTCCTAAACTTAGTAAAAGTGATAAATGCAATTCAAAGGAAAAAATAAATAAACATGAGTATGGATAAATTGTAGAATTTAGTACTTTTGGCTAAAGAAAAACAGAAGAAACTTCTAAAAATTAATTGTTCTCTTTTCGATTGTTCCATCACGAACCCACCAGTAGTGACCAAGACGAGAACTCATAACATAGAGGTGAAGAGTGAGCGTCTATCGGATGGTATTCCAAAACAGAACGTGGACTAACAAGCTAGACTCTATCAAATTACCCCATGCTCCGGTTCTAAATGCTAATTTAGTTAGGTATCAAAATACTGAAAATAATTTTACTTAAACTACGTTTCTTTAAATGAAGGTCTGCGGTCTTTTTCTATAGCGTCAATATCATAACTACAGTAATTTTATTCCGAGATTTCATATTTTAAAGCGTAATGAGGAGATATTGTGTTATAACTTACTCATACAAGGGGGTACGGGGAGAGGCGGTAGGGTTAAATGCCATGTTGGTTAATGTTCAGGTACATGCTAAGAGATGCCGCTACATCATTCCCCTGTGCCATTAATACCGGTACCTAATGTTATATTGTACAATAAAATCATTGTATTAATATACGAAACATTATATAAAATGTGTTACTATTATAGAGCAATTCCATATGTGACTGACAGACATTTACAATACACTTTTGCTGCAAAATGCTTGCATAAATATTACAATTGGTTGATATTAGAGGTGTTATATACGTGATATGGGGGCACGCCGTAGCGTAGTGGTTAAGGCACTGCACTACAAGCCGGAAGGTCGAGGGTTCAAGTCCCGGTGGGGTCAGGATTTTTAAACTGACCCAAACCTTCTGGCGGCACTATGGCCCTGGGGTCGACTCAGCCTCTAACTGAAATGAGTACCATACGCTTGTTCTGGGGGTAAAGGCGGCCGTCACGCAGGGCTGACAACCCGGCTGACATCAAGTGCCGATTGTCAAGAAAAAGTGGGAGCCTTAACCTCCCACTACCCCAAGGGCCTCCTGAGGCCTGAAGTGGGAATACTTTACTTATATACGTGATATGATAGAGGAAAAGTTTCTGCTTAAAATTGTACATAAATATACAACTTCTGAAGAAAAACAATGCCATCTATCAAAGTATGTGTGACTGACTGACATAAATGTCAAGTTATCACGCAGCTTAACATGTTCATCTACATCATTCTCTGAAATGTGATTGTTAATTCAGTTGTCCAAAATACAGTTTGGAGGCCATGTTTCAAGTTATATTTGAAATAAAAAATAAACCTAAATCACAATTAATACCGAAGTTATGACTTAATATGTGATGTGTGACTGACTGACATTATTTTGTGACTGACTGACATATCCGAATTTAATTTAGAATTTCAAAATGCAAATATTACACAAATATAACAAAATACTATGAAACTAGATAAACAGCTTTGGTAACAGAAATTAATAAAGAACTGCAAATACGTTATCAGTTCTACGAAAATTGTAAAATTTAATTTTGCTGTGAAATAAATATTAATTTAAATTAATAATATAATTAAATTAACTCGCTTACCATGCACCATTTTAAATTATATGAAATAACGAAATTATTAAATACTTAATAACGAAGTGCCTTCTCTATTGTTAAATATGCCTACTAAAATTGTATGCATGTGTGAATAATATATATATAGTAACTGATTACAATATAGTCCGGCACCATTGCCGAGTGGTTAAGGCAAGAAGCCTTGGCGCAGAGCTATGGGACTTGCGCTGGTTCGATTCTCAATGGGGGAAGATATTTGCTCATTGATTTTCGGCCAGTATGGGACCGGTGCCCACTAAGCATCGTGAGGCATTTGGGTAGCTACAATATGTAACGACCCCAGGTTGATAAGACTAAATATAATGGCTGAGTGACCCGACATGCTGACCACATGTCACCCCTACACTGGCTTAAGATCGTCTACCTCTGTAATTAACACACGTGGACGTGAGGCCAGCAGCCGGTTGGTAGACCAAGGGCCTTCTAGGCCAGTCGCGCTTGGAGTGGAAGTTTATTACAGTTTACCTGATGTAAGATTAAATATTTTTTTATTTCTAGATTGAACCGCTGAAATAAAAAAAAATTAAGCCTTGCAGAATGTACACACATTCTTAATAAGTTAGTTATTTATCAGAGTGCATGCACTTTAAAACAAATTATCGTAAATCGCATTATTAAGATGTAGTTAGTAAGCAATTTCTGACGCAGTGAATTCTACTTTTAAACAACCATAAAACATAACTCTAATTAGCCCGAGTTCTGATGACTCACATCGTAACATAGATATATCAGATCGCTTATACAAACATTTCACTACCTAATCTTCGGCGCTATCTTGACTTGACCCATTAAAGAAATAATGTTTCCTGTCACGCATGAAGTCCCACGCTGTAACTGAATGATTTGAGTCAAGATGTCACAATAGAGAATACTGATTCGAGTCCTCATGAGAGAAGAAATTTTCTCATAGAATTTCGGCCACAATGGGATTGGCGCCCGCCCACAATCATGAAGAATTTGGGCAGCTACAATTTTTAGCGTTGCGGTCGAGAAAACCGGCCATAACAGCTGGAGTATCCGACATGCTGACTGTACGTCATCCTATATGTTGGTTAGATGATTGTCCACCTCTGTGATTGATATACTTGGATGTGAGATTAGCAGCCAAGGGCTTTCTAGGCCTGTCACACCATTCAGATTTTATAACACAGGAACTTATTAATTTGTTGCGCTGTTTGTTTAACAGTTGTGCGTACTCTATAACATACGGGTCCAACGCTTTCACGTTGTTTACGCTATGAGTATGTGATAGATGCAAGATATTCAAATTGTTCTTCTAAAAATTCTTTCCTTTTTCTATATAATTTTGTGACTCCAACTATTTGGTTGGTTTTATAGCTCACATTACATAATTCTGCACAATTTTGTATATTCTTTCCCGATTTTTCATATATCCGTGCCATCCTTTTTACTTGGCCGCCAATCCCATCTATAGCCCCCTTTCCATGGTCAATTCAAAGAAGTTCCATTTTATGTCAAAATCCAAATATGCAAGTAAGCAGTATCACATTGCTAAATGTATAGGCCTATTTCTATTACAAGCTGCTCCAACTGAAAATTTTTATCACCTCAAGTTTTGGAAGGAATCACTATAGTAAAAAAAATAAATAATAGTTTTAAAAAACTAAAAAAAACACGCTTTATTAGAAAACCGAAATAAAAAATTGAAAAATAATTTTAATTTCCAACACGCTTGGAATAAATAATTTTACCATCAAAAGCGTGGGGTGCTGTTTATCAATTAATATATTTCATAATGAACAGATATTGGTAAAAGTAAAGTCTCTAAGAAGAAAATGTAAAAATCATAAAAAGCACCCCACGCTTTTGATGGTAAAATTATTTATCCCAAGCGTGTTGGAAATTAAAATTATTTTTCAATTTTTTATTTCGGTTTTCTAATAAAGCGTGTTTTTTTTAGTTTTCTAAAACTATTATTTATATTTTATTTTTTAGTTTTAATATTTTACAGAATATGATAAAAATGTCAATATCTTTAAATTCGATAGGCTACTATTATATAAAAGTAATACTCTTCTAAAAAAACCCCAGGCGGATTTGAACCAGTGACCTATGGATTATTGAAATTATATACCATTAGAGTTTACCGTTCTACCATCTGAGCTGTTACAACGATTGACTAAAAAGACGACAACTCCGCAACCTATTATATCAGTTTTCATTTTTTTGATTTTCTGATGATTCTGGCCAAGAGTTTAGAAACAAAATATGAAATTATTGTATTGTCACGGGTCCTCTACAAGTACACAGAGTTTCAATTCGATCCAATGTTTCTAAGTGGGTGAAAATCGTGTTCAAAAATTCCGTTACATATATACAAAGACACTTTTTTTGATTTTCTGATGATTATGGCCAGGATTTTAAAAAATAAATATGAATTTATTGTATTGTCACGGGTCCTTTACACGTATACAAAGTTTCAAGTCTATCCAATGTTTCTAAGTGGGTTAAAATCGCGTTGAAAGATTCCGTTACATTGACACAAAAAAAACTTTTTTTGATTTTCTGATGATTATAGCCAGGATTTTAGAAAATAAATATGAAATTATTGTATTGTCATGGGTCCTCTACAAGTATGCAAAATTTCAAGTCGATCCAATGATTTTAAGTGGGTGAAAATCGCGTTGAAAGATTCCGTTACATAGATAGATACAGGTCAAGCTAATATAAAGCGTATAAAAAACACACTTTTCTACAGCAAACGTCTAAATCATACTTGCTATGTGTCACATAACCTGACACTATAACAAACTATTTCTTCTGAACACCTTCCATCTAAACTAGGCAACATCAATTAATATTGAGATATGCTAATTCTTGCAATGAACAGCTTGGATCCCATTTTGTTCTTTGTAGGTATAATTTTCTGAGAAATCAACAAGTATAGCTGCTTCGTTTACTGCAACCTTTTTCCTGAATATATTTAAACGCTTCCGCTGTCTTTAGCTCAAATTGACACAGAAAAAGGGTAAGTAATTATTTTATGGAATAGCTGAGCCGAACAGTCTACCAGATTTCCTAAACCAAATTTATGTTAATCTTCAGCGGAGTGCAACAAGCAACTGACTACACCATGCGTATTAGCATATATATGATAGAAAAACGTCAGTCAGTCACGGGACACTAGCGGGAAGAATAATTACTTTGCAAGAAAATGTCTTCAATACTTTTTTGTTAGTTGTGCACCGATAACGTAGAATCCAAGAGGACATTTTAGTCCATCAATTATTATGTTGTGTTCAGTAATTTTTATACGTTTTCCGTGACTGAATGACCATAGCTTGCAGTTAAAAATTTTAGGACACATTTAAGGTATATAGAATATTAGAATGCAATTAATAGCCTATTATTACATTTACGACTAGGGAGGACCAAAGTATGGTTTAACAAAAGAGTTTGTAAAATAAAACGAATTAATACGACCAAATCATTAAACAACAAATTGGTAAAATTTTGCGTGTTTTTACAGGTTTGGAAAATTACTAGTTCTGCCACTAATATTAGATTATAGTAATACACTTATCTTATGGAATCAGAAATTTTGATCCTTAAATATATATATATTAAAGATATATATTACGCCAAAAAATTATTCTGCGTCAATTTCAAAATGTTCACCTCCATATGACATTTTCATGGAATCGCTATATAATATATGAAGCTATATTATGTTTATCATAAGTAGAGCTCGGACCTCATTGCCTTTTCGTTGTCGTGTCGCTTTCAAACAGTTGACTACACAGGTAGTTAGTATTGTCCCGCGTGCAGAGCCACAGTCATTGGCGTCTATGCTGTGCTGCTACAAGTACAGTATGCAGTCAAATCTTAATACCGATCACCACGATCTGATGAATGATTACAACATGCCGAAAACACACAGACACTGAATTCACTTGTACGTGAGTACGACCGTGAGTATTTTTGGTTAAAATAAGATAAAATATTTTGTAAATTGTGTAATGTAGAGTTGAAGGGCGAGAGAAGAATTTTTATCAAGAGCCATTGCAAATCTTAAACACACATTGGGAATGTAAAACATAAGCTTGACGACGAAATGCAGTCATCTGCACAAGGAGTTTCAGACACTTGTAATCAGCGTGAGTTGTACAAGGATTTATGCGAAACGATGGTTTCCGCGAATATTCCTTTCAATAAAGTGCAAAATCCAGCTTAATTTTTTTTTTTAGAAATATACGGGAAGAAAAATGTCTTGTGAAACAACTTTACGCAGGTATTATTTATCTCCTTGTTATGAAGACGTTCTGAAATACATTAGAAATACTGCGACAGATCATAAAATATGGGTGTCAATCGATGAATCCCAGGATGCGCCTGGAAGGTCTGTAGGAAATATGATAGTAGAGATATTATCACCTGAAAAACCCGAGAAGAAATTTTTCTTAACTACCGAGGTCTTAAATAAAGTCACTCTTAAATAAAGTCAACCATTATGAAATCGAGAACATTTTTGAAAATGCTATGTCTCTTCTATTGCCCAATGAAATAAAAATATAATGTTTTTCTATTTTTAACAGACGCAGCCCTTTATATGTTGAAAGCAGCTTACAGTTTTAAAGAACGATATCCGAAAATGATACATCAAACTTGCTTGGCCCATGGACTTAACCGAGTAGCTGAAGGAATTAGATTGCATTTCTCTGATGTGGACCATTGATCAAACATGAAGAAAATATTTTTAAATGCCCCTTCTAGGAAAGAGAAATTTAAAGAAATTGCACCACAAATCACTTTGCCACCTCAAACGGTTTTAACTCGGCGGGAACTTGGTTGCTGACCACTGCATACTACTTACAGCATTATGAAGTTATTGTTAAGTAGTTAATAAATTTGATACTGAAGAAAGTTCGGTGATAAAAATTGTGAAATCTCTGATGTCAGGAGAGCTGTATCAACCTTTGCAGGTAATCAACAACGTCTACAAAGATACACCGTTAATAATAGAAAAACTAAAATCTTCACATATAGTATGTTGATTCCGTAAAATTGGTAGAAAATTTATCGCGACATTTTGATGACACAGGAGGTAGTTTGACATCTGTAATTACAAAACAAAAATTGTAAAGTGTATTGCTGAAAAATCCTGGATACTCAGCTTTTTGCAATATAAAGGATTTTCTAATGGACAACAAAAAAACGCATGTACGGTCTCCATACTAGATACCTGTGATATACTCTACTTTCGTTTTGCACCAGTTACTTCATGTGAAGTAGAAATGAGTTTTTCTAAATATAAACTTTGCTTGAATAGTCACCGAAGAAGTTTTTCTTTCGAAACTTTACGAAAATACATTATTATGCATTGTAACAGCACTACAGAAGCGAAACAAGTTTAACTAACAGGGTTTCAAAAATATTATGTACAGTGTACATTACTTTTATGTGTTACCTCTTTATTTAAAACTATACGAAGAAAATAATTATGCAGAAATAATGAACTTGTTATTTTTTGTAATACTGTATGCAGCATTGTATTTATAGATGCACAAAGAGAATTAATGTACGGAAATAATACATTCGTTTAACTTTTAGTTGTACTGTAGCGTTTAATTAAAAAAAAGTTAAAAAGTATTACGCAACAAAATGAACCTGTAATCTACAATTAGCTACTTATTTCATTACCCGCCTATAGGCTACCTCCTGTAAACAGTACAGCACAAATGCCATACTAGTCAGACTGGTGGTACAACACCCCATACCACTCTCTTATCAAACAATAATATGTATAGTAAGAGTGCACTTAATCTAACTTCATGTCCGAGCCCTAATCATAAGTAATGTCAGGAGCGATTTCCAAATTATCGATAAATTCACGAGCTACGAATTGTCGAGTGGCATTTGTTAGGACTATTTAACGAATAAAATTGAAATATGAATATACGTGATACATGGATTAATATTGTTAGGAGGATCTCTAGTAATACAAAAGCTAAAGTAAAAATACAGAATAATTTAACAGAGGAATTCACAGTGAATAAAGGCCTTAAGCACGGATGCAGTTCGTCACCAATTCTTTTTAATATTTAGTTAGACCAGGCTTTTAACATATGGTATAAAAATGTTCCGAAATGGATATTCCTATAGGAGCAAAAGTACTACATTCATTGTTGTTTGCAGATGATCAAATATTTTTTGCAGGGGATGAAGATGATATGAAATATAATTATGATAAATAAATTAATGGAAGAATATAAAAAATGGGGACTGAATATAAATTTACAGAAAACAGAATATATGTGTTTGGGAAAGGATGTGGATGACCTCATACTCGAAAGAGGGAAAATAAAAAGAAATGTGAATTTTTTAAATATCTTGGGTCAATAATTACAGGTTTAGGTACCTGTGAGAGAGATGTACAGACTAAAATTACAATGGCAAAAAATGAAACTAAAACATTACATGGAATAATTTGGAACTAAAATATCACAAAGGAAACTAAAATGAAAATTTATGAGAGCGTAATACAGAATATGTTGTCATATAGAGGTGAAACTTGGTCTTTCACGGAAGTACAAAAAAAAATTAGAACAGTTGAATTTGATTATTTTAGAAGAAGCCTCCAAAAAACAAGACAGGATAAATTAAGAAATGAATTCCTTTGGAGACAAATGAATGTCACCACAACGGTTGTTAAGAGGATTGAAAATTAAACGCTTAAATGGTATGGCCATGTACAAAGAATGGAAAATGAAAGATGACCAAAAAATATATACCAATGGTCACCCCCTGGAAGAAATAAATGTGACAGACCAAGATGGAATTGAAAAACCTGCATCAGAACTATATTGGGTGATAGGAATTTGGAAGAGGCAGATTGGAATGATAGAGATAAAACTGAAGACGATAAACCTATAAGTGGGGGAAAGCCGAAGAAGAAGAAGAAGAAATTTAGCTGTTTACTCAGAAATCATTATTTAAATATAGTTAACGGTATTTTTAAATATTTATATACTTAATATAAACGGCGATGTTCGATGTTTGAAAACAAATCAGAAATGTGAGGTTATGTTAATTCACTGCAACTTGATCATATTATGTATTGCCAAATAGGATCGTATATTTGTAAGAATGCTCCATACTGGAGATAATGCTATTTGTACATCAAATATAGGCCTATATTATAATCAACAATAAAGGTTATTCTTGTATTTAAAAAAAAACTTAGTAAAATCACGGAATCTGTTCATTGCTTTATTTAATGTATCTAGTGTATTTGTTGGAGAAAAATAATGTTCTGACCTGTTCAGAATATAAAAAGGAGGAGCTTTGTTTCTCACAAAAGCAGCAGGTTATAAACAGAAATCGATAAAGAGTGATTTGAAACACGACTGTAATTGTTTGTAAAACAAAATACATTGAAACGTGATTGATCATTGACTACCATTTGGGCGTGAGTTAAATATTCAACTAATTAATCACATTATTATTAAAGCGTAGTACTGCACACAATTAAATTTATACCGGTAGGTAATAGTGTTATAGAGTTTATGATGACAGGAGAATTCCTTAAAATAGTGTAAAGGGACGTAGATTACGTGTCTATATTAAAGTATTATGGACGTATTTTTCGGTAATACATAAAAAATAAGAAAAAATCAGTCGACGAATTGAATCCTTGCTTTCATATAATTTCAATTTTTTTCGTAATTCGTTTAACGAAGTAAATATCAATAAAACTAAATATATGGTCACACGTAGAAATTCATTATTAATGGAAATGGACAGCTATTGACAAATGAGGGGAATTTTGAGGAAGTGGCTGAATTCAAATACCTAGGAACAATAATCACAAATAGGAATGAGATGCTCAAGGAAAATAAACTTAGGCTCAATTCTGGAAATGCGTGCTATTATGCATTGCAGAGACTCCTTTCAAAAAATGTTAAACTGAAAATATATAAAACTATTATTCTACCAGTTATATTATATGGGTGCGAAACATGGACTCTTACTTTAAGGGAGGAAAGAAGATTACAAGTGTTTGAGAATAAAGTACTTAGGAAAACTTTTGGACCAAATAGAGATGAACAGACAGGTGAATGGAGAAGACTACATAACAACGAACTACATGGTCTTTATGGGAAGCCAGATATAATAAGAACAGTTAAGTCTCGTAGACTGCGATGGGCAGGAAATATTGCACGTATGGGGAATGAAAGACTTGCATGGAAGCTCCTTGTAGGAAAGCCAGAGGAAAAACGCCTAGTTGGTAGACCAAGAATGAGGTGGGAGTTTAACGTTAACTATGATTTGAGGGAAGTAGATTATACAGGGAATGATTGGAAAGCATTAGCTCAGGATAGGGATGTATGGAGAGCTTATGTCCGCGCGGCCATGAACCTACGGGTTCGATAGTGCCAGTGAGTAAGTAATTGGTTTAACCATCTACGCCATTCGACAGTCAGATACTAGTTGTCTAAATCCTCGATTTTTTACGCAATGCACGAAGGTTGAACTTCATTTGAAAAATGTCGCAGTTGTATACGTCAAATCTCATAATATATAGAAATATGTCTCCTTCACTGTTCTTTAACTATTTAAGACCATTAAAACCAAAAGCAGCATACTTCAAATATTTAGCAATGTGTTGCATTGTGAACCATAGCTTAGTTCTTCGAGCATGCGTAGTGCGTCATAACGGGGACTATGCGTTTTGAAGTTGCTCACTCCTTTTTGCTATTTGTACATTCTTGCAGGAGTTAAGGAGAGTGGAATGAGGCGGGACGCAGCGCGGACGGCGGGTACTATAGTGTAAAAGGACTAAGTTGGCATGATTTCTGCTATCCTTGTCTAGAGAACTGTTCTTCCACCCTTCGCAAAACACAATGGGCTACCCTTGTAAAATTACTTAGGTATGCTAGAAAAACTCCACCCCCCCACTTCCGACCAGTCACTTTTGTGTCAGGTAATTTTTGTCAGTGGCGACTGGTTCAGAGTGCTCTGTTAAAAGTGACTGCAGAAAATTGGAGAAGAGCATGGAAAAGATTGAAGAGTCATGGTTTAATGGACGAAATTAGTGATCGCTTTGAAACAAAATTAGACAATACCGACGACGATGAAAATGAAAATGAAGACAAAGGAACTTGCCAGGAAGAATCTTTAGAAGAAGAAGGAAATGCCACCACTGATCTATGTTCACTACAGGGAGTGTCTGCCCTACCGCTGTCATCGTGAAGAGATATGCGTATGAGTGACAAAGAAGATGGTGAGTACTCTCTTTCTCTTTCTAAAATATTCTAGACACTTTAGCCCTCGTGGACTATAGGGGTTTTCCATTCTGCCAATACAGGAGTTGAGTTATTTCCCTGTAGTATAAATAATACGTTTGGCGAATGATTTTAGTTCTTGCAGTTACAAAACGGCAGATATTTTTTCGGCACGGCCTTGGTGCATTACAACGCTTCTCTGGAACAAATTTCAAGGTAGGGTTCGGCATGAAAAAGCTGACAGTTCATTTGTCAGTGTGAATTTATCAGGAACATATTTTGTTTTCTATGTTGCAATGAGAAATAAAATGAACGCTTCAATTTCTCTACAGGGTAAACTAAATAAAATATTACATGGATAATATATATTAGTAAACCCCCACTATATCTGGTGTAATTTTAGGTTGTGACGATATAAGATGAAAACTCTATTATTAAGGGTCTATGATAGAGATCGTAAAAATGATAAATGGAATTAAAAGGAACAAAATTAAAGACACGAGTACGGATAAATTGTAGAATTTAGTTTCTTGGCTAAATATAAACGGGAGAAACTTCGAAAAAATTAACTACTCTGCTTTCGATTGGTCTATCACGAACCCATCAATAGTGACCGAGACGCGAACTCAGATGCTAGAGGTAAAGAGTGAGCGTCTACCGGTTGGTATTCCAAAACAGGAGGTGGAGTAAATGGATAGACTGTATCCACTTACGCTACGCTCCTATTCGGATTATAATATTGACATTAATTTTACTTAACGCACGCTTGTTTAAATGAAGGTTTGGGTTCTATTTCTGTAGCGTCAATATCAAATTACAATCATTTATTTCTGAGATTTCACACAACTACAAAAGTTCAATACTAATAAGGTTCTGCTAAAATCCCGTTGAGGTATTAGTCACTTTATAAAAATTATATTATTAAATTATAAAATGAAATAAAGGCCTATTGTAATTGCATTAACCTCAACTGATAAAACTTTTAAACACTGTACTGTTTTCGGAACCACTCCCATCTTCGGTTCAAAATGATCTTGTTGAGTAGCAAAACAACATTCTACTGAAGGTAGGCCAGGTCTGAAAGAACTGCAGTGTTTTAAAAGTTTTAATGGGTTAAGGAAACTGTAATTACAAGGTTATTAATTTGATTATTTCATTTTATAATTTTTATATTGTATCTGTTATTAGGAAAATTATTGGACCAAAGAAAGATTAGCAGACGAGTCAATGGAGAAAAATGCATAATATATATGATAAGAATAGTTAAGTCTCGTAAACTGCGTTGGGTTCGATATGTGGCACGAATGGGTAATGAAAGAGGTGCATGGAAACTACTTGTAGGAACACCGGAGGAAAAACGCCCAGATAGTGGACTAAGAATTGGGTGGCAGAATAACATTAACCATGATATGAGGGAAGTAGATTACACACAGGGGATGATAGGAAAACATTAGCTCAGGATAGGGCTGCATGGAGAGCTTATGTCCGCACGGCCGTGAAGCTACGGATTCGATAAGACTAGTGAGTGTGTTAGTTAACTGTTAAAACTAACACCTGTGTTAATCTATGGGTTATGTTCCTTGTCTATTGTCATGGAAGTTGTTGCTGAGGTCGACGGATTTATCAGGATGAAAAAATCCAAGGTACAAGTCTCCGGTGGGAACGTTAAGCTGTGGGCCCAAGTCTGAAGATTTCCAGAGACGTAAAAGAACCGTAAGCCAGAATAATAAAGGCTTCTGTGCAAAATTTAGCCGACTTCCATCCATCCAAGTACCTTAATGGCTTAGTTGCCTACAAGATGTCTTATTGAGGCGACGTGCGAACCACATGTCACTGCGAATGCAGCGCAGGATACAGCATCTGCATTTTATGAATTTGGCCCGAACTTTGGTAACTAAATTATTATGGTTAAGAAAATCCGCCAGGTAGCATCCGCGTCCCCACGTGGGAAGTATGCCATTTCTTCAGGGGGATATAATCTGAGGTTCAACTGAATGTTCTTTTGGATGAACAATTTATAAACCATTATATTTAGAATATGCTGTTACATGCATGTGAAACTTGTTCCAAACAAATAGTGACGTAATGAGACTGACAGCAATAGAAACGTGCCTACGAGACGATGGGCAATCCTAATGTACTCACGGGAAAACTGGATGAAACGAATAAAATAGGCCACACATCTTCAAACTCTTTGGTAAAAAGTCATTTTTTGGCCATATACTCTTTCACAATCATTTCCATAAAACAATTTTTGAAGATACAATTTTGGAAATATTAGGGAAATTCAAGAAAGACATTATGGAAGATGTAACAGAAATTTAAGATGCCAGGAATATTAAAAACAAATGGCATAGCTAACAGAAGAGAATAATGGTTTCACTGGTATGGCATTAAGTTTAAAGAGAAAGAACTAGAAAAAAGCATGTGAATGAGATGAAGAAAAAAGAAAAGAAGAAAAGGGGGGAAGGAGAAGAATAAAAGAGAGAAGGAGAAGAAGGAAAAGGAGAAGAAAGAAACAGAGGGAAAAGAAGAGAAGGGGAAGAAAATGGAGAAAGAAAAAAGTAGAAGGAGAAGAAGTAGATGGAGAAGAAGAAGAAAAAGAAGAATTAGAATAAGGATAAGAAGGAGAATAAAGAAAGGAAGAATGGATAAACAAAGAAGGAGAAGAAAAAGAAATAGAAGATAAGAAAGATAAAGAGAAAGAAAAACAGAAGAAGAAAAGCAGAAGAAGAAGGAGAAGAAAAAGAAAAGGAAAGAGGAGAAAAAAAAAGGATTAGATGGAGAATATTTTTGGGCACGACATTGGTACATCACAACGCTTCTCTGGAAGAAATTTCAAGGTAGATTCCAACATGCAATGGTTGATAGTTTTTTGTAAGTGTGTATTTAGCAGGAACATACTTTATTTATTAAGTTGTAATGATACATAAAAAATGCTTTAATTTTTGTACAGGCAAACTAAAATTTGTATTAGATGGAAAATGTATTAGTGAATCCACTACTCGTGTAAGGTGTAATTCTAGGAGGGGGAGGATATGAGTTGAAGCCGGTATTATTAATTGTGTATGATATAGGGATGCCGGCTGACCAGTCCTAAACATAGTAAAAGTGATAAAAGGAATTAAAAGGAATAAAATGAAAGACATGAGTGAAGATAAATTGTAGAATTTAGTTTTATGGCTAAAATACGGGAGAAATTAAAAAAAAAATGAACTGTTCTCTTTTCGATTGGTCCATCACGAACCCACAAGTAGTGACCGAGACGCGAACTCAGAACTTATAGGTGAAGAGTGAGCGTCTATCGGATGGTATTCCAAAATAGAACGTGGGATATCTAGATAGACTCTATCCCACGACCCCACGCTCAAGTTCTAATTACTACTAATTTAATTAGAAATTACAACATTGGAAACAATTTTACTTAAACTGAGTTTGTCGAAATGAAGAATCTGGGTTCTTTTTGTACAGCGTCAATATCATAATTACAGTAATTTACTTCTGAGATTTCACGTTTTCAAGCGTAATGACAAGATATTGTGTAATAACTTACTTACTCTTACAAAGGGGTACGGGGAGAGACGGTAGGGTTATGTGCTGCATTGGTTAATGTTCAGGAACATGCTAAGAGATGTCGCCACAGCATTCCCCGGTGCCATGAAATACTGATATCTAATGTTACGTAGTATAATATGCAATTATTGTCGTATTAATATACGTAACATTTTATAAAATATGTTGCTATTAAAATACATTAAACTATATTATGTTAATCATAAGTAATGTCTTCAGCTATTTCCAAATCATCGATAAATTTACGAGTCACGAAGTGAAGAGATGTATTTGTTAGGACTATTTAACGAATAAATTATGTTCTTTGATGGCAAACTATTATTTAAATAGAGATACCGGCATTTTAAAGTGTTTATATATTTAATGTAAACTGCGATTTTTTAAAACAAATCAGAAATGTAAGGTTATGTTCATTCACTGCAATTTTATCATATTGTGTATAGCCAAATGTCCCGCGCCGTAGCCGAGCGGTTAAGGTAGGAAACCTTGGCGCAGAGCTACGGGACTTGCGCTGGTTCGAGTCTCCATGGGGGAAGAAATTTTCTCGTGGTATTTCGGCCAGTATGGGACCGGTGCCCACCCAGCATCGTGAGGCAATTGGGTAGCTACAATAAGTAGCGGCTCCAGGTTGAGGAACCAGCTATAACGGCTGGGGGACTCGACATGCTAACCACATGTCACCCCTACACTGGCTGTTGATCATCTACCTCTGTGATTGACATATGTGGATGTGAAGGGCCAGCAGCCGGCTGGGGGCAACCGCTGAAAAGTGGAAAGACCCTCAATCGGTGTATAGCCAAATAGGATGACAATATTGTAAGAATCCACCCTACTGGATAAATAATGAAGCATCAAATTTATACTATAATCGACATTATAGGTTATTAATTAATTTTTAGTATACAATTCAGTAAAATCACCGAGTCTGTTCATTACTTGCTATATTCAACCCATATCTTGGCGAAGAATAATACTCTGACCTGTTAAGAATATTAAAAAGGAGGAGCTTTCTTTATCACAAAGGCACGAGCTGATAAAGAGAAATCGATAAAGAGAGAGGTGGAACACGACTGTTAATGGTTGTAAAACATAATTCATTGAAACGTTATTGGTCATTGATTACCATTTGGGCCATGAGTTAAACAGTGAAATAAATTAATAACTTTATTATTAAAACATAGTACTGCACACAATTATATTTATTCCCGTAACTAAATAGCGTTATAGAGTACATGAAGGCAAGAGTATTATTTAAAATATTGTAAAAGAGGACGTAAATAACATGTCTGGAAATAAGTGTTATGGATATATTTTGCGGCAATACACATAAATAAGAAAAAAATCACTGTCGAATGATTTGAACCCTGTCTTTCATATATGTTACATTTTTTTTCGTAATGGTTTAATGATATACGCCATTTGAAGGTCAGATTCAAGTCGTCTAATTTTTTTTTTTTTTTTTTTTTGCACTATGCACGATAGTTGAACTTGATTTGAAATGTCGCAATTATATAAGTGAAACACTCGTAAATGTACAGAAATATGCCTCTTTCACTGCTCTTTAGCCATTATAACCAAATGCAGCGCACTTCAAACATTTAACAATGTGTTGCTTCGTTTACCACAGATTTAGCCTTTCGAGCATGCGCACTGAGTCATAACAGGGACTTAGCGTTTTGGCGCCGCTCATTCTTTTGTTGCTAATTGTACAGCATCTGGAATAATTGTTGGCGCACAGGTAATTTTCAAGTTCCAGAACGAAGCCACTGCATTTGACCAGAGGTCAGTTGTTTTGGTTCACAAGTATACAAGTATTTGAGAAACTAAAATCCGTTCTATTTCGTTGTGTGTCGTGCAATGGAAAATAATGTCGCGTATATAAGTAGTGCAGTAAAAGATGTAAATAAAACAAAGCAAAAATAACACAAAATAAAGAAAATTAATTGAGATAAGGACGAGAGAGAGAGAGAGAAAAAAAAAGCATGACAGCAGGATCGAACACGCGACCTCCTGCATGTGAAATAAAAAGCTCCTTCCGCTAGACCACAACCGTTTCCTGCTAGAAACCGTCCGTATGAAGCGATGCAACACTCCAGGACTTACTTGTATAATGAAATTATATATTAACTTGTCTTAATTTAAATTAATCAGACTATTTTACATTATTAGTGGAAATAAATAATCTTGTTATGCCTTGTGTTTTTTAAACAAAGTAACGAGATTTTACAATCGTTATTCATTATATATATATGAGAGCTGTTTACTTTAATTAATTAATTTCCCTATGTATACAAATGTATTTTATATAACGTAGCCTGGTAACGTAAGGGCATTACAAATATTAACAACGTTATTAAAAAAAATCCTAACCAGAATCGAACCTAGGCTCGTATCGTCGCAAGTAAGCATTTTACCGGCTGCTCTACTAATGCGAACGATACAAATGCTGCAAATTAAGTGCTAATATACTATTGATTGGTTTAAGAGACCATTACTTGCTTTCAGTCATCTGATAACTCTCTTAACTTAGAAATTCAGTTAATAAATTTATTTGTTGGAATTCTTTCAATAACGATTGGTATGAATCTACGATTGGCCCCTTATGCCGCCGGATTTGACCTAAAAGGAGACAGTACATGTAACAAGTTACTCATGTGAATCGCTCTTCAAAACTTTTAACTTTCCACCATCAAGAGTTGCACCATCATTTTTTTTCAAGGGCTGTACATCCCTGCATGAGTTAAAGAGAGTGGACTGAGGCGGAACGCATAGCAGACGGCGGTTAATAAGGGTTTTCCAGTCTTGCAAATACAGGAGTTGTGATATTTCTCTATAGTTTAAATGATATATTTGGCGCTTGATTTTAGTATCTTGCAGTTGCAAAACGGCATATATTTTTTTGGGCACGGTATTGATACATCACAATGCTTCTCTGGAACAATTTTCAAGGTAGGTTTCGGCATGCATTCTTTTGTAAGTGTGAATTTACTTTATTTTCTAAGTTGCAATGATAAATAAAAAAAATGCTTTGATTTCTGTACAGGGTAAACTAAAATTTATATTAGTTGGAAAATGCATTCGAAAATGCACTACTCGTGTGAAGTATAATTCATAGGAGGGGGACGATATGAGATGAAGCCCGTATTACTAAGGGTCTATAATATAGGGATGCCGACTGATCAGTCCTAAACATCTTAACAATGATATATAAAATTAAATGGAACAAAATTAAAGAAATGAGTATGGATAAATTTTGAATTTAATTTTTTGGCTAAAGAAAAACGGCAGAAACTTCGAAAAAAATGAACTGCTCTGCTTTTTATTGGTCCATCACGAACCCACTAGTAGTGACCGAGACGCGAACTCAAAACCTAGAGGTGAAGAGTGATACTCCAAAACTGGGCGTGGCATATTTAGATAAATTCTATCTAACTACACTACGCCACAGTTATAAATACTCCTACTTTCATTAGGGATCACAATATTGAAAATAGTTTTACTTAAACTACGTTTGTTTAAATGAAGATATCGTTTCTATTTCTGCAGCTTCAATTACAGTAATTTATTTTTGAGAATTCACATTCTCAAGCGTAATGAGGAGATATTGTGTAATAACTTTCTTACTCTTAAAACGGTCGGGTTCGAGACGGTAGGGTCAAGTGCTGTATTGGGTTCAGGAACATGCTAAGGACATACCGCCACGTCATTCCATGGTGCCATTAAATACCATTACCTAATGTTATGTTGTATAATATGCAATGATTTTATTAATATACGGAACAATTTATAAAATGTGCTACTATTATAATGTAGAAGCTATATTATGTTATTCATATGTAATGTCACGAGCGATTTCCAAATAATCGATAAATTCATGAGCCATGAAGTGACGAGTGGCATTTGCTAGGACTATTTAAATAATAAAATTATGCTGTTTACTAAAAAATCATGATTTAAATATAGGTACCTGTATTTTAAAATATTTATATATTTAATGTAAACAGCGATGTTTGAAAACAAATCAGAAATTTGAGGTTATGTTCATTCACTGCAACTTGATATATTATTTATTGCCAAGCAGGATCGCAATACTGTAAGAATGCACCGCGGTGGAAAAATAATGAAATGTATATTATAATCAACATTATACTTTATAGGACTTTTTTTCTAATCGTACATCCCTGCATGAGTTAAGGAGAGTGGAGTGAGGCGGGATGCAGCACGGACGGCGGGTAGTAATGGTTTTGCAATCTGCCAATACAGGAGTTGTATTATTTCCCTATAGTTTATTTAGAGATTGGCGCATGATTTAAGTATCCTGGGCTTGTGAACGTTATATATATATATATATATATATACATTTTTTGTGGCAACGTATTCGTACATCACAACCTGAAATAAATTTTTAGGTACGTATCTGCATGCAATGATTAACAGTTCTTATGTAAGTGTGAATTTAACAGCTACTTACTTTATTTTCTAAACTGCAATGAAAAATAAAAAAAAATGCTTTAATTTCTGTACAGGGTAAACTACAATTTGTATCACATGGAAAATATATTAGTAAACCCAATACTCATGTCTGGTGTAATTCTAGTGGGGGACGATATGATTATTATTAAATGTATATGATATAGAGATGCCGGCTGACCAGTCCTATACATCGTAAAAGTGATAAATGAAATTAAAAGGAACAAAATTAAAAACGTGAGTATGGATAAATTGTAGAATTTAGTTCTTGGCTAAAGAAAACCAGGAGAAACTTCGAAAAAATGAACTGTTCTCTTTTCGATTGGTCCATCACAAACCCACCAGTAGCGACCAAGACGCGAACTCAGAACCTACGGGTGAAGAATGAGCCTTTATCGGATGGTAATCCAAAAGAGAAAGTAGAGTAAATGGATAGAATCCACTTACGCCACGTTCGTTCAATATAATTAGGGACTACAATATTGACATTAATTACATGCTTTACATTAGCTTGACCCGAAGATCGAGGGTTCAAGTCCAGGTGGGATCAGGAGTTTTAACTGACTCAAACCTTCTGGTGGCACCATGGCCCTGGGGTCGACACAGCCTCTAACTGAAATGAGTACCAGATGCTTGTTCTGGGGGTAAAGGCGGCCGTCACGCAGGACTGACAATTTTGCTGACATCAAGTGCCGATTGTCTAGAAAAAGTGAGAGGCTTAACATCCTACTACAACAAGGTCCTCCCGAGGCCTGTAGAGGGAACACTTTACTTTTAATTTTACTTTACTTTACTTTACATTAGCTTGACATGTATCTATCTATGTTACGGAATCTTCAACGCGATTTTCACCCACTTAAAATCATTGGATCTACTTGAAACTTTGTAAAAGACTAATGACCAATGACAATGCAATAATTTCATATTTGTTACAAAACAATTCTGTCTAAGATTCATCAGAAAATCAAAAAAGTGTCTGTGTAATTATGTAACGGAATCTTTCAACACGATTTTCACCCACTTAAAATCATTGGATCAATTTGAAACTTTGTATACTTGTAAAGGACTAATGCCAATACAATAATTTCATAAACGTTTCCAAAATCCTGGTCAGAATCATCAGAAAATAAAAAAAATGTTTTTGTAATTATGTAACGGAATTTTTCAACACGATTTTCACCCACTTAAAATCATTGGATCGACTTGAAACTGTGTATACTTGTAAAGGACCAATGACAATACAATAATTTCATAAATGTTTTCTAAAATCCTGGTCACAATCATCAGAAAAACAAAAAAAAATAAAATAAAAACTGGCATAATACGTTGCGGACTTATCAACTTTTTAGTCAATCGTTATAAGAGCTCGGTTGGTAGGCAGTAGTTGTATATAATTTCAGTAATCCATAGGTCGCTGGTTCAAATCCGGCCCGGAGTTTTTTTAGAAGAGTATTACTTTTAGCTCATACCCATTACTCATGTCTGGTGTAATTTAAGGGGGAGTGCGATATGAGTTTAAGCTTTTATTATTAAAGATCTATGATATAGGGATGCTGGCTGACTACTCCTAAACATCGTAATGTGATACATTAAATTAAAAGGAACAAAATTAAAGACATGAGTATGGATAAATTGTAGAATTTAGTTTTTGGCTAAAGAAAAACAGGAGAAACTTCGAAAAAAATTAACTGTTCTCTTTTCGGTTGCTCCATCACGAACCCACCAGTAGTGACCGAGACGCGAACGTAGAACCTACGGGTGAAGAATGTGTGTTTATCGGATTGTATTCCAAAACAGGAAGTTGATAGACTCTATCCACTTACGCCACGTTCCTTGAATTTAATTAGAGATTATAATATTGACATTAATTTTACTTAATGTAGGCTTGTTTAAATGAAGGTTTGGGTTCTATTTCTTCAGCGTCAATATCATAATTACAGTAATTTATTTCTGAGATTTCACACAATTACAAAGGTTCAATACTAATAAAGTTCTGCTAAAATTCCATTGAGGTTATAGTCACGTTATAAAAATTATATTATTAAATTATAACATAAAATATATTGTAATTGGATTATCCCCAACTAATAAACATTTAAAACACTGCACTATTTTCGGAACCATTGCCATCTACAGTTCAAAATTATCTTGTTGAGTAGCAGAACAACATTCTACTGAAGATGGGTCTGGTCTTGAAAGAACTGCAGTGTTTTAAACTTTTATTAGTTGAGAATACTGTAATTACAAGGTTATTAATTTTAAATTTCGTTTTATAATGTTTATATTGTAACTGTTCTTAGGAAAATGTTTGAATCATAGAGAGGTTAGCAGATAGGTCAATGGAGAAAACTACTTAACATATATGATAAGAATAGTTAAGTCTCGTAGACTGCGATGGGTAGGATGTGTGGCACGAATGGGTAATGAAAGAGGTGCATGGAAACTACTTGTAGGAAAACCAGAGGGAAAACGTCCATTTGTAGACTAAGAATGAGGTGAGAGAATAACATTAACCATGATTTGAGCGAAGTAGATTATACAGGGGATCATTGGAAAACATTAGCTGAGGATATGGATGTATGGAGAGCTTATTTCCGCACGACCTTGAACCTACGGGTTCGATAGAGCCAGTGAGAGAGTTTGATAACTGTTAAAACTATAGCCTGCGTTAGTCTATTGGTTATGTTCCTTGTCTATTGTCATGAGAGTGTTGCTGAGGTCGACGGATTTTAAGGATGAAAAAATCCAAGATACATGTCCTCGTGTGGAGACTTTAAGCTGTGGGTCCGAAGTCTGAAGATTTGCAGACACGTAAAAGAACCGTAAGTCTGAATAAAAAAGGTTTCTGTGCAAAATTTAGCCGATTTCCATCGGTCCAAGTAATGGCTTACTTGTCTACAAGATGTTATAATGAGGCGATGTGCAAACCACATGCCACTCGTTGACATCTGTAGGTAAATAAGCAGCGAATGCAGCGCAGGATATAGTATATGCATTTTATGAATTTGATCTGAAGTTTGGTAACTGAATTGTTATGATTAAGAAACTCCCGCCAGGGAGCATCCGTGTCCCCACGTGAGACGTATATAATTTCTTCAGGGGATATAATTTGAGTTTGAACTGCTCTTTCGAGATGAACAATGTATATACTTTTATAATATTTAGAATATGCTGTTATACTCGTATGCCTGTGAAACTTGTTCCTGTCAAAAAGTGATGTAATGAGACTCACATCAATAGAAATGTGCCTATGGAGGCAATGCTAAATAGACAGGAAGGAAAATGAATTAAAATAATAAAATAGACCAAAAATCGTTAAAATCAGAGGTAAAAAAAATATTTTCTGGCCACATACTCTTTCACAATAATTTCCTTAAAACAATTTTTGAAGATAAAATTTTCGAAGAATTAGAAAAAGACCAAGGAATACAATTATGGAAGATGTAACAGAAATCTTAAGATGCCAGGACTATCTAAAATGAAAAGCATAGCTAATAGAAGTGAAGAATGATTTCACTAGTATGACATTAAGTTTAAAAGACGAAGAAGGAGAAAAAGCAAGAGAAGGAGAAGAAGAAGAAAAAGAAGTTGGGAAGAAGGAAAAAAGAGAAGGAGAAAAGGAGAAATAAGGAGAAGGATAAAAAGACAAAGAGAAGAAAAGAGAAGAAGGAGAAGAAGAAAGAGAAAAGTAGAAGGAGAAGAAGGAGAAGCATCAGAGGGATAGGAAGAAGAAAGATATAAATAAGGAAAATGATAAGAAGGCGAATAAGAAAAAAGAGCAGAAGGAAATGATAAAGAAGGAGAAGAAAAGAAGGAGAATAAATAGGAGAAGATAAAGAAGGGGAAGAGGAGAAGAAGAAAAAGCAGAAGAAGAAGGGGAAAAATAGAATAAGAAGGAGAAGAAGAAAAAAGAAAGGAGAAGTAGAATAAGTACCAGAAGGAGAAGGATAAGAAGAAAGAGAAGAAGAAGAAAAAGGAGAAGGGGAAGAGGGAGAAGGAGATAAAATAAGGAAAAGAGAAGAATGAAAAGAAAAAGGAGAAGGAGAAAATGATAAGTCGAGGAAGAAGAAGAAGAAGAAGAAGAAGAAAGATGGAGATGAAGAAAAAGTATAATAAGGAGAAGGGGAATAAGGAGAAGGGGATGAAGGAGAAGGAGAAAAATGAAGGAAAACGAGTAGTAGAAGAAGAAGGAGAAACATATAAGAAGGAGAAGAATAAGCAAGAGGAGAAGGTAGAGAAGAATAAGGAGAAGTTTAAGTGGAATGTGGAGAATAATAATAATAATAATAATAATGATAATAATGAATATGTTTATGATAAGTCTCTTCAGGGGATATAATTTGAGTTTTGTAATAATGTGGATGTTTTCAGAGGTGAATATCTATTTTCAGCGCTGTTGATAGATAAAGGGTACTAATATTTGATTCCGTTGAAATGAGCTTTTTCGATAACATCACGAAAACACAAAAGCTCCATATAAACAGTATAACTACAGACGCATATGTATAGCTAGTAGAAATGATAAAGAAATCCCGGATATTGGAAAGTTGGGTCGACCCATTTACAAAAGGAATCACAATAGCAAGTCTCAGTGGAGTAGAATCAAATCCGCTCTCTAAGTTTGCACACAAATCACAATAATAATAGGAGAGACATCTGTATAAATATTCTACGTGCATCAAACACCAGGCATATCACTTTTAATACTGAAATATCTCCACTTTCTATGTCAGTGAGACATAGACTTTCTTCTCGACAGAAAATATGCATAAAATACTCTAATATAGAGCTAAATCTCGAGTAACAAGTGAAGAAATGGGATATTATAAGTAATTTTACCCTCCCTTGTCCTGAAGTGGAATAAACATTGATGTTTGTGTTTACTGGATGTTTTCAGAGAAATTTAACTTAAATTTGAAAACATAAACTGTATTTTGGGATCGTAATTTAAGAGACTTTATATGAACTCAAAACTGATTTTGGTATTACATATAATATATTAGAGATAACGTATGGGCCTTTATCACGAGCCACAGAGCTCATGTTTGGGGGCTGTTGTAGTGTGCATTTGGTGTCCAGCATGTGTAGAGTGATTAGTAATTCTATCCATTAGATGTAGGCCTATACTTCGTCGAGCCGGCAGGTCCGTCCTTTATAATCGTGCGCTTTTCGAGCCAAAGCATGAAGCTCAAGGCTAGAGAAATGCTTTGATATTATTATTCGGCTTGTCTCACTCTCATTATTTTATGAAACGATTGTTGATGAAATTGATATCATTATTTAAGTTAATGTGGAACAAAATAAATAATACTTTATTGACTTTATAGTGATTATATTAGCTTTCTCGATTGTACATTGGTATACAGTATATTGGTTTAGTTTGATTAATTGAAATAATTACCACTATATATTCCATAAAATATTTATAAGATTATATTGCAGGAAAGCTTCAATTTTAATATATTTCATTTAGCGCATTGTTTTCTTCATAATATTATTCTATAATACTTTATTTATTTACTTAGGCCTGCTTCATACGTATGCCAAATTTATGATTCTTTAAGATTTATTATTATAATTATATACTTATCAATGTATTCCCTAAACCGTATATTAAAATTATATCTCGTGTTTTCATAGGTGTACTGTAAATGACATGCCTGTAGACCTAGGATAAAGGGTTCTACGTATGTTAATAATATGACATTTTAAACGTTATGTTAATATAGTTTGGATCTATAGATCCATTTGAATATAATCATTAAAGGAAGTGATCTAACCTTAAAGGATTACCAGACACCAAAATTAAAACACATTAAGAATTAATTAACTCTGAGATTTACATAAGCAAATTCTTTCACAAAGATACCGAAATTAATGTAGGATAAAAAATTGATTATAAAAAATATTCCCCTGAATGAAATAAAACATTCCATAATTATATTATATACGATACTTCCATCTTATATATATATATATATATATATATATATATATATATATATATATAAGATGGAAGTATCGTATATATATATTTTATCTTACTTCTATTCCTTAAATGTATACAATATTACTCACTGACGACAAAATTGATACATGTTACTATCAAGTAAGATAAACACTAGTAAAATGGGTATTTTTTTATTATTTCATTATTAGTTTATTATATGTTTGTTATTTTATTATTTATTTATTATTATTTAACAACTATAATAGAAAATATTTAGAAGAAATCCTAAATATACATGGATGTTTTATGTAATTATATTCTTATACCATAATGTTATAACATGTAGAACAAGAAAAGTATTTTCGTATTCAACAAAAAAATTAAGTTCAAACTTTGTAAGCAATTTTGTAATAGGCCTATATATTAAACTCTCCTTATTTTAATAATTATGTGTAGAAATAGATTTTATTTATGTAACATCTGTTATTTAATTTACTACTTTTTTCATGCCGATTTTCATTGTTTACTATTATTTTCATTAAAATTGCTTTAAGTAATATATTTTTATGTATTTAGTAATAACTACCTGTGCAAATTTACACTGCATTAAACAGAATAATTCAATGGCACACTTTTCATATCGAAAATAAACTACAGGTTTTTGAGTACGAGAAAATAAGAAAAGTCTGTAATAAATTGGTATTACAGTTATGAAACAAATGTATAAAACATATTTACTGAAGCGTGATGCCTTAGATACGTATAAATACAAATAAAATAACACATATATCACATAAGTACTTTAATTATGATTCCATCCTCTTTCTCTAGGCAGTTTTTTTAAGCAGCTGATGCTGCTGCTTACGTCACCAAGCGAAGGTTTCGGCCTGTGAGGCTCGAGCCATAAGGCCTGAAGTGTTTTACAAGCCGCTCGACCCGTATTACTCTGTTTCAATCAAAATCTTACGGACTGCCGTAATTCGGCTCGCAATCGATCTATTAACTAAAGTGATCCCACAACAGGCCTCAGGAGGCCCTTGGGATAGTAGGAGGTTAAGGCTCCCACTTTTTCTAGACAATCGGCACTTTATGTCAGCCGGGTTGTCAGCCTTGCGTGACGGCCGCCTTTATCCCAGAACAAGCGTCTGGTACTCATTTTCATTAGAGGCTGAGTCGACCCCAGGGCCATAGTGCCGCCAGAAGGTTTGGGTCAGTTTAAAAATCCTGACCCCAACGGGACTTGAACCCTCGACCTTCCGGCTTGTAGCGCAGTGCCTTAACCACTACGCTACGGCGTGCCCCCATCGATCCATTATGTATATATATATATATATATATATATATATATATATATATATACATAGTATGAAGTTTTATGAGATATCATAAGTAATGCCACGAGTGATTTCCAAATTATCCATAAATTCACGACTCACGAATTGAGGAGTGAATTTATATAGAGAATTTGGAAATCAAGAGTGGCATTTGTTAGGACAATTTAGCGAATTAAATTAAGCTGTTTACACACAAATCATTATTTAAATATAGGTATTTAAAATATTTTTATATTTAATTTAAACGCCGATGATTGTAAACAAATGAGAAGCGATATGATTCGTTTGTTCATCATTGCAACCATATTTATTGCCAAATAGAATGGCAATATTGTAGTAGTAGTAGTAGTAGGATTTTATTAGACAAAAAGTAAGATATTTACAATATTATTTACAAATATGGGTCGCACGGGCAGTAAGCCGTACGTGCTGTTGACAGCCCGTTACAATAAAGTAATAATTGCTACTAGTGTGAAGAAAAATAAACAACAACAAAAAAAAACAATAACATTACAATTACATAAAGAAAACGCAATAATATTACAATTAAATAATAACATAATAGCATTATACACTAAAAAAGCAATAACATTACAATTACATAAACAAAACACAGTAATATTACAATTAAATAATAACACAATAGCATTATACACTAAAAAAACATTAACATTACAATTACATAAAGAAAACACATTAATATTACAATTAAATAATAACACAATAGCATTATACACTAATTAATTTATTTATATAATTGTTAAGAATTAATGGTATTGCATTTTGATAACATGAATGAGTGTTGTCCTTATTTTCCGCGTTTTGTCCAGAAATTTACCGAGGTTTATTCAATTTTCTGGATTTACCAATAACTCGTAACATGCGAATCTTTCCCGATTTGAATTTAGAAATCTTTCCGGTAATAACTGACGTCTCCAATATTCTAAATCATTACATTTTCCTAATATATGTATCTCATCTTCACAGTTCCCGCACATTGGACATATTCGCATATCGTGATCGTCGCTAATTTTTAGAAATTTCCATGCCCCTAGCCTAAACCAAGCAAGCCCTGATCTCTCTTTAAATCCTAGGTTGAGTATATACGATTCTTTTCCCCAGACGTGTTTTAGGTCTCTTTGTAAACACAGTGAGCGTTTTCCTGTACATTCGGCGAAAGTATCTTGTTGGTTTATATCTAAGTACCTCCTCCTTATTTTTCTCCACACGTTCTTGCGATTTTCAGTCCCTTTTTCCCATATCCAGCCCATCCCAATCTTTTGGAGTTCTCTCCTAACCTCGTCTGCCCAAAATTTAACATCTATGTTTTTAATTTGGTGGTCGTAACAAATTGCTCTAAGCATTGTTTGTTCACCTTGGATTACTCGCAACCAGTATTTGAGTACACGAATTTTACAGTTTATGTCGTCCTGGAATGACCCAAATTCATATAGAATTCCACAGTTAGAAACGGCCTTACTAAGTCCTGTAATATATTTTAGAAAATGCGTATATACCTTATTTAGTATTTCCGTTCTTTGGAAACCCCAAATCTCACTACCATAGTGCATTACTGGCCTGACCATCGCTCCATACATTTTTTCTAATGTGCTGACTGGAATATCAGGCACTCGACCCAGAATACCGAGTACACTGTTAAGTTGTCCCCTCCCTTTAAATAATGCTATATCAATATGTTTTTTCCACTTCCCGTTCATTTTCAACGTCGTACCAAGATATTCAAAATGTTTCACGTTTTGAAGTACTTGATCTTTGTATTTCCATTCCTCTGCTCTACCATAAACCGTCCCATTTTTAAAGGTCATTGTTTTTGTCTTACTAACATTTACAGTCAATCCCCAATTCCTACAGTATATTTCCAGTAGGTCAAGACCTCTTTGCAATCCCTTGATTGTCTTGGAACAGATAATTAAATCATCTGCATACAACAGGACTGGGACTTTAACATTTCTTATCTCCGGAGCCTCAATTTCTCCTTCTAGCATTACGTCTACAATATCATCAACGAATAGATTAAATAGCATTGGTGATAAAATGCAACCTTGTCTCACTCCTCGATTGGCTTCACTGCTCTCTGTAATGTGCCCTTGGTCTACTTTTATACAAAATTTAACATATTTATAAATTGACATTAAGGCATGTATCATTTTATGAGACAATCCTTTCCGATTTAATTTTTCCCAAAGTGCGCTTCGGTCCACAGTATCAAATGCCATCTTAAAATCAATGAATGCACAAAATAATTTACCCCCCTTCATTTTCAGATTGTCATCAATTAATGTTCTCAGAACAAATACGTTGTCCACCGTGGAGTACCCTTCTCTAAAACCTGCCTGATATTTTGAGAGCCTATTGTTCTCTTTAGCCCATTGTCTTATTCGTTCGTAAAGTACTTTACAATATATTTTTCCGAACACTGACAAGAGACAAATTCCCCTGTAACTTTCTGGTATCTGTGCCCCACCTTTCCCTTTGTATAGCGGTTGGATGACACCTGTCGCCCAGGCTTCCGGATAATCTCCTCCATTAAAAAGTTTGTTGAACGCAGTTTTCAAAACGTCTAATAATTTATTGGATGATATCATATTTTTCAAGAATTCCCCTGGTATTCCATCAATTCCAGGTGCTTTACCATTCTTTAAACATTTAATGGAAAGAAACCACTTCATTTTTCGAAATATCCTGATCCAGTAATTGAATATGAATTGGGTCAGGGATCTCAACTATATTTCCTTGATTATATCTTAACCTCTCATTTCCCAGCACCCTATCAAAGTAACTTCTCCATTCCCCGGGCGTTATTCTTGTCCGAATTATGGACTTTACTTTGAGTTCCCTTATCGCTTTCCATATGTCCGCAATGTTCCCACTTTCAGTCGCGACTCTCATTTCTTCGGATTTCTTATTTTGCCATGCTAGTTTTGTTTCTCCCAATAATTCTTTATATTCCTTTCTCTCTTGCGCATAATTTTTTTCTGCTTTCATCTGTGCTTTCTTTTCTAAACTTTAAAAGACTACTTTCGACAAACTTCTTCTTCTTTCTACATGCATTATTGTACCACCCTTTGTCCTTCTGGTTCATTGCGCATTTAACCTTGAATTTTTCCCCTGCTTTTTGAAAAGATTCTGTCAAAGTTTTAATAATTTCCTCCCCGCTAAGATCATTTAATTGCAGATCCTGTATTAGCGTTTCCAAACTCCTGATAAATTCTTCTCTCCGATCCTCGATCCACCTGAAACGTGTAATTGGCCGCAATATTGTTGCCACCTCATCATTAACTGTCTCACTAATACCTTTCATATTTAAAATAAGTTTGTTTGGGAAGTGGTGTGATTCGATTCTGGAAACTATACAGAAATTACTTAGGACTGGAATCATGTCTTGTGTGCATATTGAATAATCGATTACGCTACCTCCATTTTTATTAATAAATGTCAGTTCTCCATTTTTATCTTCCCCATATTTCCCATTCAGAATTTCAAGTTCAAATGCATCGCAAAAAGCTAACAATTGGTTTCCTTCTGAATTTAAAATCTTATCTTTGCTTCTCCTACCCTCACCTCGTGTTTCATTATCATCTGATTTTATAGTGATATTTTCCTCCCCAATCCTACAGTTAAAGTCCCCTAAAATTATTATTCCCGCTTCCGGAAACCTATCTTTTATTTCTGCCAACGAGTCAGACAATTCAACGAAAAAATTTGGATTGGCATACCTGGAATTTAGTGGTTGGCGGTAAATAGACAACAGACACATTTCTGCTCTTCCTGTATGGTAATATATACAAATTGCCTCTTTTAAAGCAATATTTACCTTTTTAATATATGGGTCTAAGTTAGCTTTATATAAAATGGCACACCGCCTGGATATCTACCTCTTTTCCCTCTGGTTTCATTACCCTTAAAATAACCTTTCATATTACATAGATTTACGCATTCATTGGCTTTTAACCATGTTTCACCTAGAGCTAATATATCAAAAGTCTCAATAAACTCTACACATATGTCCATTGAAAGTTTTTGTTTTAACCCTTCGATATTCCATGAACCGACTGTCAACAAACCCTATTGTGTTCCCTTGTCATTAGTCTTACCTGTATTTTTCGAACTTCCCCCTCTCAATAGTTCCTTTTCTGCGGGTAAATTCAGCAGTCTTAGTGATTTTCTTGTTTGAGTTCTTGTGTCCGCCGGTCGTTCACCTCTTAGAGGTGGGGTATGCTGTTTGCGTTCGGCCGTTTTGTGCTGTATGTTTACTGGATTCCTCGGAGTTAGTATCGTAGTGCTCACTCTCTCTTTCTCTCGTGTAGAATTTTCTCCCTCCTCTGCTCTAAGGAGACCACCTGCTGTTGAAGCGTCCCCTGTAGGTTTTGGGGGACTCTCTGTCAATGACCTCTTCAAATTCATTTTCAGGGTTGTCCATATTTTGTAGTTGTTCCCTGCTCCAGATTCGTCCATTTATAATCAATTTATTAAATTGCAGGATTGCATGGCAGCCCTGCCTCCTCGCCTCGAGCATGTGTCGCTTAAGAAAGTCCCTTTCGCGGCGCACCTTCTCACTAAAGTCTTCGGCAATATTGATACCGGTCCCTTTAAGATATTTACTGTCTCTAAGGATCCAACATTTTATTTTGTAGTGTGATAATTTGCATACAATCGGTCTCTTTCCACTATTCCAACGACCTACTCTGTGCGCTCTTTCAATATCACTGTCCACCAAATCAATCCCGATTTGCGCCACTACTCTTTTAACTATATGTTCAGTTTCCTCCCAGCTCTCCCTGTCTTCTTCATGCACTCCATATATCACAATATTATTACGGCGACTCTGGTTTTCAAGACAGTCTAATTTAGATTCCAGCCATTTCAATCTGTCCTCCATCTAATGCATGTTCGTCGCAATATCATGAATTTTTTTCCCTCACGTTGCACTTTTCAAACCCCTCTTTCACTTCAATTGACAATGTGTCAATCAGCTTTCTAACTTCTTCCATAATGCTTTGTCCCCTGCACACTTCAACCACTCTAACAAAAACACGTCCGCTCTTCTCGACGGCCTGCTTGGAATCTACCGCAATATTGTAATAATGCACCCTAATACAATACAGGGGCACTAGAGATAGTAACGCGGGAATTAGATAAATCGCCTTTGGATGTAGTCGCTTTACAGGAAGTTAGGTGGTCAGGAGAAGGTAGTCAGGAATCAAGAAGATTTGCATTATACTACGGGGTGCAGAAAGACCTGCATTTGTTACTGGTTTTTTAGTCAGAAGGAGGATCCTCTCCGCTATCCGAGATATTAAGTTTCTTAGTGATAGGATATCATACATAATTCTAAAGGGTAAACAACATTATTTTATAATTGTAAATGTACATGCCCCCACAGAAGATAAAGATGTCAAGATCAAGGATGAATTCCATGAAGAATTGGAATGTTTATTTTACAGCCTTTCACGATATCATATGAACATTGTCTAAGGATATTATAATGCAAAAGTGGGGTGGGAAGATATATTCAAACCAACAATAGGCAAATTCAGTCTTCATGAAGATGATAACGAAAATGGGGTTAGATTAGTCACCTTCGCCAAATCAAAGAATCTCATTGTTAAGAACACAACATTTCAGCATAAGGATATTCATAAATACACCTGGACATCCTCTCCAGATGGCGGAACTCGGAACCAGATAGATCATGTATTAGTGGACAAACGCTGGCACTGTAGCATGATCGATGTCAAATCAGTTAGAGGGACAGACTGCAATTCGGAACATCATCTGGTCAGGGTGAAAATCAGACAACGGCTATCGCTTATGAGAGGAACAAACGCTAAAGATGATTCTGTAAAATTTGAATTAAAAAACTTGAAAAATGATGAAATGAGGCAAAAATATCGAATAAAAATTGCTAATAGATTAGAAGCACTGGAATCTTCAGATGACAATGTGGCAAACGAAGACGAAACTGGTATAAATAAAGAATGGGAGGCTATAAGAGATACTATTAAATTGTCAGCATCAGAAAGAATTGGTTCTTTAAAAAAGAGGCAAAACAAGAAATGGTTTGAAGAGGAATATGCCGACATTGTAAAGAAAAGAAAGCTAGTAAAAATGAAATGGTTACACGAGCCTAATGAGAGAAATTCAGAGCAATTGAGTAGTATCAGACGGGAAACCACCAAGTTACTAAAGAGTAAAAGAGGGAATATTTGAGAGAGAAGATTAATGATCTTGAAATGAACGCAAAAAATAGGAACATTAGAGAATTACATCAGGGAATTAGTATAGAAAAAGAAAGGGTTTCAGGCTAGAACAAATATGATTCGAAATGAAAATGGGGATATGATTGCAGATCCCAGGAGTATATTAAATACATGGAAAAGTTACTTTAATCAGCTATTAAATGTAGGCCTACATACAGAACAGGACATTGAGGAGGATAATTTACAGACAGCAGAAATGCTAGTCACAGAACCAAGTGCATTACAGGTTGAAATGGCGATTGAAAAATTGAAGATGTATAAAGCATCAGATTCAGATGAAATCCCAGCAGAACTGATAAAAAGAGGGGGAGAAAAATTGATGAACAAAATTCGCTGGTTGTTTAGTATGATTTGGAAAAAAGAAGCTCTTCCAGATGAATGGAAATAATCAATTTTCGTACCAATTTATAAGAAACGTGATAAAACTGATTGCAACAACTACAGGGTCATCTGTATACTTTCAACTTCGAACAAATTTTAACAAGTATATTAGTCAGCAGACTTACTCCCTATATTGATGACATTCTAGGATATCATCAATGTGGATTTAGAAAAAACAGGTCTACAACAGATCAGATATTTTGTATAAGACAGATTTTTGAAAAGAAATGGGAATATAATGGTACTGCTCATCAACTATACGTAGACTTCAAAAAAGCATATGATTCAATTAAGAGGGAGAAGTTATATAGTATCCTGCTGGAGTTCGGATTTCCTAAAAAGTTAGTTAGACTTATACGAATTTGTCTAAATAGCACAAAGAGTAGGGTGCGTGTAGGCAAATAGTTTCCGGACACTTTTGAAATCCAGAATGTGTTGAAGCAAGGAGATGCACTATCTCCTCTACTATTTAATTTTGTACTAGAGCATACCATTAAATCTTTAGAGAAGGAGGAAGGCTTACAACTCAATGGTATTAATAAGCTGTTAGTTTATGCTGATGATGTAGTACTATTGGCCGATAGCGAGGTGATATTAAAGGACACCACACACACACTATTGAGTAACACTAAGAAATTAGGACTGGAAGTAAATATCAATAAAATTAAATATATGGTCACACGTAGAAATACATTATATACTGGAAATGGATAGCTAATGACAAATGAGGGAAATTTTGAGGAAGTGGCTGAATTCAAATACCCAGGAACAATAATCACAAAGAGGAATGAGATGCACAAGAAATTAAACATAGGCTCAATTCTGGAAATGCGTGCTATTATGCATTGCAGAGACTCTTGATGTCCAACTCCTTTCAAAAAACGTTAAACTGAAAATATATAAAACTCTTATTTTACCAGTTATATTATATGGGTGCGAAACATCGAGTCTTACTTTAAGGGAGGAAAGGATATTACAATTATTTGAGAATAAAGTACTTAGGAAAATTTTTGGACCAAAGAGAGATGAACAGACAGGTGAATGGAGAAGCCTTCATAACAATGAACTACATGGACTTTATAGGAAGCCAGATATAAAAAGAAAAGTCAAGTCTCGTAGATTGCGATCGGCAGGACATGAGGGAAAACGCCCAGTTGGTAGACCAACAATGAAGTGGGAGAATAACGTTAACTATGATTTGAGGGAAGTAGATTATACAGGGAATGATTGGAAAGCATTAGCTCAGGATAGGGATATATTGAGAGCTTATGTCCGCGCGGCCATGAACCTACGGGTTCGATAGTGCCAGTGATAAGTAAATAAGTATATAATTTTATTTAAAACTATAAGTTACATTCCTTTTTAATTATTTTTTTTATTATATTGGCACGCGCTATCATGAGTTCAGTTTTCATGTATTTTTATCATATTAAAACATCAGGATGATGAGAATAAAGTACTTAGGAAAATATTTGGACCATTGAGAGATGAACAGACAGGTGAATGGAGAAGACTTACATAACAATGAACTACATGGGCTTTGTGGGAAGCCAGATATAATAAGAACAGTTAAGTCCCGTAGACTGCAATGGGCAGGACATGTTGCACGTATGGGGAATGAAAGACTTGCATGGAAGCTTCTTATAGGAACGTCAGAGGGAAAACGCCCAGTTGGTAGACCAAGAATGAGGTGGGAGAATAACATTAACTATGATTTGAGGGAAAATGTTTGGAAAGCATTAGCTCAAGATTGGGATATATGGAGAGCTTATGCCCACGCGGCCATGAACCTACTGATTCGATAGTGCCAGTAAGTAAGTAAGTAAGTAGGTAAGTAAGTGGAGAAAAAATTAAACACATCTTTACAGATTTTTAATTCATTTCTGATTTCCTAATATGTAAATATATCAATTATATTTTTCTGCAACGTTAAAACCTGGGAAATAACACGTTTAAGAAAGTGCAAACAGTGTTTTTGTGGTATAATCAATAGCTACGAATGTTTTTCTATTATATCTCGCAAGCAGAATCTGTTTACATTCGTGCACAATATATACAATCTGGAAGCCACTTGATAAAATGAAAGCGATAAAATGAAAGTGATAAAATCAAAGTGAAAAAGACTGTGATTGGTTGTAAATCAAAATTCATTAAAATGTGATTAATCATTGACTGTCATTTGGGGCATTAGTTAAATAGTTAAGTAAAATGTATTGGATTCTTACGAAAACAAATAGGGAAACTTATATGATGAGGGTTGAGTGTGTTTCTTTATATTCCATTCCGGCGGCTCGGGCTCAATTCTTGGCTGGATAGAGGATTTTACATCTCCACATTGAGCATGGATGGATATGTGCTATCCTGTTCCCTCTTCGGTTATGGCCCAGAATATATATAGTAATAAGTTATATAGTAATGGGTGTGTACACTTAGGCCTACTGCAGGCAATCGGCCAAGATAATTTTCCTTGCAGGCTCCACATACAGTAGGAAGGTAGATAAAATAATTAAAAAGATGTTTCCAGTCATTTTTAGTCATGTCATTTGATAATCTATAATTCAAATATATAAATATTGCAGGTCTGTAATGGTAGGAATATATTTTATATAAGGCAAACTGAATATTTGTGGTACATTTTTATATTAAGGTACCGGCATCGTCTGCCAACCGTACCCCATCTCCTGGGAAAATTCTCTGAGCAGATGGAAATATTAAAAATTCTCAATTTAACATTATATCCATGAAGTAAAGTCTACGTTTACGTATACCCCACATGAATAATTAAAAGAAAACTGCTCCTTCTTTATTTGAAACAATTATTAGGATCACTTTTCTGTCACATAAACCAAGTGACTAATTAGTGAGTGCATCTTGAATGCCATCCTCTCACTTTACCGACCACCGACACTTTTTTAGTCCTGCATACCAATGGAATGTTCATGCTTTTCCGCCCACTCACCAGTACAAGGTGCTATAGTGATCGCTATGCCAGTTCAAACGTATTAATCTTGCACGGTGATAAGCTTCTAAATGATATTTTAACATGGTCAAGTAAAGTGTGCACCTGTAACTACCAGGATTTCTAATGAATACATAAGTAGTAGGGAGACTTAGTGTTTTCATTCTTCGTCGTATTATGGCAGATTTACGCTTCCCTTAACTTACTCAGAGTATTAAGGTATTATCAATATTGTTAAAACTCAACAAATATTAAATTTGTAGTGATTAATAATTTAATTTGTTTCTCGAATTCATTTTATTTTGTGGCACTTAATCATCTTAAATCATATTATGTCAAGGATCATTGATTTGGTCATTTAGGCTGTGAAATCATCTGCTCACTATATATTGACTGAAATAATTGTTAAATAATTCATATCAAATAAAAATATTCAACTATATACAACTCGATATTTGTTTTCACGGCTGAGGAAACTAGTAAAACAATGCCAGGTTAGCTAATCTGTATATTCGTTCGGGAGGTCCAGAGTTAGTTTCTCAAAAGGTAACCAATAAAATTAATTCAGGTTTCAAGCGATTAACAATCATTACGAGTTACTGAAATTTTATAAATTATTTTAATTAATTGTATTATCCAGAAATATAAATTGTTTTAAGGACCAAACTCAAAATCGAGCATGGAAAGAAGCAAACGTCTGTCCCAGACTGCCCAAGAAAAGAAGCAATTGCAAACTTCATAATGGTAACTCGCCATGATTTCCTGACCCAACACCTACACTGATTAACACCTATAGTAGTCCTCACTGGAATCATTATGAACTTATCAACATCAATCTGTCTGCCCTAATTTGAAGTGTGAAAGTTTAGTCAACAAGTATTGGGAGGGAGAAAATAATATGAGTGGATGAAAACCATTACATTCTTCATTCTATGATACAGATTTAGTTACATAATATATCAGTGATTAACAATTTTATCGTGTTTTTATAATATCTGTAGTATATCGGATAGCATTTCTGATTAGCATTCTGAGTGCTCCGGATTCGATTTTAGCCAAAACATAGTATTTGTTCCTTATGTCGATATCAAACGGTATCCACCTAGCTTCAAGGACAACTTGAATTGTGAAATAAGGGCAGAGGTAAATAGGACTGAAGTAAGTTTGAAGGATTGAGTCACTATACATTAACCCGTGTACTCTTCTGTTTGTCAGTGGCTGCAACAATTTTGTCAGTTTTTGCTCCTTGAATCTGTTCCATCACTAATTCATTTACTTATTTCAACGGCGTTAAGTAACAACCGGCTATGCGCCATTATGTAAGTTCCGAGAAAAATGCGTTTAAAGTTTTTTTTTTACATTTTATCTCTAGCAAGAGTTATTTAATTATGTCTGCCTTGATAATAATTCATAAGACTATATAACTCATGCCCCAAATGGGAGTCAATGACCGATCACATTTCAATGATTTTTTATTTACAACCAATCACAGTCGTGTTTCGCCTAAAATTTACCAACTAAAGTTTATTATAATAAAGAAAGCACCTCCTTTTTAACATTCTGATTAGGTCATATCATTATTTTGCAGTGATTGACTCTCTAAGAAATACGGCTACCAGATTGTATATATAGTGCATCAATGTCACCACGTAGCGCATACGAGAGATAATATAAAAAATTGTAACAATTGATTATACCACAAAATAAGGAAACCACTGTTTGCACTTTCTTAAACTAATTATTTTCCAGGAAATGACGCAGAAAAATGTAATTGACATTTTTACATCATAGGACATCATAAATGAATTAATACCTATAACGTTGGTTATAAATTTCTCCACTAGGGTGCATTCTTACAACATTGCGATCTTTTGACAATAAATATTATTCTGATCTGGTTACAGTGATCGAACAAAAGAAGCAAATGAAGCGTATCAATAGTTTCTCATTTGTTTTCAAACATCGCCGTTTACATTAAATATATAAACATTTTAAAATAACTATAGTTAAATAATGATTTGTGAGTAAACAGCTTAATTGTATTCGTTAAATAGTCCTAACAAATGTCACTCTTGATTTCCAAATTCTCTGGATAAATTGGAAATCACTCGTTGCATTACTTATGATAATATTGTATGTATTGATTCGTACTGTGTAAGTAAGTACAATTTATATTTATTTTAACGGTCAGTATTCCCATACTACAGTTAGACGTAATGATAATTGTCATAATCGTTCTGCATCAATCGGTTAAGCGCCGTAAGAGGACGATTACAATGTTGATGCGTATTAGTATGGGGTATTTTATTATGTATCAATCAGCCAAGCGTCAAGGTAATGCGTATACATTGTTGATGTAAAATATTGTATCATAATATTAGTAGTGTTTGTTTCCACAATACACATATTATTGTTGTGTTTATATACTGAATTGTTTTGTAATACTTCATACATGTTACATTATATGTTAAATGAATAACACTGGGGAACAGCAATTTTGACTTACATCTCTGACTTGTTTTTGTCTATCACGTCAATGTTTCAAGCTACAGGGTACCCTCAAAAATCATACAAATTGTGCATATAAAGGAAAATACAGTAAAAGATTACCAAATATACTGTTTCTAATAATAATTGTATTTATACAAATGCTATAATAGTATAAATTGTATAATATGTAGTTTAAAGTTTGTGTTAATACAAAAGGTTATTTTTTTATCGAACGCCAAATATACATATTAGGGTACAATTTTTGCTTATAGCTTTGTCGGGAATGTTTAATCTGTTGACATTCTCGCTTGATACTCCAACAATAATCAGCCATCATGTACATCATAACTACCTTGATATCGTGCCTCCATGACCTTAAAGATTTGGTGGAATCGCTCACCCTGCTCACCAAAATTTTCCGGGAAGTTAGCCCGATGGCAATGTAAAAAATGCAACTTGATGCTCATGCTGCAACCAAGCATTTTGAAGCTCTCCAAGAATTGCTGGACCATTTTGGTGTAATTCTGTGTATGTGTATTTCCAAGAAAGTCTTTGACAATAATTTTGAATGCCAACCAAGAATAATTTTGAATTTCTGACATTGTTCCGATAAAGTGTTCATCTTTAACTAGCTGCCGAATCCGTGGACCATTCAGAAAATATCGGCCTTTTTCTTTTGAAATGACAGGCTACGAAATGCCAAAATGAGATACTTGAAATAGTCTCATTCAAATAGCAAAACTTTACCAAATTGTTTAATGAGACTCAATTTGATAAGCAGAGGTGCAATTGCAAAGTTCTTTCTTTCTACAGGTGGCTGATGAACAATGTTTGGTTCACCAAGTTTCCGGTCAGATCTTTTCGGCCAATTTGACTGCACCCCATGCTTCCCATGAGCTCTCCTGTTCCACATACACAAAAACAGGATATATCCGTATTGCTGCCCAACAAGGAAGCCGACCATTTTAAGGTCAACGCAAGTGATCCAGTGGTGCAAGTGATATTACAACAACTCAGTGACTCTGTATGTTTTCATATTCTTCTCTCAAACAAACTGAAAGGCCTATCGGGACTGAACCAAACACATACCCATTGTGGAGGAGAACATAGTTCAAGCCCCGCTTTGAGTCGCCATTCAGTCGTGTTAAGGCTGAAATTCCCAACTCTTCCTTTAAACCATGTATGTTATGGCAATCTATCAACATTTCGAAAGTGTTGCAGAAACACACTTTCTCTTTTTCGAAAATATGATCCGCTAGAGAAGGTTTGTATCGGCCAATAAGAGAGCAATAGTGCTTCTATGATCCATGCTCGAATCGCGGAGAGTGATCACATTATCATAAGGCGTAGAGAAAAAACTGACGTGGTTGAAGAAAACTGACCCGAGTTTTGAAATCAGCTTACCTAATTAATTATAGAGGGCTCAAAAATCAAACTCAACAGAAATTGTGTTACAAATTGTCCCAGTGTAATGTTTTCTAAATAAATCCAATTTTTTCATACAATTGAAAAAAAAACACGAAACATGAAAATAAAATGAAGAGAGGCATGCTTTAAGAATTTTGTGAAATAATTGTTTTTATTCCTTAGAGTAAAATGTTGATAGATATCCATCAACTTGCACACTAAAATTTTATTTTGAACTATAATACTTTTTAAAACACATATACATGACTAAATATACTATGTAACTATAAACAATATTAAAAAATGGAACAATAAATAATACAAATAATTTATCTCATATTTGTAATATGAATTATTCATATTGGCAATTTATATATCTTAAAATTATCATAGAACAGATTTAGAAAACAATATACAGTTTTCATTTCACAAAAAAAAATAAAACGAATTTTACTAACTAATGAACAGTGGATATCCTAACTCCGTCGCCTATTACAATGACCTCTGAATTGACAAGCGCCTGACTTTTTTTATGTTTCTTTAAATAGGAGTATATGGAGTTCATGTACGAAAAATATAATGATTCACATAATAAATAAAACTGTTACATACCTGCAGTGAGACAGAAAATGCCCAGGGAAGTTCTTATAAACCATATATAAAATTTCCTGAGCTCTCGATGTCATTTAACAATAAAAAAATCACACTCACTTGACAATGTTCACTATTTATTGTAGAGGCAAACCAACAATACTCTGTTATGTATCAACAATATAACAGCGGAAACATTTGGCGCCGAGCTTCATGATGCAACATTTAGATTAGTGTTTATGAAGCTCTAGTTTCGTAGCCAGTTGTTGAAAATCACAGAATGTCTGAAAGGAATGATGGCGTTTACATCATCCTTTAATAATAAGGCTATATTTAAAGATTTGGCGCCAAAAATATGCGTACACATACCTAATTTGCCAGTACAACCGTTTGCATCAAGATATCTATCTTTTAAATAGCGCGTAGCTGGTTGATGCATAATGCCGTCCCTTTATTTAACTGAACTCTAACACTCGCACTATCGGACCCGCAGATTCGTGTATGCCGAACATAAGCTTTTCTTTATATCTATCCAAACGTCTTGTTTTCCAAAAAAAATCCTGTATACAAATTCATCTCTATCATATCACAGTTATTATTATTCCTCCGTCTCAACTCGGCCTACCTACAGCACTTTTTTTCTGGCTTTCCTAAAATAAGTTTCCATGCCCTTTGTTAATTCAAAATTCATGCCATATGTCAGCCCATTGCAGTCTACCAAATTATAGTCAATGTTATTCTCCCATCTCAACTTTAGCCTTCTTACTGGACTCTTTCCTTCTGAATTTTTTACAAGAATTTTCCGTGTTCCTCTTTCATCTGCCCATTGCAGTCTATGTTATTTAATTGTTCTTATTTTATGTGATTTAGTGTAAAGTTGATGTAACCCACTCTTATGTAGTTTACTCAATTCACCTATTGTACTCTCTTACATCCAAACATTTTCCTAAGTGCTTTATTTTCCTCTCTTAAATTTAGTAATCGTGTTTCGCATCCGTATAGTATGTCTGAAAGAATCGCAGTCTTATACATTCTTATTTATGCCTATTTTTTTAGAAAAGTTGGAATTACAAGAGTCCTTGCATTGGATAGTAGCTTGCATTTCCAGAGAAAATAAATTTAAACATCTAATAGTTCAAACTAATAACAAATATCTATCTATCTATCTATAGTGCTCTGACCGAGGGCAGATCTTTCACTGCAATCATAGCATTTACATGATACGCATTAGCCGTTTTACTAGAGAATTATAGGTGTGGTAGCTTCCCGTTGCTTTCCACACCGATGAATGACTATGATGATGATGATCATCCATCCATCCATAGTAATTCTGCCCGAAGGCAGGTCATTCACTGCAATCATAACATTTTCATGCTATGCTTGCAGCTTTACTAGGGAATTGAAGGTGTGGTAGCTTCCCGTTGCTTTCCACACCGGTGAAGGATGATGATGATGATGATGATGGCCATATGATTTCGGGGACTGTTTGGGCCTTAACATTTTCCTGACATTTGTCTTACAGGTGAGGAAAAACCCCGATAAAAACCTCACCCAGAAAAACTGCCTCGACCGGAAATCGACCCGGCCCGCTACTTGACAAGGCAGCACCACCTCGAGACCACAGCGATGGACTATGATGATCATAATGATAAGGTTGATAATAATGACCGAATGATTTGCAGGGACGTTGGGCCCTAAGCTTCGCGACATTTGTCTTACAGATGAGGAAATACCCCGAAAAAAAAAACTCACCCAGGAGCCTGTCCTGGCCGGGAATCGAACCCGGGCCCGCTGCGCGACAAGGCAGCCCGCTACCTCGAGACCACAGCGGTGGACATAACAATAATAATATAATTTATTTCTATTCGGTACCTCATTCCTGTTCGTAATTTCTGTTGCAAGATATTTTATTCATGCCTCTTCTAGAAAATGTACTTAATTTTGTAATCCCCATTCCAACTTCCACTGTATTTCAGTGTAGTTCTACGTGTAACTATATATTTAATTTGCATTGATATTTACTTCAGCCTTAGTTTCTTAGTGTCTACTTAGGTGTTAAAGTGTGCTGTCTTTTGTGATAGCTAGCAATCAGAGTTTGTCTGAGTGTGCTATGAACTACTGTTTTATAACACGAATCGCTTCTCAATAATACCCTGTATCTAACTTTGGTTTGATGAGGAATGTGCCGACATTGTAAAGAAAAGAAAGCTAGCAAAAATTAAATGGTTACACGAGCCAAATGAGGTAAATTTAGAGCAATTGGGTAGTGTTAGACGGGAAACCACCAAGTTACTAAAGAGTAAAAAGAGGGAATATTTGAGAGAGAAGATTAATGATCTTGAAATGAATGCAAAAAATAGGAACATTAGAGAATTATATCAGGGAATTAGTATAGAGAAGAAAGGGTTTCAGGCTAGAACAAATATAATTCGGAATGAAAATGGGGATATGATTGCAGATTCCAAGAGTATATTAAATAGATGGAAAAGTTATTTTAATCAGCTATTAATGTACATACAGAACAGGACATTGAGGAGAATAACTTACAGACAGCAGAAATGCTAGTTGCAGAGCCAAGTGCATTAGAGGTTGAAATGGCAATTGAAAAATTGAAGATGTATAAAGCATCAGGTTCAGATGAGATCCCAGCAGAACTGCTAAAATCAGGGGAGAAAAAATTGATGGACAAGATACGCTGGTTGCTTAGTATGATTTGGGAAAAAAAGCTCTTCCAGATGAATGGAAGGAATCAATTATCGTACCAATTTATAAGAAAGGAGATAAAACTGATTGCAACAACTATAGGGACATCTCATTACTTTCAACTTCGTACAAAATTCTAACAAATATATTAGTAAGCAGACTTACTCCCTATATTGATGACATTCTAGGAGATCATCAATGTGCATTTAGAAGAAACAGGTCTACAACAGATCAGATTTTTAGTATAAGACAGATTTTAGAAAAGAAATGGGAATATAATGGTACTGTACATCAACTATATGTAGACTTCAAAAAAGCATATGATTCAATTAAGAGGGAGAAGTTATATAGTATCCTGCTGGAGTTTGGAATTCCTAAAAAGTTAGTTAGACTTATACGAATGTGTCTAAATGGCTCAACGAGTAGGGTGCGTGTAGGCAAACAGTTTTCAGACACTTTTGAAATCCAGAATGGGTTAAAGCAAGGAGATGCACTATCTCCTCTACTATTTAATTTTGTACTAGAGCATGCCATTAAATCTTTGGAGAATGAGGAAGGCTTACAACTCAATGGTATTAATAAGCTGTTAGTTTATGCTGATGATGTAGTACTACTGGCCGATAGCGAGGAGATACTAAAGGCCAACACGCACACACTATTGAGTAACACTAAGAAATTAGGACTGGAAGTAAATATCAGTAAAACTAAATATATGGTCACACGTAGAAATACATTATATAATGGAAATGGACAGCTAATGACAAATGAGGGAAATTTTGAGGAATTGGCTGAATTCAAATACCTAGGAACAATAATCACAATAGGAATGAGATGCACAAAGAAATAAACATAGGCTCAATTCTGGAAATGCATGCTATTATGCATTGCAGAGACTTTTGATGTCCCAACTCCTTTCAAAAAACGTTAAGCTGAAAATATATAAAACTATTGTTCTACCAGTTATACTATATGGGTGCGAAACATGGACTCTTACTTTAAGGGAGGAAAGGAGATTACGAGTATTTGAGAATAAAGTTCTTAGGAAAATTTTTGGACCAAAGAGAGATGAACAGACAGGTGAATGGAGAAGACTACATAACAATGAACTACATGGTCTTTATAGGAAGCCAGATATAATAAGAACAGTTAAGTCCCGTAGACTGCGATGGGCAGGACATGTTGCGCGTATGGGGAATGAAAGACGTGCATGGAAACTTCTTGTAGGAAAGCCAGAAGGAAAACGCCCAGTTGGTAGACCAAAAATGAGGTGGGAGAACAACATTAACTATGATTTGAGGGAAGTAGATTATACAGGGAATGATTGGAAAGCATTAGCTCAGGATAGGGATGTATGGAGAGCTTATGTCCGTGCGGCCATGAACCTACGGGTTCGATAGTGCCAGTGAGTAAGTAAGTAAGTATCTAACTTGTATCAAGGGAATTTCATGCTCGGATATTCTGACAAGTGGGAGTGTAGTTAGCTGTTAAATACTTGATTATGGTAGAAAAGCTTTATTCTTATTGCATCTAATTTCTAAATGGCACTGCAATTTATTTAATGAGACATTGTGAGAGGTTAGCATTTATGATAATTATCCCCTCAAGTACAATTCTTAGGAGAAAATATTACATGTTAACTTCAGAAAATTTTAGATTCTCTGTAACGAATAATTGAAATGGACATTAAGCGCAAAATATGACACAGAATAATTATAAATCATTCAGATAACGTTTTCAATTCATGAAGTAATAGAATTTAGCTGTAATTGAGACCGGGTAGGGGTTGAATATCCTATAGAAAATGAGAGTTAATTGACACAAGAAGGATACAGGGAAATAAAAAATAACAGGCAAGTCACTTTTCCTTGAAACCCAGAAAACAGACGTTTAATTAAGTAACAAACCTACTTACTTATCTGTATGCCAGAATTTGAAGGTAAAAACCTGTAATTAAACTATTTTCATTGTTTTGTACTTCTGAAACATAGATTTTTCCATGGAGTATCTAATGACATCTCAAACTTCATTTCGACAAAAAAAAGTAACTTACCTAATTCTTTATATATATATTATAATTAAACATTTAACATTGAGCAATGCAAGCTTAATATGGTATGATAAGAAAAATAAATGCCTGGACGGGATTCGAACCCGGATCTCTGAGTCTGTACCTCAGTGTGATATCCATTACACCACCAGGCGAATCCAATTCAAACATTTATTTTTCTTATATATGTATTACATTCTCCATTATTACTAGATGTCGCGAGAACTCAGTCTTCACTGCCATCTAGTAGCTGACTATAACAAGTAAGCAAATTAAAGAGAACATTTTTACTTTATAGCAGTGACGCTTTATCGATGTTATAATTAAATATTTAACATTGAGCAATGCAATCTTAATATGACTCAGAGACTCAGACTCAGAGATCCGGGTTCGAATCCCGTCCAGGCATTTATTTTTCTTATCATACCATATTAAGCTTGCATTGCTCAATGTTAAATATTTAATTATAACATCGCTAAAGCGTCACTGCTATAAAGTAAAAATGTTCTCTTTAATTTGCTTACTTGTTATAGTCAGCTACTAAATGGCAGTAAAGACTGAGTTCTCGCGACATCTAGTAATAATGGAGAATGTAATACATATATAAGAAAAATAAATGTTTGAATTGGATTCGCCTGGTGGTGTAATGGATATCACACTGAGGTACAGACTCAGAGATCCGGGTTCGAATCCCGTCCAGGCATTTATTTTTCTTATCATACCATATATAGGCTATGTATATATATATATATATATATATATATATATATCTTCACCGGTGTGGAAAGCAACGGGAAGCTACCACACCTACAATTCCCTAGTAAAGCTGCAAGCATAGCATGAAAAATGCTATGATTGCAGTGAAGAACCTGCCTTTGGGCAGAATAATTACTATGCATGCATGCATATATATATAGAATGTGTCTATTACAGTACAAACTAAACTTGTGCTATATATGTATATATATGTGTGTATATATATATAACACAAGTTTAGTTTGTACTGTGTATATATATATATATATATATATATATATATATAATATATAATATATAATATATAATATATAATATATAATATATAATATATAATAATGGGGAATATAATACATATATAAGAAAAATAAATGTTTGAATTGGATTCGCCTGGTGGTGTAATGGATATCACACTGAGGTACAGACTCAGAGATCTGGGTTCGAATCCCGTCCAGGCATTTATTTTTCTTATAATACCATATATATATATATATATATAGCACAAGTTTAGTTTGTACTGTAATAGACACATTATCGAATAAATTACGAGTGCTGGAGCAAAGTCACGCAAATATGTTACTCTATAAACATAGGATTAAACACCAAACAAGTTCGAGAGAACTGGACTACTAACTACTAAGGAAAGTGGCGAAATCCTGTTAAGAATACAGGAACTAAAGTCGAGAAATAGCGACATGCAAATTAAATGATATTTTATACTGTTATCTGATAGTAGTTTTTTCAATAATTGCAAACACATTTGGATATTCTGAGCTGACGTGCTATGACCTAATTTCCTTAGTTTATTTCAGGAGATTGTAGAGTGGATTTTTATCCAACAATTAACCCTTAATTTGGCCAAATTACACTACTATTACTAACACTACTGCAACTATACTACTACTACTACTACTACTACTACTACTACTACTACTACTACTACTACTACTACTACTAATACTAATACAAATAGTAATACTACTACTACTACTAATAATAATAATAATCTTCTTCTTCTTCACGGTTTAGGATTATTTACTAGCCTGTTCCGGCTCCAAATTACTGCTCTTTCCATCTTTTCCTTGGTCTTCCCAAACTTCTTCCTCTCGGTGAATAGTTATATGCTGCTTTTGGTATTCTATTCTTAGTCATCCTTCCCTAGTATTCTTTCCAGTTTGTTCTGTATTTCTCTAATGTTGAGTTTAATTCCTCTATTTTTAGTTGTAGTCTTATTTCTGTGTTATGTTTTTGTCTTTTCTTTGATATCCTGCTATTGGTCTGAGGAATCTCATTTCAGCTAATAATAATAATAATAATAATAATAATAATAATAATAATAATAATAATAATAATAATAATAATAATAATAATAATAATAATAATAATAAATAATAATAATTATTATTATTATTATTATTATTATTATTATTATTATTATTGTTTTTATTATTAATATTATTATTATTATTATTTTATTATTATTGGCGACGATGGATTGCATTTTTCAAACTGCTGTATTCTGGAATCGGATATGGCTCCTTGGCAGCTAATAATTCTGCAGCTATCGGTATGGGGTTTGATCATTTAACCCTTAGCCCATTTGACGGCGGTTGAGTGTTCTGTCTGGCGAGTTCATTGTTTGAAGATGGAGTGAGTCCTTCCCAGAACAGGGCATCGCAAACAGCACTGCTGACGAGCCAAGCTACAAGACGGTAACGTAGAATGAGCCATGTTGCTCTAAGGATGGACACAGCAGCCCATCTTATTAAATAGGTAAATCAGTTGGGTGTAATACAGTGAATGTACTTCGGAAACAGATAGTGACGAAATGTGAGATAATACAACAAAGTTTAAGTTTAATTACTATTACCACTACTAATTGATGACGATGACCAGCATCGTCCAAATTGCTTCTTTCTGGAATCAGGTGTGGCTCATTGGCAGTTAATAACTTTGTGGCTATCGGTGTGGTAGTTGATCCTTCAATCCTAGCCAATTTGACGGAGTTTGTGTTCAGCCTAATGAGTTAATTTATAAAGCATGAAGTGAGACCATCCCAGAAGAAGATATCGTAAACTGCACTGCCGACGGGACTAACTACAACACGACAGCACAAAGTCAGCAACATTGCTTCAAGCTTGGGCTCAGCTTTCGTTTTATTAAATAGGGTCACACATTGGTGTATATCCAGTGAATATACCTCGGAAACAACTTCTGCCATGATAGTATACGGTTTTATGTAAAAAATAAAAAATACATATTTTTTTCTTTGGATAGAAACACCGGCTGTGACATGAAAGGGAAACGCACCAGGGATCGTTTTTATATCCATCTAACGTTGACTGTATTAACTGGAGCATCTCCTTTGCAAGTCCAGAAACTTTTTGTTGGGGCACATACCGGGTACATGCCTGAGCAGTATAGGATTAGAAGAGGTGAGGGGGTTGGTGCCTGTGATTTGACTAAATGAAATATTGAGACTAACTTTGTAAGAATTAAAGGTGCGTGTCTTAGTTGGAGGAGGGTTTGGGGTTTATGCTTTTTGCAGAGGTTATAAATCTTTGGCAACCTCTGTACGTTTAAGTTTAATTCTACCATTAAGAGTAGACGATGTCCAGCCACTATCATCCACTATGCTGCCTCTGGAACCAGTTGAGACTCTCTGGCAGCTAATAACTTAGTGACTCTCATTAAGGGGTTTAATCGCCTAACTCGTAGCACATTTAGTGACGGTGTAATTTGCTATATCAGTTTATTTAAATGTATCGGACTGCAGTGAAGAAACTAACCAATGCATAACGTTATTGATATATATTTGTATTAGGAATATTCCACAATACAATATATCTCGTTCAACCCAAATTGATTTGTCGCCAGAGGTTCATGTCTAAAGCAACTTCTTCCCTCAAATCTCTAGCTTCCACATTTCTCCTCACTATAATTATCCTACGTTCTGTAGGTCTGCCTCTTCCATTTCTTCAATTAGCTTTCCAATCAAGAATCTTCTTTCGTATTCTATCTTCTTCCATTCTTATGAGGTGCCCATAGCATTTCAAACGTTCTTTTTTCAATGTTTTGTAATGTGTTTTTTTTAACTTGCATAATTTCCCTTGTAGTGCTATTTCTGATTTTATCCCTTCTTCAAATTCGTGTCGATCGCCTCAAAAAATCCATTTCTACTGCTAAGAGTTTGTTGTCTTGTTTTTTACTTACTGTCCAGGTTTCGGACCCATATAATAAAATGCTTTGTAACAGAACTTGAAATATAGTTTTCTTCATACTATATATTATATTTATATCCCGAAGCACTGAGTTCAATATGCCAATGGTTCTTCTCCCATCAGTTATTATCTCCACCTTTATTATTCGCAGATGATCAGGTGGTAATGGCTCAGGATCCGGATGATGCATCTATCATATTAAGGAAATTATATATATATATATATATATATATATATATATACTTAATTTTTACATTTTGCACACATTTACATACATTTATGTATAATTTACAAATTCGTTTTCCATTTTCATTTAAAATATTAAATTAAATCAATGTATACTGAGTGAGTTGGTTCAAGAGGAACATAGTGTTTGAGACTCGTATTCGGGAGGTATCGGTTTAAGACAATAGTCAAGGCAAGTGCTGGGTTGGAATTTCATTAAAAGGACCCTTTTCATCAGATTCACTATTTCATCATCTACTTCTTCTTTTTTTTTCTTCTTCTTCTTCACATCACGGACTAGGAAAAAATTGCCTGTTCCGCCTCACAATTTTTCTGCCCATCTTTCACTGGCCTTCCTGCATTCCTTGAACCTCTTGGCTTGTAGTTGAATGCTGCTCTTGGTAATCTTGTTACATTTATTCTTTGTACATGTGTAAACCATTTCTCTCTATATTCTTTGATTTTATCATTCAATGGATATATATATTTAACTCTGATTCTTCTGAAGATTCTTTATCTGACCCAATCTTGTGCAGCCTTTAGTTCTTCTAAGGAAGTTAACTTCTGCGCTTTGTATTCTACTTTGTAATTTTTTGGTCATTCCTCAAGTTTCGCTCCCATGAATTAATGCAGGAACTGCCAATGTTTTGTAAAACTTCAGTCTAGTATATCTACTTGTTTTATTCTTTAATGTTGTATGTATAGTTTCGCATATCATTTGAACTTTCGACAGTTTCATATTTATGTCTCTTTCAGTTTTTATTTTTATAGTAAAATTACAACCCAAATAATTAAAATGTGTTACTTTTTCCAGAGGTTTGTTGTCTATTACGATTTTTAATCTTATATGTTCGTTTCCCCAAAATGCCATTATTTTTGTTTTTTTCTTTTGATATTTTAAAATTATATTTTTGGCATAACTGATTTAATTGATGTAAACAGTACTGCAAATTATTTTCATTTTCTTGAATAATAACCACATCATCAGCATACATTAAAACATTTAATATTTTAAAACGGTCCATTCTCATACCTATATTAACAATACCTTTCCAATTTTGGATGATGCCATTAATATATAGATTATAAAGAGTAGATGATAAACTACACCCTTGTCTTACATCTCTTTTTATTAAAATAGCTTTGGTCTCTGATGTGCCAATGTTTATTATATTCTGAGATTTTATATACAAACTTTTTATCACATAAATTAATTTTACGGGGTAGCCATGTATTTCCATAATTTTCCATAACTTATCTCTATCAACACGATGAAGCGCCTTCTCAAAATAAATAAAAGCAACATGCGTCTGTAAGTTATGTTCTCTTCTCTTTTCAAATATTTGCTGTAATATGAATAAATTATCTGTTGTTGATCGTCCAGTTCTAAAGCCATTTTGTTCTACTTCAAGTAGTAGTAGTAGTAGTAGGACTTTATTAGACAAAAAGTAAGATATTTACAATATTATTTACAAATATGGGTCGCACGGGCAGTAAACCGTACGTGCTGTTGACAGTCCGTTACAATAAAGTAATAATTGGTACTAGTGTAAAGAAAAATAAACAAAAACAGCAATAACATTACAATTACATAAAGAAAACACAATAAAAATATTACAATTAAATAATAACACAATAGCATTATACACTAAAAACATTAACATTACAATTACATAAAGAAAACACAATAATATTACAATTAAGTAATAACACAATAGCAATAACATTACAATTAAATAATAACACAATAGCATTATACACTAAAGACATTAACATTGCAATTACAAAAAGAAAACACAATAATATTACAATTAAGTAATAACACAATAGCATTATACACAATAGCATTATACACTAAAAACATTAGCATTACAATTACATAAAGAAAACACAATAATATTACAATTAAGTAATAACACAATAGCAATAACATTACAATTACATAAAGAAAACACAATAATAATATTACAATTAAATAATAACACAATAGCATTATACACTAAAAACATTAACAATTACATAAAGAAAACACAATAATAATATTACAATTAAATAATAACACAATAGCATTATACACTAAAAACATTAACATTGCAATTACAAAAAGGAAACACAATAATATTACAATTAAGTAATAACACAATAGCATTATACACAATAGCATTATACACTAAAAACATTAACATTACAATTACATAAAGAAAACACAATAATATTACAATTAAGTAATAACACAATAGCAATAACATTACAATTACTTAAAGAAAACACAATAATAATATTACAATTAAATAATAACACAATAGCATTATACACTAAAAACATTAACATTGCAATTACAAAAAGAAAACACAATAATATTACAATTAAGTAATAACACAATAGCATTATACACTAAAAAAACATTAACATTACAATTACATAAAGAAAACACATTAATATTTCAATTAAATAATAACACAACAGCATTATACACTAATTAATTTATATATAATTGTTAAGAATTAATGGTATTGCATTTTGATAACATATATTTATTCATGAATGAGTGTTGTCCTTATTTTTCGCGTTTTGTCCAGAAATTTACCGAGGTTTATCCAATTTTCTGGATTTACCAATAGCTCGTAGCATGCCAATCTTTGCCGATTTGAATTTAGAAATCTTTCCGGTAATAACTGACGTCTCCAATATTCTAAATCATTACATTTTCCTAATATATGTATCTCATCTTCAAAGTTCCCGCACATTGGACATATTCGCATATCGTGATCGTCGCTTATTTTTAGAAATTTCCATGCCCCTAGCCTAAACCAAGCAAGCCCTGATCTCTCCTTAAATCCTAGGTTGAGTATATACGATTCTTTTCCCCAGACGTGTTTTAGGTCTCTTTGTAAAACACAGTGAGCGTTTTCCTGTACATTCGGCGAAGGTATCTTGTTGGTTTACATCTAAGTACCTCCTCCTTATTTTTCTCCACACGTTCTTGCGATTTTCAGTCCCTTTTTCCCATATCCAGCCCATCCCAATCTTTTGGAGTTCTCTCCTAACCTCGTCTGCCCAAAATTTAACATCTATGTTTTTAATTTGGTGGTCGTAACAAATTGCTCTAAGCATTGTTTGTTCACCTTGGATTACTCGCAACCAGTATTTGAGTACACGAATTTTACGGTTAATGTCGTCCTGGAATGACCCGAATTCATATAAAATTCCACAGTTAGAAACAAGTATTGCTTCTGCGATTATTTTAAGTATTTTATTTATAACCCATGAATAGATTTTAAAAATTGCATTAAGTACGCTATGAATTAAAAAACTTGAAAAATGATGAAATGCGGCAAGAATACCAAATCAAAATTGCTAATAGATTTGAAGTACTGGAATCTTCAGATGACAATGTGGCAAACGAAGAAGAAACTGATATAAATAAAAGAATGGGAGGCTATAAGAGATACTATTAAATTTTCAGCATCAGAAAGCATTGGGTGTTTAAAAAAGAGGCAAAACAAGAAATGGTTTTATGAGGAATGTGCCGACATTGTAAAGAAAAGAAAGCTAACAAAAATGAAATGGTCACACGAGCTAAATGAGGTAAAATTTAGAGCAATTGGGTAGTGTTAGACGGGAAACCACTAAGTTACTAAAGAGTAAAAAGCGGGAATATTTGAGAGAGAAGATTAATGATCTTGAAATGAATGCAAAAAATAGGAACATTAGAGAATTATATCAGGGAATTAATATAGAGAAGAAAGGGTTTCAGGCTAGAACAAGCATAATTCGGAATGAAAATGGGGATATGATTGCCGATTCTAGGAGTATATTAAATAGATGGAAAAGTTACTTTAATCAGCTATTAAATGTACATACAGAACAGGACATTGAGGAGGATAAGTTACAGACAGCAGAAGTGCTAGTCGCAGAGCCAAGTGCATTAGAGGTTGAAATGGCAATTGAAAAATTGAAGATGTATAAAACATCAGGTTCAGATGAGATCCCAGCAGAACTGATAAAATCAGGGGGAGAAAAATTGATGGACAAGATACGCTGGTTGCTTGGTATGATTTGGGAAAAAGAAGCTCTTCCAGATGAATGGAAGGAATCAATTATCATACCAATTTATAAGAAAGGAGATAAAACTGATTGCAACAACTACAGGGGCATCTTATTACTTTCAACTTCGTACAAAATTCTAACAAATATATTAGTAAGCAGACTTACTCCCTATATTTATGACATTCTAGGAGATCATCAATGTGCATTTAGAAGAAACAGATCTACAACAGATCAGATTTTTAGTATAAGACAGATTTTAGAAAATAAATGGGAATATAATGGTACTGTACATCAACTATATGTAGACTTCAAAAAAGCATATGATTCAATTAAGAGGGAGAAGTTAGATAGTATCCTGCTGGAGTTCGGAATTCCTAAAAAGTTAGTTAGACTTATACGAATGTGTCTAAATGGCTCAAAGAGTAGGGTGCGTGTAGGCAAACAGTTTTCGGACACTTTTGAAATCCAGAATGGGTTGAAGCAAGGAGATGCACTATCTCTCTCTTTACTATTTAATTTGTACTAGAGCATGCCATTAAATCTTTAGAGAATGAGGAAGGCTTACAACTCAATGGTATTAATAAGCTGTTAGTTTATGCTGATGATGTAGTACTACTGGCCGATAGCGAGGAGATACTAAAGGCCAACACGCACACACTATTGAGTAACACTAAGAAATAGGACTGGAAATAAATATCAGTAAAACTAAATATATGGTCACACGTAGAAATTCAGTATATAATGGAAGTGGACAGCTAATGACAAATGAGGGAAATTTTGAGGAAGTGGCTGAATTCAAATACCTAGGAACAATAATCACAAATAGGAATGAGATGGCAAAAGAAATTAAACATAGGCTCAATTCTGGAAATGCATGCTATTATGCATTGCAGAGACTTTTGATGTCCCAACTCCTTTCAAAAAACGTTAAGCTGAAAATATATAAAACTATTATTCTACCAGTTATATTATATGGATGCGAAACCTGGACTCTTACTTTAAGGGAGGAAAGGAGATTACGAGTATTTGAGAATAAAGTTCTTTAGGAAAGTTTTTGGATCAAAGAGAGATGAACAGACAGGTGAATGGAGAAGACTACATAACAATGAACTACATGGTCTTTATAGGAAGCCAGATATAATAAGAACATTTAAGTCTCGTAGACTGCGATGGGCAGGACATGTTGCACGTATGGGGAATGAGAGACGTGCATGGAAACTTCTTGTAGGAAAGCCAGAGGGAAAACGTCCAGTTGGTAGACCAAGAATGAAGTGGGAGAACAACATTAACTATGATTTGAGGGAAGTAGATTATACAGGGAATGATTGGAAAAGCATTAGCTCAGGATAGGGATGTATGGAGAGCTTATGTCCGCGCGGCCATGAACCTATGGGTTCGATAGTGACAGTGAGTAAGTAGGTAGTAGTAGTAGTAGTAGTAGTAGGACTTTATTAGACAAAAAGTAAGATATTTACAATATTATTTACAAATATGGGTCGCACGGGCAGTAAGCCGTACGTGCTGTTGACAGTCCGTTACAATAAAGTAATAATTGGTACTAGTGTAAAGAAAAATAAACAACAAAAACAACAATAACATTACAATTACATAAAGAAAACACAATAATAATATTACAATTAAATAATAACACAATAGCATTATACACTAAAAACATTAACATTACAATTACATAAAGAAAACACAATAATATCACAATTAAGTAATAACACAATAGCATTAACATTACAATTACATAAAGAAAACACATTAATATTACAATTAAATAATAACACAACAGCATTATACACTAATTAATTTATATATAATTGTTAATAATTAACGGTATTGCATTTTGATAACATATATTTATTCATGAATGAGTGTTGTCCTTATTTTTCCCGTTTTGTCCAGAAATTTACCGAGGTTTATCCAATTTGCTGGATTTACCAATAATTCGTAGCATGCCAATCTTTCCCGATTTGAATTTAGAAATCTTTCCGGTAATAACTGACGTGTAAGTAAGTATGCTAATTCCCCTATAATTCATACTTTCTCTTCAATCTCCTTTTTTAAATAACGATATAGCTTCAGCTATATTCCAACTTTCTGGTATTTTGCAGTTTCTCCAACTTCCATTAAATAAATGCAATATTCTCCAATTTAAAATGTCCCACCAGATTTTAGGAGCTCCATATTTATCTGATCAGGACCAGTTGCGTTTCTGTTTTTGGTTTCTTTTAAGGATTCTTGTAGTTCATCAAATGTAATCATATCAGTTTGAATTTCTTCTTTTTCATTATCTGGATATAATTCTTGTTTTTCTTCATCTTCTTCTTTTTCTTGTTTACATCACAATTTTTTATAGTTTTCTATCCATCTTTCTTTATTAAAACGTCTGTTTTTGCAGAATCCTTTTTTGATTTATTTGAACGTTTTATAATTTGTATGCAAAATTTTGTCTGACATGAATATCATTTTTTATTTCACTTACAAAATTAATCCAAGAATGTTGATGAGCTGTCCTAATAATTTGTTTGCTATATTCCTTTTTTCTATATATTGTTGTCTCGATACTTATGTTTTTTGATGAAGCCACTGTTGGTATGAATTTTGTTTTTCTTTAATTGCCAGTTCTATTTCTTCATTCCAAATTCTTACTCATCTTCTGCTTCTAATTTTTCTTTTTTTCCCCTATTGCTTCCTGGGCTGCCTTTTCAATGCAACTTTTAATATTATTCCATTCATCTAATATATATTGCTAGTTGAAGTGTGTACGAGGTATTGTTGTAGTCTTTGTTGATATAATTTTCTTATACTTTCCTCCTGCAAGAGGTATACTTTTTCATTTGTTAATTTATTCCGGATTTTACTTTTTTCCCATCTTGATCATAATTTAAATTTTCCCATAACAAAAAAAATGGTCAGAATTAATATCGCAGCTTCTATATACCTGCACTTCTTGGAGTTGTTGTCTTAATTTATCATTAATTATTGTTCTGAGTCCTTTTGCGCTTCACGTGTTCTTATTTATATCTCGTTTTTTGAAAAAAATGTGTTAGTAATTTTAAGATGGTAATTGCTTGCAAATTGTCTAAGCTGTACTCCATTTTCATTTAAGTGCTGTTCTCCAAATTTTCTTACTATTCCTGGCATCGGAATATTGCCTACTCTTGCATTGAAGTCGCCGCATA
>JASPKZ010008418.1:400000-450000 GCA_030220185.1 Diploptera punctata
ATGCAAATCTACATCCACACAGACAAATATTCACTAAATGACGCTGTTGCCAAAATTAACGAGGATCTTGACTCACTAATGACTTGGACAGTTAAATATGGACTGCAATTAAATCCTACAAAGTCACAATCAATCATTATGGGTCATCAGAGACTATTATCTACAATTAACCTAAACACAGTTTCGCATGTGTCACTAAATGGAGTTCAAATCCCTTATAGTGAGACAGTAAAAATTCTAGGAGTATTTATTGACAAAAACTTAAATTGGAATACACAAATAAACCATACATGCAAAACAGTCTTCTCAATAATACATTCATTAAATCGTGTACGAAATTGTTTGCCATTCGCCCTTAGGAAAATGTTAGTAGAAACACTTGCAATGCCCCATTTTGATTATTGTGACACTCTTTTTACAGACTTAAATATTATTTCCACTCAAAGACTTCAACGTGTTCATAATTCTTGCGCACGTTTTATTTGTGGTATTCGCAAATTTGACCATGTTACACAGTCCCTGGAACAATTATCGTGGCTTCGTCTAAGAGATCGTAGAACATTCCCTATCCCTTCTCTATAAAATACTTCACACATCATCGCCTAATTATTTATCACGCCGCTTCATCAGACTATCCGACACACATAATCTTGACACTCGATCCCATCAGCACATTGTCCTTTATATCCCGCCTCATCACACTGTATATTATTCATTATCTTTTACGGTGTCACTTACCAAAACATGGAATTCCCTTCCGCCCTATGTCAGAGACTGTCAAACTATAACATCCTTCAAAAACAAACTAAAGAATTATTTAATAACAAACTAACTTATACACCTCACTGATAGTATTCTTTTAGCAATATTAATATATTTAATTATTTATGAAAATAATATTAAGAATAACAAATATTTTTATTTGTTTTGTTTTAAATATTGTATAATCGTAAAATTAGTTTTCTATATCTCATTATTTTCCTGTTTTTTATATACACTAGACAGGGACAATTTAATATGTCTTGCTTGTATACATTTTATTATTAGTTTTAGTCTTAATTTTAACTAACATTAACTGGTTGCATTATAGATCGTAATATATTAGATATTATCTTTTGATCAAATTTTTACTTAGTGTTTAATATTAGAGTTAATTAAGATTGTTATATTCTGATGTAATATATGTTTGTCCTGGTGAGTGGAAGAGAAGGCCACATGGCCTTAACTCCACCAGGCTAAATAAATCTAATCTAATCTAAATAAATCTAATCTAATCTAATCTAATTATTTCCCAGGTATTTACGTTCCAGAAAAATATAATTGACATATTTACATCATAGGACATCAACAATTGATTAATAACCTATAATGTTAGTTATAAACAGTTTTATGTATTTTATTTTTTCTCCACTAGGGTGCATTCTTACAATATTGCGATCATTTGGCAATACATAATATGATCTGGTTGCAGTGATAAACAAATGAAACATAATAAACGTTTCTCATTTGTTTTCAAACATCGCCGTTCGCATTAAATGTATGAATATTTTAAAATAACTATATTTAAATAATGACTTGTGAGTAAACAGCTTAATTGCATTCGTTAAATAGTCCTAACAAATATCACTCTTTATTTCCAAATTCTCTACATAAATTCACTCGCCACTTCGTGACTCGTGAATTTATCGATAACTTGGAAATCACTCGCGGCGTTACTTATGATAATATTCAATTCTGTTAACGTAGTACTTTAATCCCGGAAATTTTATGAGCTGTTAATAAGTAAAACGTATGAAAGGTGAACCCATTCTTGTATATCCGCCAGGTGTAGCGGAACACATTCCATGATTAGCAAGCAGAGTAAAAGAAATAGCCTACACATAATTTGGTTATTAGATAATATAGTTCCGCTTTGTGAAAGTGTGTACACCATCCATGCATGTAGCTAACAAGTATAAAAAAAGGAATGAACATACTACAAGCATCATTCTACAGCATCTCAAGCAATCATGAAGATCATCTTGGTAAGTTCTTTTCTTATTCCTATTATATGCTTTTTCTTTTAAGCTTCAATAAAATGTAAACAATATAAAATTGAAGTTGTTAGAGGAGTGATAAATCTCCTAAATGAAATTAGGAAAAGCTATAGGGGTGTATTTCACTCCTAGATTTGTAACAATTTTTTGACACTATAAATTTTTTTGTGATATCCTAAGTCGGCATAACATAAAATCAAGTGCTACTCAATATAAAAAAAATAAATTAATAAAAATTCTAGGGTGAAAATACAAAATATTATACAGGCTAACCCTAAGTATTACATAATTTCATTTTATATTTTGTTATTCATTGTAGTTTTTTTCTGATTTTAAATGTATCAATAATAAAATAGTTTAAAAATGTAAAGAAAGCTATTTTTGTACTTCTGATTTTCCAGTGCAATATGAAAATTCAGAATAGATTTAATAAAAGAGTAAAATTATAATATTCTTAATTTAATTACTTCAAAATTAAATATCTTGTTTAATTAAAAATAAATACCCTACTTAGATATAAAATAATAATTCAAAAATGCATTTCATAGTAAACATACATTTTATACATTTGTTAAATATTAAAATGTGTATTATGTTAGTCGTTTTCTGTCCCTGATATGTAGTTATTTTTGCGATTTATTTAAAACAAAAAGAGGTAGTATAATGTGCAATAAATTTATAGTGAATTCAGAAGTATTATATTATTAATATATTGCTATTTTGAATAATTATTTTTTAATTATTATTGTTTAATAATTAAATCTTATTAATATACTAAATACAAAATTGTCTTCTTAAATTGACTGTCATTATTCCAAAACCTCCATGAAAAATTCCAAGAAAAAATATTTATGAATTTCAGGTAATTTTTATTGCTGTAACCGCTGAATTTTCTTCCGCCTTACATCGACAAAAGAGAGGAATCGATAACTCATTGACTGTAGATCACGGACACGGAGGTACAAGCTACTCTACTGTCAGCGTTGGTGCTAGTCAGAGTTCTCATGAAGGTGGTCTGATTAGCTCAGTCGGTTACGGTCATGGCGGTTTTGGAGCTGCCTTTGGAGGAGGATTTGGTTTTGGAGGTGGTGCCGGTTTTGGTGGAACAGGTTTTGGAGCTGGAACCGGTGGACAAGTATTAGTGAACACCATAACACAACAGGTACCAGTTCCTGTGCCACAACCTGTACCTGTCACTATCAACAGACCAGTTCCGGTGGCTGTCCCAGCTCCTTATCCAGTTGCAGTACCTCGTCCAGTGCCAGTTCCAGTTCCACAAGCTGTGCCAGTCACTGTTGTCAGACCTGTTCCTTACACTGTGAACCGACCTGTTCCTGTACCGGTGTCACAGCTTATTCCTGTACCTTTTCCTCAACCTTATGCCGTTCCTGTTCCACAAGCTGTTCCTGTCCAGGTACCTCAACCTGTAGCCGTCCCTGTACCCCAGCAGATCACAGTGGAAGTGCCTCAGCCAGTCGTTGTTCCAAGTGGTAATGGAGAAGCAGGGTTTGGTGGAGCAGGGTTTGGTGGAGCGGGGTTTGGTGGAGCAGGTATTGGGCTTGGAGGAGGAAGTCATGGAATTGAAGGATCTGCTGAAGCTGGTCAAATTGGAGGAAGCTATGGAAAACACTAAATATATTTTGATGTTATCGAAATTTGTGATATTGAATTTGTACTGAATAGGATGTTAATAAATTTATGTTTAAATTAATTTCGTTATACTTTTATCATCGCTTATAAAACCATCAGGAGGCAGTGCTTTTGAAGTTGTTTTCGGAGATTCAGATTTAAAAAAATGTTAAAAACCCCCTTTCCTTAGTTTTAATAACATTTAATCGCACTTCCTTTAATTTTGCTAAAATAAATCAGATTTATGGAAGGCAAAACCTTACGGTAGTTTTGTTGTGGTTTTACTTACCCCATCACAAATATGTTATGTTGGAATTTCATAACCATTAATCATAGAGGGCGGTTATTGAGTGGGAGGTAAGGAACATCGCCCCTCTAGCATTCAAATTTATTGAATTACTTTTAAGAACTATGCTTTTATTTTTGTTTGCTTAACATTAATGTGATTTGTTTGATACTAATGATACATTATTTTCATTGTTAAACAAAACCAATGTGGAGCTGATATATGCTTGGATTTGTATTTTTTTTAGTTACTAACTTATTTTACCTGATGGAGTTAAGACCGTGAGGTCTTAAATTATGCACATAATAACAATTATGAATTATCTACATGTTGAATAAAAATACATAATGAATATAAGCTACACAATATAAAGCTGACAAGGGAAAGAAAGAAAAATAGTAACAATAATAATAACAATAATAATAATAACAATAATAATTGTAATAATTAATGATAATAATAACAATAATAATAACCTATAATTAGTTTAAGTAATTGGCTTGGTAAGACAATTAAAAAATATAAAGGAATAACAAAATAGTAAATGGAACACGGTTATATATTATATTGTCTATGGGCATATGAAGTGAGTTTTGTTTTGAACTGTTTTTGAGTCGGGCAGTCCTTGATATACGAAGGAAGGGAATTCCAGAGACTGATGGCTGAAACAAGGAAGGATAAAAAAATAGTGAGATACAGAGGAACAGCTAGAGTTAAATATTCTTTCGATCGTGTGTTTAAGTTATGGTGGAAGGATAGCGAATGGAAGCGAGTAGAAATATAAAGGGTTAAGAACTATGGCCTGTAGTGAAAGACAAGTCATAAATTGTTTGTTGCAAGTGCTCCCTTTCCACTAATTAAACCCAACTCACAACCTCCTAAGCACGTAGCGAAAAAAAAATGACAGAGTTGCCGTCTTTCCCTGTAAACAAACATATACTGACAGAAACTGAGTAAATATGCTTAAAAGAGAAACGCTAACAACCTCGCAAATTTCAGCGCCTGACACTAAATTAGGGTTTTCAGGCATATTGTCTTTGTCTAATAATCTCTCCATTAAGGGCGATTTGGTGAGATATATTTATTACAGTTTGACATAAAATACCTTAAGACTTACCTCTCAATCGAATGTGAAACGCATCGGCGGTTATCATAAGAACACACGCCTGCCTATCGTACAATGAGGCTGATTCACGTACAAAACATTTACCAAGAAGGTTGTTTTGGAATATAGTTCTGTTGACAATTCTAACAATATTGAAACGAGTCTTTTGAACAATTGTATTTTTTAATTACAAGAAATAATTAATTTATTCACTAACTAAAACTAACTCACTGGCACTATCGAACCCGTAGGTTCATGGCCGCACGGACATAATCTATCCACACATCCCTATCCTGAGCTAATGTATTCGAATCATTCCCTGTATAATCTACTTCCCTCGAATCTTGGTTAATGTCATTCTCCATCTCATTCTTGTCTAACAACTCGGCGTTTTCCCTCTGGTTTTCCTACAAGAAGTTTCTATGCAGCTCTTTCATTCCTCATTCGTGCCACATGTCCTGTCTATCGCAGTCTACGAGACGTAACTGTTCTTATAATATCTGGCTTCCCATAGAGACCTTGTAGTTCACCATGCAATCTTCTCCATTCACCTCTCTGTTCATCTCCCTTTGGTCCAAAAAATGTCCTAAGAACTTTATTCTCAAATACTCGTAATCTCCTTTCATGCCTTAAAGTAAGAGCCCATGTTTCTCATCAATATAACATAACTGGTAGAATAGCAGTTTTGTATATTTTCAGTTTAACGTGTTTTGAAAGGAGTTGGGACGACAAGAGTCTCTGTAATGCATAGTAGTATGCATTTCCAGAATTGAGCTTATGTTTAATTTCATTGTGCATCTATTCCTATTAGTGATTAACGTTCCTAGGTACTTTAATTTAGCCACTTCTTCAAACTTTCCCTCATTTCTTATTAGTGTCCATTTCCATTATATATTGTATTTCTATGCGTAACATGTGTGATGAATTTATTCACACTATAATTAATATTCTACTGGCGAACGATCTTTTACCAATTACGTATTATTTAATGCTTCAGAAAATGTAATTGTGCATCAAACTCTTTTTTTTAAATCACTTGTATCCCTTTACTTCTAATCGCCTCAAATAGAATCTACTAAGCACAGTCAAAGTTTCATGACGCAATGTGACGACAAGAGTCTCTGTAATGCATAGTAGTATGCATTTCCAGAATTGAGCTTATGTTTAATTTCATTGTGCATCTATTCCTATTAGTGATTAACGTTCCTAGGTACTTTAATTTAGCCACTTCTTCAAACTTTCCCTCATTTCTTATTAGTGTCCATTTCCATTATATATTGTATTTCTATGCGTAACATGTGTGATGAATTTATTCACACTATAATTAATATTCTACTGGCGAACGATCTTTTACCAATTACGTATTATTTAATGCTTCAGAAAATGTAATTGTGCATCAAACTCTTTTTTTTAAATCACTTGTATCCCTTTACTTCTAATCGCCTCAAATAGAATCTACTAAGCACAGTCAAAGTTTCATGACGCAATGTGACATTAAATGTTATTTAACCTAGAAATAATAATGGAATAAAACAGATTATTATTATACAAAGTTGAGAGACTTGCTTTCGAAATATCATATTCGGTAAACAGTATAACATCATTCTAGCAGTTGCAATTATTAATTATCATTATTTTTACATTCGTAGTGTATTTAATAAATTAAAAGCAAATATTGTATTATGCATTTATTTATTCTAATGGTAATAATTACTTATATATTGTTTTAAATTTTCATATTATATATATATATATATATATATATATATATATATATATATATATGTATATATATCCATCCATAGTAATTCTGCCCCAAGGCAGGTCCTTCACTGCAATCATAACATTTTCATGATATGCTTGCAGCTTTACTAGGGAATTGTAGGTGTGATAGCTTCCCGTTGCTTTCCACACCGGTGAAGGATGATGATTATGATATTGATAAGGATGATAATGATGGTCATATGATTTCGGGAACCGTTTAGGCCTTAAAGTTTTCCTGACATTCTTAGAGGTGAGGAAAAACCCCGATAAAAACCTCACTCAGAAAAACTGCCCCGACCGGGGATCGAACCCGGGCCCGCTGCGTGACAAGGCAGCACGCTATCTCGAGACCACAGCGGTGGATATATATATATATATATATATGTGTGTGTGTGTGTGTGTGTGCGTGCATGTGTAACGGTGTTTATATTAAAACGCATCGAAATATGCAGATAATAACATCCATAGCTATTTATTGCAGTGAACAATGTTTAAACATTAAATTGCTAACATATCCTATCCATCCATCAACAGTAATTCTGCCCGAGGGCAGGTCTTTCACTGCAATCATAGCATTTTCATGCTATGCTTTGCACCTATACTAGGGAATTATAGGTGTGGTAGCTCCCTGTTGCTTTCCACACCGGTGAAGGATGATGATGATAATTATGATGGCCGGATGAATTTCGGTGACCGTTGGGCCCGACGCTTCCTGACATTTGTCTTACAGATGAGGAAAAACCCCGAAGAAACCTCACCCAGGAGCCTGTCCCGACCGGGAATCGAACCCGGGCCCGCTGCATGACAAGGCAGCACGCTATCTCAAGACCACAGGGAATATAAGTTAATGCAATTTATTTAATATTTTAAATAAAACAATTGAAAATCGAATTAGTAAAAAACGCTTAAATTTCTGTTGAATTGTATAGTATGCAGTAATATTTTCAGTGAGACATGCATTTGTTTTCACAGTAAAGGACTAGTACGACAAATTAAAATTTTGCCAATTTTATGAGTTCATTTATTTGTAAAATTAAAATAACCAACTAACTCACTGGTTCTATCGAACCCGTAGGTACATAGTTGCGCAGATATAAGCTCTCCATACATCCCTTTCTTGAGCTAATGTTTTCCAATCATCCCCTGTATAATCTACTTCCCTCAAATAATGACTAATGTTATTCTCCCACCTCATTCTTGGTCTACCAATTGGACTTTTTCCTCTGGTTTTCCTACAAGAAGCTTGCATGTCCCTCTTTCATTCTCCATTTGTGCCACATGTCCCGCCCATCTCAGTCTATGAGACTTAACTGTTATTATATCTGATTTCCTATTAAGATCTTGTAAAATTAACACCTACAATAATGTAAAGTAAGATTTATGTTATCTAAGGGTTTTTTGAAATCATACTATGTAAGCTAGACTTGTAGAAACAAGATTACGAAGCAATATATACGTATGTTAAACTAGAGAATGAAAATAACTATAATGATACGACCGTAAATTGAAACGAATTATAGAAAGGGAGGAGGAGAAATACTCTCTTGCTTTCACTAGGAGGCAATTTGTGAGTTGTGCTGATCAAGTACAAAGGAATCCCTTCGGGTTATATTGCATAAATTGATTACCAATGTTCTTGAAATTGTTCCCTCCTCTGGCTATTGCCTTAATATCCTGCAAATGTTAATAGGCATATATAATTTCGAGAAGAATAACATACATACTTAGGCGTATTCAGTCTTATTTACGCACAATAAATATTTTCTATATATATAATTGTTTTATGTGTCAATTGAATAAATGGTTGCAACAATCATTCTATTTATAATTTCGAATATTCAGTAATGTAAAATGCATAATAAAATTAAGATAATCCCCAGTTTCTGAATTCTAGAATAAATTATGTTTTTTTCGAAAACTAGATTATAGAACGTGATCATACGAGAAGCTGAAATAGAGTATTAGAATATCCCCAGAAGTTCATATAAATATTTAAAAATTAAGAACATTGGGCATATGATGAAAATGGGAAATATAAAATGACCTAAACAAACTAACATGCCATCTCCAGATAAAACATAAAACATGAAGTCCATGAAGAACTTGGAAGAAAGATATATCCTAATGGTGTCAATGAATAAAAGACTTCAGGAGATGTACAGGTCTGAATATATGGATGACTGATTAGGAAAGATAACTGCAACGGTAAAAACCATTTTATATATTTTTTTAATAAATCAAACTAGGAATATTATTTAGTTTTATAGATCTAACAAAATTTTTTATGTGTGGGTGTTCATGTATAGGCTATGTGTGTATTCGTATGTATGATGTATGAATGCAAATACGTGTGCGTATATGTGTACATGTACGTACATTAGTATGCGTGTCTTTATGTGTGTGTGTGTTTGTGTGCGTATGTGTGCGTATGCGTATGTATGTATGTATGTATGTATGTATGTATGTATGTATGTTCTGGTATGAATGTGTGTGTGGGTGTGAGAACAATGTACACACACACACACACACACACACACACAAATATATATATATATATATATATATATATATATATATATATGTAATACATATATAAGAAAAATAAGTGTTTGAATTGGATTCGCCTGGTGATGTAATGGATATCACGCTGAGGTACAGACTCAGAGTTCCGGGTTCGAATCCCGTCCAGGCATTTATTTTTCTTATCATACCATATATATATATATATATATATAGACCACCGCTGTGGTCTCGAGGTAGCGTGCTGCCTTGTCACGCAGCGGGCCCGGGTCCGATCCCCGGTCGGGACAGTTTTTCTGGGTGAGGTTTTTATCGGGGTTTTTCCTCACCTGTAAGACAAATGTCAGGAAAACTTTAAGGCCCAAACGGTCCCCGAAATAATATGGCCATCATCTTCACCATCATCCTTATCATTATCTTCATCATCCTTCACCGGTGTGGAAAGCAACGGGAAGCTACCACACCTACACAATTCCCTAGTAAAGTTGCAAGCATAGCATGAAAATGCTATGATTGCAGTGAAGGACCTGCCTTCGGGCAGAATTACTATGGATGGATATATATATATATATATATATATATATATATATTTCCATACCAAACTGCACAGACGTAGTCTCCCCATAATTTTGGAGAGCGCCTAATCCTATGTCATTTACCTCATGGAAAAGAATTTTCAAAAAATTGCATGATCATTATAGGACATTTCGATAAACAAACATATTTAGTGTTATACAATTTTATATTTATTTTATTTGAAAGTGGGCCTAAATATCTAAAAACTTTAAAAAGTTGAACATTAATGTGGCATTTAAAACTAATAAAACTTTACAAAATATAATAAAAAACAATAAAACCAAAATAAAAAAGAAAAATTATCAGGTGTGTATAAATTGAAGTGTGGCACATGTGACAATGTCTATATAGGACAAACTGGTAGACCTTTCATCTCTCGGATAAAGGAACACATGAGAGCATATAAGAGAAATTTAGAATATTCAAAATATGCTAACCACCTAATCCAATTTAATCATTGTTTCGATCCAAATTTTGAAATATTACATGTTTGTGATAAGGGTAAGAAGTTAGATCTTTTGGAGGCTGTAGAAATTAATAAATTTTAAAGTAGTAACAAACTGTTAATTCTCAACTTGATTTGAATGAATCCCGTTTGTTAAATTTAAAAATTTTAATAAATATTATTGTACTGTTGCTTAGATAAGTTGGAACACAATTCATAATTTGTTAATATGTCTGAAGAAGATACAGTGTACCGAAACAGCTGTCACTGAATTATATAATAAATATGAAAATCAAATAAAACTACGTTTTGTTTTTATTTAATTAATAAATATGGATTTTCATCAAGTAAACACCAACTCAATTGATTAAATAATAATAATTGGTTGACATTTCATACATTCATGATCTATATTCAGCTGCTGTTTACATAATTGTCAGATGATGAAGGATCAAATTATATAATTTGCTGATCGTGAAACAAATTAAACAGCTGATTATTCAAATTAATACGAAAACACTTGAGAAGGAAATTGCGTTTTGCATTTATTGAATAGGCTAGTTTTTAATGTTAAAAATGGCTTAGGCTATAACCAAAATTAGAACTACAGAATTCGATTTTAGTTTTGTTGAATAGTCCGTCTTTGAATATTGCATTCAAACAATACAGCATTATGATCGATATTTCTATAGTTTTTATAGTCGGAAAGTTCTAAATGAATTTTAATAAAGGAAGGAAAATGTGTGTTATTCCTTAGTTGAATATCAATGGATTATACTGTTTGGATTGGTTCGCAATAACAACGGCAAAAGGGTAGTCTGATTATAATGAGAGCCTCATCACTGCATTCAATCTCGAAACTCGTAATCCATTAAGGGGAGATGCCGGTGGCGATGCAGCATCTTAGAGAAACATTCATCACTCCTACAAATTTACAGATAATGCAATACTAATTTTCATACACATAGCTTATGAACTAACCTTAATTGTGGTATAATTGTTTATTTTTTAGACATAATAATTTCCATCCAATAATGAAACAATACCGATACACGTTCCTGCAAAACTACTTACCCAATCAGAAAGTAACTTTGGACAGGTCATCACTGCAGTATGTTTAATCAACTTATGAACAAACCTTCCTGTATTCCTAACCTCTTCAATATTTCTAACCTTTTCTTATGGTCAATATTATTACACTGTGACTGTTTTCTTGTATAATTATTTCCTTAAACTGTATTTTCATGAAAAGAGGACGTGCTATCCCAAATTTCGAATTATGTAAGACCACTAAATATTATGAAAACACATATTTTATTCATAATAAAACTCACTTTCATAAAGAAACATTTGGTTACACTGATAAAAGTGAAATATGGGTCTACTTTGAAAACTAAGAAACAGATGACTGCAGTTAGACATAAAGATTACAAATTAGGAGCAGAATGCAAAGAGAAACTTATGGGAAGTCAAAAATTACAGATGGAATTAATCCAATGTTAGGAAATGTGATAGGGGGAATGTTTTCCTTAATGTTTGAGACACTTCTGTACCTAAATAAAATTTATTTTACCAAGAAAATTATGAGGATTTCAAATATCATATTTCCAAAATTTGGCATTTTTTACCCCCTCCGACGAACATTCCCCCCTACATGAATGAAACTGTAATATAGTTATGAATTTGCAAATTATAGATTTATGAGGAATCTATTACTTCAGAAAACACTCTAAAATATGAATTTTCATATAGGGGATCTATGTTATGTCAGATATACCTGTGACTTATAAACACGCCAAAAATAATTTATCCTGCAAACGCGTGTAAGCGCGTTTCACTAATCTTATAAGTAAAAATGTTTTCGATATATTTAATGATAATGGTTAACACAGGTATTCCATCTCAACACTTTGTGAAAGTGATTTAATACTCATGCGTAAACAGCCATAAGTATAAAAGGTGTATGATGTTAGAGATGGTTATCACTCGTCGCGAAGCAATATCTCAACAACCATGAAGATCCTACTGGTAAGTGCAGTGCATAAAAATATTATTATATATTGTTAAATATTTATATTGTATTATGCGCTATATTTGCTGATTTACATTATATACTTTAGCTATGTGTCTTGACTGCAGCCATGGCTGTTAACATTGAAAACACAAGGCATAAGAGGGCGCTTGGTAGTTCAGCAACTGTTAACCACGGACACGGTGGAGCCAGCTACTCATCAGTCTCCATTGGATCGAATGGGAATACTCATGGAACTCTCGTTAACACGGCCGAGTATGCTCATGGAGGTTTAGGAGGTGGTTTCAGTGGAGGATTTAGTTTTGGAGGTTGTGCCGGTTTTGGTGGAACAGGTTTTGGAGCTGGAACCGGTGGACAAGTATTAGTGAACACCATAACACAACAGGTACCAGTTCCTGTGCCACAACCTGTACCTGTCACTATCAACAGACCAGTTCCGGTGGCTGTCCCAGCTCCTTATCCAGTTGCAGTACCTCGCCCAGTGCCAGTTCCAGTTCCACAAGCTGTGCCAGTAACTGTTGTCAGACCTGTTCCTTATACTGTAAACCGACCTGTTCCTGTACCGGTGTCACAGCCCATTCCAGTACCTTTTCCTCAACCTTATGCCGTTCCTGTTCCACAAAGCTGTTCCTGTTCAGGTACCTCAACCTGTAGCCGTCCCTGTACCTCAGCAGATCACAGTGGAAGTGCCTCAGCCAGTCGTTGTTCCAAGTAATGGTGGAGCAGGGTTTGGTGGAGCAGGTATTGGGCTTGGAGGAGGAAGTCATGGAATTGAAGGATCTGCTGAAGCTGGTCAAATTGGAGGAAGCTATGGAAAACACTAAATATATTTTGATGTTATCGAAATTTGTGATATTGAATTTGTACTGAATATGGTATTAATAAATTTATGTTTAAATTAATTTTGCTGTGTGTTTGTCATCGCTTATATACAATCAGGCTGTAATGTTTAAAAGTTCTTTCGGGGATTTATATTAAAAAAAAATTTTAAAAACTACTCTAACCTTAGATTTAATAACCTTTAATAGCAATTCTTTTAATTTTGCTGAAAGAAATCTGATATATGGAAGGCAAAACCTTACGGTAGTTTTGTAGTGGTTTTATTTATCCGTCACAAATATTTTAGGTCGAAATTTCATTACCGTTAATCATAGAGGGCGGTTATTGAGTGGCAGCTAGCGGACATCGCATTTATATTTACTGAATTAATTTTTTAGGAACTACGTTTTAATTTTAATTTTCGTTTGCTAAAAATAAAAAATAATGTGATTTGTTTGTTACTAATGTTACTTACTTACTTACTCACTGGCACTATCGAACCCGTACGTTTATGGCCGCACGGACATAAGCTCTCCAAATATCCCTATCCTGAGTTAATGCTTTCCATTCATTCCCTGTATAATCTACTTCCCTCAAATCATACTTAATACTTAATGTCATTCTCCCACCTCATTCTTGGTCTATCAACTGGGCGTTTACCCTCTGACTTTCCTACACTAATGTTACTAATGATACATTATGTACATGGTTAAACAAATCCAATGTGACGCTCATATAAGCGTGGATTTGTATTACAGAGGGCGTTGAGAACTGCGGCCTGTAGTAAGACATGTCATTAAAATTTTGTTCCCAGTGCACCCTTTGCACTACATAAACCCAAATCACACCGTCCTAAGCACGTAGCGAACAAAATGTTAACAGAGTTGCCGTCTCTCCGAGTATACAAACAAATACTGAGTAAATATATTTAAAAGAGAAACGCTAATAAACTCGCAAATTTCAGCGCCTGGCACTAAATGAGGGTTTCCCGGCATATCGCCTTTGTTCAATGACCTCTCCATTAGGGACGCTTTGGAGAGGTAGATTTATTTCAGTTTGAAAAAAAGAACCTTAAGACTTATCTATCAATAGAAGGTGAAATGCATCGGCAGTTACCATAATAACATACGCCTGCTTATCGTAATATGAGACTGTCTGATTCACATACAAAATATTTTATCAATAAAGTTTTTCTGTAATGTAGTTCTGTTGACAATCCTAATAATAGCCATAGGAGACTTTAAAACAGTTTCATTTTTAATTACAGAAAACAATGAATTTATTCACTAACTAAAATTAACTAACTCACTGGCACTATCGAGTCCGTAGGTTCATGGCCGCGTGGATATTAGCTCTCCATATATTCATATACTATGCTATGTTTTCCAATCTTTCCCTATATAATCTACTTCCCTCAAATCTTGGTTAAAGTTATTCTCCCACCTCATTCTTGGTCTACCAACTGGGCGTTGTCGCTAAGGTATCCCTACAAGAAGCTTCCATGCAACTCTTTCATTCTCCATTCGTGCCACATGTCCTGCCCATCACAGTCTACGCGACTTATTATATCTGGCTTCCTATAAAGACCATGTAGTTAACTGTTATTCTGTCTTCTCCATTCGCCTGTCTGTTCATCTCTCTTTGGTCCAAAAATTTTCCTAAAAAAATTATTCTCAAATACTCGTAATCTCCTTTCCTCCCTTAAATTAAGAGTCTATGTTTTGCATCCAAATAATATAATTGATAGAGTAACAGTTTTATATATTTCAGTTTAACTTACTTCGAAAGGAGTGGGGATGACAAGAGTCCCTGCAATTCATGATAACATGCATTTCCAGAATTGATCCCATGTTTAATATCTTTGTGCTTATCATTCCTATTTGTGATTATTGTTCCTGGCAAATTCTTCCCATTCATTAATAAGCATGTCTGGATTGATGGCAGCAACAGCTTCTCCAATCCTGTCTCTAAACTCGGGCAGGTTAGCAGGGAATGGAGGCACGTAGACTCTGTCCTTTACAAAACCCCAAAGGATAAAAATCGCATGGGTGAGATCCGGTGTTCTAGGAGGCCACTGATGATAATCCCTGTCATCTGGACCATGACGTCCAATCCAGTAATGACAGTGTGGAAGGTGTTATGAAAACGCTTACATATGCATCCCTATCGTTTACAGTTGTTAGTCTCTAAACTCTATTGATTACGTTGAATTTACGCTTGAAATTTTACAGCAGCAACATTCTCCTCAGACACTCTAGGTCGTCGCACACATTTGTCTTTAAACAGACAACTGATCGTTGGGAACTGATTATGTCATCGATGATGTTGGCATTTGGGGGATCACGATTAAATTGCCTACGAAACGCACATTGAACAGTCACAACTGATTTACATCTCTCATACTGCAAAACACAAAACGCTTTCTGATGAGGAGTTGCCATCTTTGTTATTATTGTTGCCATATAAACAAAAAAAAAAGTATTCGCTCTCTCACATAACTAAAACCATCTTCTTTCCTGTTTCATTTCAGTCTTCTAATAATTTTCTACGCCTCATCTGAGTGAAACAATTATTGCCAGAAACTAATATATTATTTTGTGTACACACTATATAATGCATTTCTATGTGTGTGATGAATTTATTCACACAATGATTAATTGTGTACTGGCGAGCAATAAATTATTATGTAATTATTTCTACAATCTGTAATTAAGTTTTGAAAATGTATAGTGTTCTAAATAAAAAATAATAGCCTTGATGATTTTAATGAAAATAAAACTATGAAGAAACTGAAAATGATGTGCGGATTCTTTAAATAACGAGTATCTGAGCTATCATTTCAGTTGTGTTTCATTTTATACGGTAGCATTCGCCTTCAAGTAAAAATAAGAGTACCAGATGTCACCAGGTAGAGCAATATTATTTTTTTTAATTTCTGGATTCTTATGGTAATACGACTATATGCTACATTAGGTAGATCTATATAATTTAATTTTACTAAAATGCATTTTCGAAACTTAATTATAGTCCCCGAAGTAATTTTTCTCACTGTAAGGGTATAGCCTATGTAGAACTTGCAACTCACACTAGTATTTAGGCCCTTGTACTTGTCCGTCCCATCTTTTATTTGTTCAAATTGGCAAACCTACTTGATAGAAAAAGTATTACCTGCTGCGATAATCAGTTTTCCCTTTACAAGGAGACCCGATGAGTCCCGTACTCTTTAATGTAATGACGTCAGACATCGGAGAGACAATAGACACAAGAAATGTTAAGCTACTCATGTACGCAGACGACATGATCATCCTCTCTAGGAATCAAGGAAACCTCCAAACAGCCATGGAGAACATTAGGATATGGGCACTTGAAAACTCGATGGAAATAAACAGCGCCAAAACAAAGGCAATGAAATTCAGGAAAGGAGGAAGGCTGGCTAATAAGGACCATCTTATATGCGGAGAAGAAACCCTAGAATTCGTATCAAGCTACAAATACTTGGGGGTCACCTTACAAACATCTGGAACCGCTTTCTCACTTCATATACAGAATCGAGCAACAGCTGCAACGAAAGCCATGTACGATATCCCTAAACTCCAAAGTCTATCCCTCTCAACTGCAATGAAACTCTTCAATCTTAAAGTAATGCCGGCCGCAACATACGGAATCCAGCTAATATGGAATTACTTGACGGTGAAAAATCTTAAGAAACTGGAGAACGTTAAATCAAGGTTTCTCAAAAGAGCACTGTCAATTTCAAAATATACAAGAAATAGTTATTCCTATACAATAGCCCAGGAATCCTTCTTCATCGAAGATATCAGACACTGTTTCAGATTACCGGAAACGCAAGCATACAGAATCGTGATCGAGGAGAGACAGAACAAAGCCGCTCAGATACCGACAGAAATTATGGAAACAGACGCAATGAAAACAGAAACCTGGAAGCAACCGAACTTCGAACTTCGACACCTGTACACATGCTTCGCAGCCCATGTATTTCATGGGAATATATGCCTGAACAACATGTACCATGAACCCAAGGAGGACTGCATCTGTAAATTATGCAACAATCCATGTCCCAAATATCATCTAGCGATGTGTAGAAACAGGACTCTACCACTAAACACGGTATTTAAAGACTGGTAAAAAAGCTAACTTAAAATTAATGTACACATTGTGTTTAATAAAGTAAAAAAAAAAATAAAAATAAAAATAAATATCAGTTTTCCCAAGTTCAAGAAATACTGCAGTGTAGGGAATTTTTAATCGAAATGAATTGAGAGATTTTTTATGGAATGAAGAGATTTCTCCTTTTTCATTTCAGAGTTATTTTATGAAATTTAATCAACAGTAAAGTAATATTATTTTCATTTCCTATGCTTCCGCTAATAATCTCAATTCGATTTCTGCAGTAAATATCCGTTGTCTAATACTCTGAGCCAATACGGTTAGCATTAAATATATACCAATGAAGTACACCTAACCACTTTAGCTTCTAGATGTCTTACTTATAATGCATACAAATGCATTGTATTCTATGTCACTGATAGCTTCCTTGCACATTCTCAATTCATCAGCCGCCATTTATTAATAATTAGTCATTAATTATACTTTCATAATACTAAATTAAAATAGTAATTTAAAGTTATGCTGGAAACAAATGATTACAAATGACATTAGACAAATGAGTAGGTTAAAAGCGAAGAGTGTAAGTGCAAGTTTTTTCCAGTTTTGAGGAAAACAGGTTAAATTTGAAGTATTATAAGAAAATCATGGGGGAATGAAAATTATAGAAAACTTACTTTATCTACACCTAATGCATACACTTATATCCCTTTGCCACTAAACAAATTTATGCTTCAATAATGTAATTGTGCGTCAAACTCTTTTTTTAAGGAAAAAATCACTTGCATCCCTTTCTTCTAACCGCCTCAAATAGGACCTCCTAAGCACAGTCAAAGTTTCAAGATGCAATGTGACATTAAATGTTATTTAATATATAAATAAGAATGGAATAAAACTGATTATTATTATACAAAGTAGAGAGACTAGGAAGCAAGGAAGATACTTGCTTTCGAAATATATTCATAAGTAATGCCACGAGTGATTTCCAATTTATCTAGAGAATTTGGATATCAAGAGTGGCATTTGTTAGGACTATTTAACGAATAAAATTAAGCTGTTTACTCACAAATCATTATTTAACTATAGTTATTTTAAAATATTTATATATTTAATGTAAACGGCGATGTTTGAAAACAAATGAGAAACGATAGGTACGCTTCATCTGCTTCTTTTGTTTATCACTGCAACCAGATCATACTATTTATTGCCAAAGGAACGCAATATTGTAAGAATGCTCTCTAGTGGAGAAAATATTAAACACATCAAACTGTATATTAATTCATTTCTGATGTCGTATGATGTAAATATGACAATTAATTTTTCTGGATTATTACCTGGGAAAAATGCATTTAAGAAAGTGCAAACAGTGGTTTCTTTTTTTGGTGGTATAATGAATTGCTACAAATGTTTTTATATTAACTCCCGCATGCGGCATGTGTTGACATTCATGCACTATATATACAATCTGGTAGCCGTATTTCTCACAGGCTCAGTCACTGCAAAATAATGGTCAGACCTGTTCAGAACGTTAAAAAGGAGGAGCCTTCTTTAATATGGTAATTATAACACTGATAAATATTTCGTGAAACACGACTCTGATTGGTTGTAAAACAAATCATTGAAACGTGATTGGCCATTGAGTCCCATTTGGGGCATGAGTTAAATAGTCGGTAAAAAGTATTATATAATCTAGCAGTTGAAATTATTAATTATCATTATTTTTACATTTGTAGTGTATTAAAAAAATTAAAAGCAAATATTGTATTATGCATTTATTTATTCATATGGTAATAATTACTTATATATTTTAAATTTAAAATTTTAATATTTATATATATATATATATATATATATATATATATATATATGTGTGTGAGTGCGTGCATGTGTAACAGTGTTTATATTAAAACGCATGGAAATATACAGATAATAACATTTATAACTATTTCTTGCAGTGAACAATGTTTAAACATTAAATTGCTAATGTATCCTATCTATTCATCTATCCATCCGTCCATAGTAATTCTGTCCGAGGGCAGGTCTCCCACTGTAATCATAGCATTTTCATGCTATGCTTTGCAGTTTTAGTAGGGAATTATAGGTGTGGTAGCTTCCCGTTGATTTCCACACCGGTGAAGGATGATGATAATGATAAGGATGATGATGATGGCCGGATGATTTTCGGGAACCATTGAGCTCTAAGCGTCCTGACATTTGTCTTACAGATGAGGAAAAACTCCGAAGAAACCTCTCCCAGGAACCTGTCCCGATCTGGAATCGAACCCTGGTCCGCTGCATGACAAGGCACCACGCTATCTCGAGACCACAGGGAATATACTTTAATGTAAATTATTTAATATTTAAATAAAATAATAGAGGGTTCAAAGGGATAGTGACGTGCATTTCATCACCTCCCCTATCCAAATCCCATCCTCAACCTGCTCGTGGTGCAACCTGCTATTACAAATGGGGCTCTGAGACCGAATACTGGCGTTATAATCATATCATCTTAATGAAGAGGAAATGATACATTAGTGGGAACCCCACAATAATACCCCTCTGGGCCAGCAACCCATTGGGCGAAAAAAAATACATTTCCTTTCAAGTCTCAAACCAAGCCTCGGATGAATCAGACAGATCACCCTGTTGACGATCTTTGCGAGAATAAGGATATGACATGGAAGAAGGAGAATATTTTTAAATTTGCAACCTGGAATGTACAGGAAATTTCCAAAAAGAGGCCCAATTAGACGACATTCTGGCAAAGAAGGAATTGCATGTGCGGCAATATCTGAAACCAAAAATAAATTAAAAGGTTCGAAAGAAACTCAAAATGATTTACAGTTTTATAGCGGAGTGAATCAGAATACAAGAGCAAGAGCTGGAGTAATGTTAATGATACATAAGAAATTTAGATCATCACTAGATAATTACACATTCCATAATTAAAGAATAATTCAAGTAAGACGAGGATACTTAACAATAATAGGAATTTATGCTCCAGTAGAAGGCGAAGAAGAAGGAAATGACAAATTCTAATCAAAACTACAAACAATTGTCAATCATGTAAATAAATCTGATATGTTCTTAATCATGGGAGATTTTAATGGCAGGATAGGGAACAGAAAAATCCAGTGCTATGTAGGAGGACATGGAGAAGGTACTTTAAATAGAAATGGCCAAAGACTTATTGAATTTGCAGTTTACAATCAAGTAAAAATTATGAATTCCATGTATGAACATAAAGATACTCATAGGTATACCTGAGAAGCCAGAAATTCTCGATCAATTATAGATTATATTCTTTGCAACCAGAAACTATCAAATATGGTTTTAGATACAAGAGTGTTCCGAGGACCAGAAATTGAATAAGATCACTGTCTTCTTGTCAGTACTATACGTATGAAACCAAGATGTATTAAAACAAAAAAGAAAGTTCAGAAATTGGATTTGAAGTTCACAGTAAACTCCCTCAGAGATCCCAGCACTGCTTGGCTTTATAAGACAAGAATGCAAAGCATTATGAAGGATTGCCCTGTCCCCGAAAATGTTGAAGAGGAATGGAGTAATCTTGCTAACATCTTAAAAAAATCTTCAAAAGAGAGCCTAAGCACAAAACGGAGATGGTAAAAATGGCATAAGACATTGGGATGAAGAAATAGCGCAAATTATCAAAGACAAAAAAGAAGCATACCACAAGTACTTATCAAATAAATCAAAAGAAGACAAAACCAATTACGACAAAACAAGAGCAATAGCGAAAAGAAAAACCAGGAAGAGACATAGAAAAAATTGCGAGGAATTTGTGTCACAATTAGAGAATGATATTACTAGACCCGCCCCACAAACATACAAAATCTTGAAAAATTTGAATCGTGAAACAAAAACAATGGTCAAATTATTTTCAAAATCTATGGACCCAAACTCCAAATACTCTCACTTTACCATCATCCACTAACACCTCTACAGACTTGATTACAGAGGATGAACTATCAGAAGTATTAATGAAAATGACAATCAATAAAGCACAATAAAGCACATGGAATCAGTACTGAACCATTAAAAAATGCAAATCCTCTGTTTTTAGACAGATTTCTAACATTCTTAAATAAACTATGGGATGGGAGAGGCATTCCTGTAAGTTGGACAAAATCTATTGTAATACCAATATTTAAAAAAGGAGACAAGAAAAACTGTGAAAATTACAGTGGCATCAGCTTACTAAATACTGGATACAAACTTTACACCAATATAATTAATAACAAATTATACAAGCATCTTAACAGCCTCCTCAGCGAAGAACTATTCGTAAGAGCTGGTCGTAAAGGTCGATCCTGCTGTGATGGTTATTTCTCCAAGAAATTATTAATAGAAACACACAGGGAGTTCAATGTAGAAACACATTTAGCTTTCGTGACTTCAAAAAAGCCTTCGACAAAATCAATAGGAATAAACTGTTGGAAATTTTAGCTGACAAAAACCTACCACAACTGCATATTTTAAATTTATACAATATCTATAAAACAAATTTGATTTCAGTTCGAATCAATAACACACAAAAAGAATGGATCAAAATTAATAGGGGCATAAGACAAGGATGCGGCCTCTCGCCCTTGCTCTTTATCATACACATGGATAGAATACTCCAAGACTGGCAAAAGATGAGACACGGTTCTTTCCAAATTAATAGAAACCATAAAATAGACTCTTTGCTTTTTGCAGATGATTTGGTATTAATAGCTCCAACAGAAACAGATTTACAGTATTATATACACAATTTTAATATAATTGCAAAAAGGTACAATATGGAAATCAATAAAAAGAAAATTAAAGTCATGGCCTTTTGTGGGAAATACCCTATACCTAGCATAATTGTTTTGGATGATAAAATTTTTATAACGAGTAAACGAATTTAATTATTTGGGTTATAAGTTAACATTTCAAAGAAAATCACAAATTTTACAAAAACAACGAGGATAATTAACAGTATAAAGAAACCATCTTTAGTACAGAAGAACACAAGAATACGGCTTTATAAGGTTCTCGCAAGACCAGTATTAAGATATGGTAGTGAAGCATGGACCATACGAAGAAGATATGAAAAACCGAATAACAGCAAATGAGTTGCGATTTATGCGCCGTACAGCAGGCTACACAAAGTGGGACCATAAAAGAAATGAGGAAATTATGGAAGAGTGGATGTAGAACCCATTTTTCACCATATACAAAACTACCAGAACAACTGGAAAGCCCATCTTCAACGAATTCCGTCTCATATAATTTCAAAGGTCATACTTTGCTACTGCCCCCAAGGCAAAAGATCGCTGGGGCGTCCAAAAAAGCGATGGATGGAAAATTCCTGTTTTGAGACCGTAACAGGCCACACGTCCTAATACTTGCATGGATGATGATGATGATGAATAAAACAATAGAAAAAATAATGAGTAAAAAACACTTAATTTTCTGCTGAATTGCATAGCTAGTACGAGTAGGCAGTAATATTTTACACTGACATGAATTTGCTTTCACATTAAAAAACTAGTACGACAAATTAATGTTTTGCAAACTTATGAGTTGATTTATTTGTAAAATTAATAATCAACTAACTCACTGGTACTATCGAACCCATAGGTATAACCCGCGCAAATATAAGCTCTCCATACATCCCTCATAGAGCTAATGTTTTCCAATCATCCCCTGTATAATTTACTTCCCTCAATGGACTGAAAATCGCAAGAATGTGTGGAGAAAATTAAGAAGGAGGTACTTAAATATAAACCAACAAAATATTTTCGACGAATGTGCGGAAACGCGTACTGTTTTTACAAACAGACCTAAAACAAGTTTTGGGAAAAAAAAATCTTACACAGGGTGTCCCAAAATTAGACAGACAAATTTTGGGAGCTGATGTATAACATTATTTTAAACACTTCTTGTTAAGGTAGGTTTTTTTTTCTGCGGTGCTTAGTTTAAGCGCTGAACGAGTTAATTCCATTACTGCCTCCCACCAATTTGCTTTAGAAATATAAATTACATTTGTGTATAGTATGTATCTTTTAAAGGAAACACACGAAAAAACAAAACAAAGACGCTTCAATTCGTTTAGCATACATATTTACTTCCTGAGCTCATCGTTGTTTCCTTGACATTGTGCGTTAGTTTGCTGGAATGCCTGCTGCATACTACTTTATTTTCAACATGGAAAGGTACACGTGGAGTGAGATGACGGACATGCTGTTGGTGTATGGAAAAGCTGGTTTGGGTCGTGCGGCTGTAAGGCTTTATCAAGAACAGTTCCGAAACCGAAGAGTTCCTTATCACACTACATTTGCCTGCATTGAAAGTAGACTATGTGAAAGAGGCTCCTTGGATAGACGAGCAGAAGGTCAAGGACGACCATCTTCTGTACGGACTCCTGAGAATGAGGAAGATGTGTTGCGGTGCATTGAGAATATCCTGCAGCTAGTACTCGCGCCAGCTCTCGACAATTGCACTGTGGGAAGAATTCTGCAGGAAATGTTGCACTCTTTTCACCTTGAAAGGGTCCACGCAATGAGGCCTCAAGACTATCCTTAGTGATGGCAATTTTGTCAGTGGTATCTGGACGAAATTGAAAACGATGTACTGTTTGCATCCCATGTTATGCTCACAGATGAAGCATGTTTCACAAGTGAGCAGTTATTTACAGTCAGAATTCACATGTTTGGGCCTTCTAAAATCCCCATGATACATTTTAGTGGTCACATTAACTGAGGTTTGGTGTACACAAATGCAATTTACGTATCTAAACCAACTGGTTGAGAAGAAAAACGCCCAGTTGGTAGACCAAGAATGAGGTGGGAGAACAACATTAACTATGATTTGAGGGAAGTAGATTATACAGGGAATGATTGGAAAGCATTAGCTCAGGATAGGGATGTATGGAGAGCTTATGTCCGCGCGGTCATGAACCTACGGGTTCGATAGTGCCAGTGAGTAAGTAAGTAAGTAAGTAAACCAACTGGTTGAGAGGCAGTAATGACATTAACGCGTCTAGCGCTTAAACGAAGCACCGCATCAAAAAAACCTTCCTTAACAAAAAGTGTTTAAAATATTGATATCTATCACCTCCCAAAGTTTGTCGGTATAATTTTGGGACACACTGTATAAACTTTATAGGATTTAAAGAGAGATCAGGGCTTGCTTGGTTTAGGTTAGGGGCATGCAAATTTCAAAATATTGACGACGATAACAATATGCGAAATGTCCAATGTGCGGGAACTTTGAAGACGAGATACATATATTAGGAAAATATAACGATTTGGAATATTGGAGTCATCAGTTATTACCGGAAAGATTTCTAAATTCAAATGGTGAAAGATTGGCATGCTACGAGTTATTGCTAAGCCCAGAAAATTGGATAAATTTGGGTACATTTCTGGACAAAACGCGCAAAATAAGAACAACACTCATTCATGAATAAATAAATATGTTAACAAATTGCAATTCTATTAATTCTTAATAATTTTACATTACCAAGTTAAAGCATAATGTAATTGTATTGTTATCTATTTGCAATATTATTGTGTTTTCTTTTTTTTTGTTTTAAGTTATATTATTACCAAACATTAACTTATTGTAACGGACTGTCAACAGCACGTATGGCTTACTGCCCGTGCGACCCATATTTGCAAATAATATTGTATGCATCTTACGTATACTTTTAGTCTAATAAAGTCATTATTATTACATCCCTCAAATAATGACTAATGTTATTCTCCCACCTCATTCTTGGTCTACCAGTCGGGCTTTCCCCTATGTTTTTTCCCACAAGAAGCTTGCATGCCCCTCTTTCATTCTCCATTTGTGCCATATGTCCCGCCCATCTCAGTCTACGAGACTTAACTGTTCTTATTATATTTGGTTTCCTATAAAGATTTTGTAAAACTAATACCCAAATTAATGTAAAGAAAGATTTACGTTATCTAATGGTTTTTTAAATCTTACCATGTAAGGCAGACATGTAGAAACAAGATTACGAAGCTATATATTACGTATGTTAAACTAGAGAATAAAAATAACTATAATGATACGACGGTAAATTGAAACGAATTATAGAAAGGGAGGAGTACTCTGTTACTTTCACTAGGAGGCAATTTGTGAGTTGTGCTGATCATGTATAACGGAATCCCTTCAGGTTATTGCCTAAATTGATTATCAATGTTCTGGAAATTGTTCCCTCCTCTGGCTAATAGCTTAATATCCCGCAAATATTAATACCCATATATCATTTCGAGAAGAATGACATACATACTTAGGCGTATTCGGTTTTATTTACGCACATTCAATATATTTTCTAATATTCATATAATCATTTTTATGTGTCAATTCAATAAATTTTTGCAACAAACTATTTAGAATTTCGAATATTCAGTAATGTAAAATGCATGATGAAATTAAGAAAATCCCTAGTTTCTGAATTCTCGAATAAATTATGTGTTTTTTTCGAAAACTAGATTATAAAACGTGATCATATGAGCAGCTGAAATAGAGTATTAGAATATCCCAGAAGTTCATATAAATATTTAAAAATTAAGAACTTTGGGATTTGATGAAAATGGGAAATATAAAATGACATAAACAAACTAACAAATGAGATCTCCAGATAAAACATGAAGTCCATGAAGAACTTGGAAAAAATATATATCCTAATGGTGTCAAAAGACTTCAGAAGATGTACAGAACTGAACATATGGATGATTGATTAGGAACGAAAACTGTAACGGCAAAACCCTTTTATATTTCTTAACAAATCAAACTAGGAATATAATAATTTATTTAGATTTATAGATCTAACAAAATTTTTATGAGATGTGGAATCGATTACAATAATCATTTATTATATGTTTTGTCATACACTTTGTGTGGGTGCTCATGTGTAGGCTATGTGTGTATTCGTATGTATGATGTACGTATGTGTGTGAGTGTATATATATATACTCGTGTAAGTATGTATGCATGTGCTGGTATGCATGTGTGTGTGCGCGTGTGTACATGTATATGTATATGTTTTCAAATCAAACTGCATAAAAGTCCATCCATAGTAATTCTGCCCGAAGGCAGGTCCTTCAGTGCTATCATAGCATTTTAATGATGTGCTTGCAGCTATACTAAGGAATTGTAAGTGTGGTAGCTACCGTTGCTTTCCACACCGGTGAAGGATGAAGGTAATGATAAGGATGATAATGATGGCCATATGATTTCGGGGACCGTTTGGGCCTCAACGTTTTCCTGACATTTGTCTTACAGGTGAAGAAAAATCCCGATAAAAACCTCACCCAGAAAAATTGCCCCGACCGGGGATCGAAATCGGGCCCGCTGCGTGACAAGGCAGCACGCCACCTCGAGACCACAGCGGTGGAATCATAACAGTAGCGTTCCAGAATTTTGGAGCGAGCCTATATGGCTATGTCACTTACCTCGTGGAGACTAATTAAAAATATGCATGATCATTACGTTCCGGCAAAAAATTAATATATTTATTGTTATACGATTGAACTTACGAATATTAATATTTAATTTTTATAACGCACAACGCTGTGGTCACAGGTTAGCGCTGCTGCCTTGTGCGCAGCGGGCCCGGGTTCTTTCAGCGTCAGGAAAGAAATTCTGGGTGGCGTTTTTTGGGGGGGGGGTTTCTTCGCCTTTTAAGTCAAACGTTAGGGAACGTTAATGTGTTTTAATTATTGTCCAAAATACATGACACAGGTATATCATTATATAAATTAGTTTATTCAACATAAGAAAGAATAAACTTATAAAATGGTGTTTATTTTAGTGTTTTATGTATTTTAAGTTATTCAAACTCAATAAACAGCAAAATTTGTCACTTGCGGATAGCATAGGCTAAGTTTAACCAAAATTGTGAATATTTTTTATGGAGCAGACAGACGGGAAAATGTATACAACCGTTTGCTTGTACAGAATATTGGGTGGCAAAAGCTCATCTATCATTAATATCTTTCGAGTTTAAAACTTTTCAAAATATGCGACAATAATAATAATAATAACCCTCCTAAATAGTGGATATAAAATCTATGCTAGAATAATAGCAAAACGAATACAACGAATTACTGAAGTAACACTAGCAGAAGAACAAAACGGGTTCCGAAAAGGAAGATCTTGTACCGATGGAGTATTTGCCCTGAATCAAATAATAAACAAAAGACAAGAAAAACCCTAGAAACGCATTTGTCATTTATAGACTTAGATAAAGCATTTGATCGAGTAAACAGGGAAATATTGTGGAATATCCTAAAATAAAAAGGCCTCCCTATTCAGATTATAGAGACTGTTAAGAGCTTGTACTATGGAGCAAATATTTGTATTGACCCTCAGTTGACTAAAAATAAGACAATTTTTTCAAATAAACCAAGGAGTACGACAAGGGTGTTCACTCTCACCTATATTATTTAATATTTATATGGACGATATCCTAAAAGAATGGAAGAAGGTTTTAACTAATGAAGGAATATTAATTGACAATAAAGGTAAAATAAATGCTTTATTATTCGCTGACATTGTTGTACTTTTAGCAGAATCTGAAAATTAGCTCCAAATGTGAGCGTATAAATTTAAATTAATAGCCAATAGATATAATTGTAAAATATCAATAAGTAAGTCAAAAGTAATGGCATTTATTGGTAAATATGGATTTAGATCAAAAATTGTACTGGATAACAAAATAATAGAACATGTATCACATTTCCAATATTTAGGATGTGATATAACTTATAGAGAAAATATAGATATAGAAAATAAAGTAAATAAATTTCAGGCTATTTGTGGAACCATAAAAAGAACCTTAGGTCGGAAAACAAGGAAAGATACGAAACTTAAATTATATAAAACAATGGCTGTTCCTTTGTTGTTGTATGGAAGTGAAAATTGGATAATGAAATCAAGGGATAAAAGCAGGATACAGACTGCGGAAATGCTGTTTTTACGTAATGTGAAAGGATGCACAAGAGCGGATATATTAAGGAATGAAACTATACGAGAAGAATTAAATATATATAAAATTGCAGCTAAAATCAGCGAAAATAATAAGAAATGGACAGAACACTTAATGAGAATGAACAACGAAAGAATACCAAAAAGAACCTTCCTGTATAATCCCAGAGGAACAAGAGATGTTGGCCGACCACGTTAGAAGATGGACTCCACTTTTAACTTCGCCGGAACAGGCTGCATAGCCTAAACCTTATAGTAGAAGAAGAAGAAGAACTCAGTGACTCTATCGAATCCCTAGGTCCATGGCCGCGCAGATATAAGCTCTTCATACTTCCCTATCCTGAGCTAATGTTTTCCAATCAACACTGTATAATCTACTTCCCTCAAATAATGGTTAATGTTATTTTCTCATTTCACTCTTGGTCTATCTACTGGGCGTTTTCCCTCTGGTTTTCCTACAAGAAGCTTCTATGCAACTCTTACATTCTCGATTCGTGCCACACGTCCTGCCCATCGCAGCCTACGAGACTTCACTGTTCTTATTATATCTGACTGCCTATAAAAATCATGTAGCTCGCTGTTAAGTTGTTTTCTGCATTCACCTCTCCATTCGTCTCTTTAGGTCCAAACATTTTTCTAAGAATATCATTCTGAATTACTCGTAATCTTCTTTCCTCTCTTAATAATACTCGTAATAATAATTATAATAATAATAATAATAATAATAATAATAATAATAATAATAATAATAATAATAATAATAATAATTGGTTGACATTTAATACATTCATGATTTATATTCAGCTGCTGTTTCCATAATTATCAGATGATGAAGTATCAAATTATATGATTTGTTGAACGTAAAACAAATTATTGAGCTCATCATTCAAATTAGTACGACAAATGTGGGAAGGAAATTGCGCTCTGCATTTATTCAATAGGCTAGTCTCTAATTTTAAAAAGGATTAGACTATGACCAGATTTAGAAACAGAGCATTCGATTTTTGCTTTGTTGAATAGTCTTTTTTTTTAATATCGTATTCAAAGAATACAGCATTGTGTTTGATATTTCTACATTCTTTACAGTCAGAAGGTTCTAAATGTATTTCAATAAATGAAGGGGAATGTGTGTTATTCCTTAGTTAAATATCAATGGATTATACTGTTTGGACTGGTTCACATTATCAGAGGTAAAACGTACAGTCTGATAATAATGAGAGCCTCATCAATGCATTCAAGCTCAAAACTCATAATCCATTAATACAGAAATGAAACTGTAATATAGTTATGAATCCCTGATTTCCTGATGAATTATAGAATTATGAGGAATATGTTGCGTCGTATATTACTCCAGAAACTCTCAAGTATATTTACATATGGATCAGAAAGCTGGACAATAAATGAAAGGATGCAGGAAAGAATCAATGGCCATAGAAATGGATGGTTATCAGATAAGTATGAGAATATCCAGGCTACAACATATTAGAAATATATATATCAGACAACAAATGGATGCACAAGAAACTGTTATCGATATGATACAAAGAGATCTTTACAGTGGGATGGACATGTACAACGGATGTCGGAAGACCAGTGGCCTAAACAGGTGTTAGATTGCATGGTACTAGGCAGAAAGAAGAGGTGGAGAAGTTGAAGAACATGGAATGAGGGAATATATGATGCCGTGATGATGAAGAGGGGTATGGAAGATGGATAATGGGGAGACAGGAATCTCTGGAAAGCAGGAATCAAGGGCGAACTGCTGTAAAGTATTAAGTAAGAAAGTAAACTGTCAAAAAAAAATGAATGTTCAACTAGGGCATCCATGTTATGTCAGTTAAACCTATGCCTTATATATATATATATATATATATATATATCATAGGAATCTAACCTGCAACGCGCCTAAGCGCATTTTATTAATTGAATAAGTACAAATATTTTCGATATCTTTAATGATAATGGTTATTAACACAGATATTTCATCTCAACATTTTGTGAAAGTGTTTTAGTACTCATGCGTAAACAGCCATTAGTATAAAAGGTGCATGATGCTAGAGATGGTTATCACTCGTCGTGAAGCAACATCGCAACAACCATGAAGATCCTACTGGTAAGTGCACTGCATAAAAATGCCCAATTATGTAATATGTTTTAATTGAATGCCCCAGGTTACCATTTAGACATTTCTGATGTTCTCTCCTGGCATTGACGTGGTTGTAACCCACTTATGAATTTGGGGCGCCTGGAAACCGGAGTTACGTTACTCTGATGATATGATGGCTAATAAATGATAACGAAGCGCCAGGAGAGTTCTTAACCTAAACTTAACCTAAATTCCAGACCATGGGCAACCATAGGAATAATTCCCTTTAAGGAAAAATTCATATGGTGTGACTGGGAAATCGAACCCGGGACCTCATGAATAGCAGTCAGAAACGCTGATCACTAGCCCAAGAGGCTGGTCATATTATTAAATATTTATATTGCATTATACGGTATACTTGCTGATTTACATTATATGTTTTAGCTAAGTGTGTTGACTGCATCCATGGCTGTTAACATTGAAAACACAAGATATAAAAGAACTCTTGGTGGTTCGGCAACTGTTAACCACGGACACGGTGGAGCCAGCTACTCATCAGTCTCCATTGGTTCGAGTGAGAATACTCATGGAACTCTGGTTAACACAGCCGAGTATGCTCATGGAGGTTTAGGAGGTGGTTATGGTGGAGGATTTGGTTTTGGAGGTGGTGCCGGTTTTGGTGGAACAGGGTTTGGAGCTGGAACCGGTGGACAAGTGTTAGTGAACACCATAACACAACAGGTACCAGTTCCTGTGCCACAACCTGTACCTGTCACTATCAACAGACCAGTTCCGGTGGCTGTCCCAGCTCCTTATCCAGTTGCAGTACCTCGTCCAGTGCCAGTTCCAGTTCCACAAGCTGTGCCAGTCACTGTTGTAAGACCTGTTCCTTACACTGTGAACCGACCTGTTCCTGTACCGGTTTCACAGCCCATTCCAGTACCTTTTCCTCAACCTTATGCCGTGCCTGTTCCACAAGCTGTTCCTGTCCAGGTACCTCAACCTGTAGCCGTGCCCGTACCGCAGCAGGTCACCGTAGAAGTGCCTCAGCCAATCGTTGTGCCAAGTGGTAACGGAGGAGCAGGAATTGGTGGACCAGGCTTTGGTGGACCAGGCTTTAGTGAAACAGGTGTTGGACTTGGAGGTGGAAGTCATGGATATGAAGGATCTGCTGGTGATTACCTCATTGGAGGAAGCTATGGAAAACATTAAATATTTTGGATTTACGCCACTCAACGAGATTTTTAATAGGTTCATAAACAGAAATTTTCATTCACATTAAGCGGAAATGAATCACTACATATCACATACCTATAAATAAAATATTAGTTTGTATTTTTTGTATTTACATTTTATTTTTAAATAATAAAATGTCTGAAATACACAGATAAATGTGATATCATTTTGTTAAATTTATTTTAACATATTTTTATCCTTACTTGCAAATTGGGAGATTTGTCATTATAATTTTTCTCATTTAAATCTCGGTCACGGCAGGAGTATTGGCTGCATTAATTGGTAAGTTTTAATGGTGTATTTTTCATAAGTAATGCCATGAGTGATTTCCAAATTTATCTAGAGGATTTGGAAATCATGAATGGCATTAGTTAAGACTACTTAACGAATAAAATTAAGCTGTTTACTCATAAATCATTATTTAAATATAGTTATTTTAAAATATTTATATATTTAATTTAACGGCGATGTTTGAAAACAGATGAAAAATAGTTAGTTATGCTTCTTTTGTTCATCCACTGCAACTAGATCATATTATTTATTGCCAAATAGGATAGCAATATCGTAAGAGTGCACCGTAGTGAAGAAAAAATGAAACACATCAAACTGTATTTTATAACGAACATAATAGACTATTAATTTTTTTAAGGAAACAACTCCGTAAATTCATTATTTAAAAATACAGTTAATGAACACACAATTATCAAATGTGTAGTTCGAAGGAATCTGTTCATTATTTGTTATATTCAACGTATTTGTTCGAGAGTCAGTCACTGCAAAATAATGCTCTGACCTGTTCAGAATATTAAAAAGGAGGAGCTTTCTTTAATATGATAAACAGAAGTAGATAAGTTAAACACGACTGTGATTGGTCGTAAAACACAATTCATTGAAACGTGATTGGTTAATGAATCCCATTTGGGGCATGAGTTAAATAGTCACTGTAACTGCAATATATTCACTATGGAGTAGAACATTTTTCAAGGTGGTAGGGTAATATTTTAATAGTAGAAAAATGTATAATATTATATTCACCCAAGATATAAATTTACAATCATTAAGTGTATTTTCAACTTCAGTTCTAATTTTCATCTGATATAATTTCCAGCTGTCGGGCTTTTTATCTAATTTAGCTGTCTAGAAAGAACCTACATGACAAACATTTCTTTATTTACATGTCAATGAATTCTAAATTGTACTATTTTTTTTCGATTTATAAAACATGTTATACCTATGTTATTGTTTCTCGAGCGCGATGGTCTAGTGGTCATATTCGTTACCTCTAGTCACAATGGTCGTGGGTTTAAACCCGTCCGCGGTTGATGGATTTCTTAGGATTGAAAAATCCAAGGGACAATTCATCCAAGAGGGATTTTAAATCGTGGGTCCATTGTGTGAAGATTTTCGGGCTCGTAAAATAACCTCATATCCAAGTTAGTGCCTCTGAGGAAATTTTACAGGCCTTCCCCATCCAATAACCTTAGTTGTCTACTATAGGCCTCAATGAGGCGACATGCTAAACACATGTCTCTCACTGACAGCTGTGGGGAAATAATCGTAACTAAATTGCTTGGTCAAGAAATTCCCTCTAGGGGAACACCCAAGTCTCCATGAGGCACGTATGAGCTATATACATATAAGTTATATAATTTTCAATTCTCAATTTGGCGACACACTATTTTTTCGTGCCAGTTATATAAATGTGTCGGACTGCAGCGACAACAAAATCGTGTAAACTCTAAGTTATTACTTATTACTGTGTAATTCGAAACAAATGTAAGTACTGTAATTTCTACTCGTTCGTTTTTTATTGTTTTATTAAAAATTATGAAATAAATTAAACAAATGTATCTAACAGGACACATTGCCAATTTAAGAGTGAAATAGTATGCTAGTGAAATTACGTAAGGATATCTGGATATTCTCGGGTACGGGTGCATAATTTTATGTATTTATTTACGAAATTAAACGCTATTTTAATGCATCAAATATTCATAAAGTTGCATATCAAATATATTTTACCCCGAAATTGAATGATTTTTAGCAAATTTTACTGTGAATATTAAAAAAAAACATATTTGACTTTTTTTGTTTCCAACGCCACTCTGACACATCCATAACTGTGCGTCTCTGACGATAATAAGGATTACCTCCGTACTTTACCTATTTTTGAGAGTTGCATTAAATGTCATCCATTTGCATACTTTTACAGGTTAGAGTGCTTAAAATACTTCAGATTAGCTTTTACTTTATTTTATGCCTAAACATATTTTTTATTAAATTCTGTAAACATTTGTTGCATTTAAATTGTGTTTAACTGCATAAATAACTACGTCACCTGTATAGTTATTCTGTGAAAATTCTAAATGGTCGACAGATACAACATAGCAAAATTCTGCTTATACAAATTTGAAAATGTAAAAATACATTCATGAGCATTATTTTCCGGGCCTAAATATTATTAATATAGCATTCTGCAAACATTCCATGCATTAAAATTGTCTTCAACTGCAAAAGTAAGTATATTGTATATTCAACTCCACCGAATCTCGGGATTAAATCTATTCATCTAAGTTAAATTCAAATATTGTTTTTTATACCTGAGCAAATCAGTGTATGCGGCTTGTATTGAGTGTAGGAATTGAATTGAAGACGATTGCAAAAACAAGCAATGCTTCACACAAAATCAAAGTGTCCCAAGGTTCCCTCAGGAGTAATTTTTTTCCTGTTGCGAAGCAATTTTCCTACACATCTGCATGCAAGTTCTTTGAGAACAACATAGCTGCTTGTGAAGTTACACAATGAAATGAAATAGTCAAGGGCAGGGTATTCCCTCACTTCTGAATTATTTGGACCTTAAATAAAGTAAAGCTACAATAGACTTTCGAGAGTCTGTATTAACATTCACATTGACTGAGACTAAGACTTTACTATGATTTCAATATATAGGGTGCTCTAAAATTCCCCTTACTTATAGAGAGGACTGGATTGATAATATTTAGAATTGGAAACCATGTCCGGAAACTTACCGTTTCCGTGCTACAGCCGTTTGAAAACAAGCATTGCCTGAACGAACGTTACGTGTCTCAACAAGTAATAGCTTCGCGATTCGTCTAAATCTAAAATTACCCTACCGAGTATTTCAAGACATGGTGTTTTTTTTTTTAAATGCCAACTTTTTTTTCGAAATTTTGAAAACTGCAAAAATGTATTGTGGGGTGTGTATCCGGGTTTATTAATGCAAGTCATGATTGAATTTTCATTTTGTTTGTTTGGTTATTAATGAGTTGAACTGTAAAACAATTGACGTACTGTGCCACGCCTTATAATATCTTAAGTTCGACACAGTGAAAACATTAACTGCATAACAACTATATAGAGCATTCCATTAATAGTCATCTAGGAAGCTACTTACTTTATTTTACATAATTTAAATTTTATTATATTCTATGTTTTTGTTAGTATTAGCTAGTGTCAGATCACATCATCATTGTATTTTGTTTAGTCTGTATTTTAATATCTTAAAATTGTAATATGTATGTAACTTTTTGTATAATTTTGCTATTCGCTGCTTGAGTGGAAGAGAAGGCCTCATGGCCTTAACTCTGCCAGCTATAATAAAGCATTATTATTATTATTATTATTATTATTATTATTATTATTATTATTATTATTATTATTATTATTATTAATGTATTACTTGTAATAATTGGTCGCGTTAAAAACATGTTTTAAAACGGGTGTAGCACGGAAACGGTAAGTTTCCGGACATGGTTTCAATCCTAGTTATTGTCAAATCAATCCCCTCTACAAGTTAGAAGTTTCTAAGGGGAATTTTAGAGCACCCTGTATACTGATACTTCGGATCTTTTTTTCTACTCCCAATTTAAAAGACTATATTATTCATAGCTATGCATTGAATATTAACCAATTCTATTAATTAGTCTATGTTACTTTGAATTAACCATGTTGACTATCACTCAACTATTGCAGAAATTAAATTATCATATCTAATTCGCAATTGTTCGGAAACTGTCGAAATTGATTTGCAAGTGTTTCTGATTTGTAAACTGCAGAACTCAGGATGTCATTCTACCACTATCATAACATTGTTACACTACTTATCACCGTAGTTTAATCTCTCACTTTATATAGGTAATTTTACATACCACACTCCAGCCGAGCTTTTTCAATGGCACGACCCGTCAGGAGAGGGATTAAAAGTTTGGATTACACACATACTCCTTTGATTACAAAAGGAATGGAGGGGTTCTGTGAATAAATGATGAACTCAATTCAAGGCCTCCTCAAAATAACACAAAATTAAGACGAAACATACCATCAGTCACACATTCATATTAAAATAGCTCTATGATAATAGTGGTAAAATCATGTTTTCTGACCTCACAGGTGATGAAAACTCCCCTAAAAATCACACAGGAAACTTGTACCGAGCGGGGATCGAAACCCAGCCCGCTACATACGAGGGAGCGACGCTTCCCAGAGACCACAGTGGTACATATGTAGTAGTAGGACTTTATTGGACTAAAACTAAGATATAAAGAATGCTATTTACAAGTATGGGTCGCACGAGCAGTAAGCCGTACGTGCTGTTGACAGTCCGTTACAATAAAGTAATATTTGGTATTAATATAATATAAAACAAAAAGAAAACACCATAATATTACAATTAAATAAACAATTTCCATCCAAAGTAATTCTGCCCGAAGGCAGGTCCTTCACTGCAATCATAGCATTTTCATGCTATGCTTGCAGCTTTACTAGGGAATTGTGTAGGTGTGGTAGCTTCCCGTTGCTTTCCACACCGGTGAAAGATGATGATAATGATGATAATGATAAGGATGATGGCCATATGATTTCGGGGACCGTTTGGGCCTTAAAGTTTTCCTGACATTTGTCTTACAGGTGAGGAAAAACCCCGATAAAAACCTCACCCAGAAAAACTGCCCCGACCGGGGATCGAACCCGGGCCCGCTGCGTGACAAGGCAGCACGCTACCTCGAGACCACAGCGGTGGACATAAACAATTTATATATATGTAAATAAAGTTATATAAAATACATATCTTATTTCCATTTTATTAATGTTATTCATTAAGAATTCCAAACATTAATTAGTATTTTAAGGTACCATGTCAGTTTTCATCCATTTGGACAATTGATTCCCGTGTATATTATCGACATGATAAAAACCCTTGTGGTACTGTCCTTAATAATTTATAAAATGAGGTGTAGAATATAACTAGATTTTTGTTGAGTATGAGAGTAACTTATAGACTAAACATTCTTCTTCAAACTGGCAAGTCTTGCTATTTAGAGTAACACTAGAGAGAAATTTAGCATAAAACAATTCTTTTTTTAACAGCAGGGTAGAGTCGGGAATATACCTGGCACTTATACTTTGCTACCTCTCACTAGGATAGGTAAGGTAAATGACCTGTTACGTTTGTAAGTAATTTGGCAAAAACTTATTTTCTGTCACATATTAACAATAGAAAAATATTTTCAATACATTACGTTTTAAACATTAATTTTATTATTATTTCAGATTAAAGGTAGATTACCTTTATGGGAACCCAGATGCGATAAGATAAGTGCCATAGACTAGGTAGAATAGGATGTTTGGCACAAATGGACAATGCATGGAAGGTATGGAAATATCCTATAGGAAGATCAGATGGAAAGGACCCAGTACGTAGGACAAGAATGAGATGGAAGAATATATTAACCCTGATTGAGAAGATTAATTAAACCGGGAATAATTTCAAAATATCAGCTCAAAATGAGGATTAATGGAAAGGTTATGTCCATATGACCTTGTATGTACATATAAAACTCATACGTGCCGCGTGGGAATGTGGAGGCTCCCTAGCGGGTGTTTATTAATCAAGCTAATTTTAGTTACGCATATTTACGTACAGATATCAAAGAATGACATCTGGATAGCAAATTTCCTTAATGAGACAAACAACAGTCAATCAAAGCATTACTTGAATGGATGAAAGGATCTTATGACTCGGGATCCACGGCTTAAAATCCCTCAAGGAGTACTTGTACCTTGGATTTATGCATCCTAAATATTCATCGACTTCTTCTGGGTTTGAACCCGTGATTCCCAGGACTTGAGGCAAGGAGCATAACCGCTAGATCACCGTGGAAGGTGGCCTTGAACCCCCGGGTTAATTATTGCGAATGAGTTAATTATTCGAAAAGTTTTAAAAATATATTTTATTATAAAAAATGTAAATCGCTTGACGTGTCTCTTAGTATGGGCAGTAATTAAAAAAACTGATATTTATTTAACTTTTATTTCAAAATATTAGTAATAGTTTAAATTTATACAACATGCTTTTTTATGTTTTTTAAAATTAGGACTGTAAAAAAAGAAACAAGATTCACTATAACACCAAGAAAATAATACCGCTGATTGAATTGCATAGTTGACTGCTTAATAAATTATAATGCAGCCGGTTTTATTTCCGATACTGACAGCATCACTTTTTAACACTTTTTTTACTATTTTAATATTCAGGTAAAAGTTTATCCACCTAAAATAACGGCTACGAGTATAATATAACGTACAAGCTCCGTAAACACAATATATTCAAAACGTGAATATGTATTTAAATCGTATTTAAATAATAGAACCCAAACAACAAAAACCGACGATAAATACAGTAGTATACGTAATATTAATATAGGTGTCCCTCAGGGGACTGTTTTAGGACCAAGTTTATTCTTAATTTATATTAATGATTTACTCAAAATTAACTTAGAAACATTTTTTGGTTCTATATATGCATATGCTGACGACACGGTTGTCTTATTTTCCGGCTCTACATGGACCGAAACCATGCATAATGCTAATAAAGGAATCAATGTAATTAAAGAATGGCTAGACACAAATTTACTTTCTTTGAATATCTCAAAAACTTCATTAATTCCTTTTTCTTTAACATCACGCGGTATATATGAATTTCATTCAAACCCCAGTCACGATATTACAATACACAATTGTAATAACGATTATTGCACATGTCCATCCTTGAGAATATCAACTCAAGTGAAATATCTAGGTATTATAATAGACCAATATTTAAGATACGACAAACACGTTTCCTTGCTGTGTAACAAACTACGTAAAACTATTCACAAATGTATCATCCTTCGATTATATTTACCAATTTATGTATTGCGAACTGTTTACTTAGATCTGGTTCAATCCATAACCCAATACGGAATATTAGGTTGGGGTGGAATCGCAAATTCTATTCTTTCTCCCTTAACATTACTACGAAAACGAATCATAAAAATCTGCTTGCAGAAACTTTTAGATTACCCTACAAATTTAATTAATTTAGAATTCAACGTGCCAAATATTAAACAAATATTCAAGCATACATTGCTTACTTATTTTCATAAAAATAAAAACGAATTTAAAGAGCACAATCGAAGTTTTTACAGCACCAGACAAAATACCACTTCTTTGTTACATGTTTCAAAATTGTATACAACTTCTGGATCTAAACATAGTAGATATCTAGGACCCAAATTATATAATGAATTAATCAGATCTAATCCAGAACTAAGTAAACTAAACACAGCTAGTTTTAAAAAATCAATTAAATTATTAACTTTTAATTAATCAAGTGAATAAAATTAATAATTTGAATATTTTAAAATAATAAATATAAAGCATCTATTTTTGCTTATATTATTATAAATCAATATATAACTAATTACTTTCTTCTGTATTATTGGTTATAATCCATTACATCATATGATTTATATTATTTTATGTATATCATTCACCATTTCATTAATTCTCTTGTTAGAATAAGTTTTATTCCCAGTACATTATTATTTTTTATTTGTATGTGCCATAATTAATGTAAAAATGATATTGGCCCCAACTTTAAATGTATATATTCTATTTGTATTATTCATGTAACTGAACTGCACCAGAGCACGAGCACTTGCTCATTCGGGTGTCAGTACTGTGTATAACATTTATTTGTAAATAAAATTTATTCTTATTCTTATATAATTAGGTAATTTAAAATTGTTTTTAAATAATTTTGTTTCTTTATACATGTTTTAATTCGAATGTTTATTTACGTTCTCTAGGTAGTTTACGCGTTTTATGTCAAATATTCTTATCATGTATACAACAGTATTTATAACGAAATATGACATCCCTTCCTCTCATTATAAACAATTTTTAATTCAGGTAACCATATCATGGTAAATAATTCTGATTAACTGTGCAATGTTTGCACCATTTTGTATTAGATGTTGGGACTGAATTTAAACAATAGACTGTGTAGTACTATAAAAACTTCAAATCCTGTGTTCGTTTTGACAACTAAAAGCGTATTAATTCTTTTATTAGTGGCTTTATTTTTCTCCTGCACGTCATTACCATTCTCTGTGACAATGTATCGATACATAACAACGCTAAATACATCAACACGAAAGGATTATAAGTTTTGGTCTCCTTTATAATATATATATATATATATATATTTATTAAACACAATGTGTACACTAATATTATATACATGGTTTACAATTTTGCTATTAATTCGTGAATTGTTTTGGTTCTGTTTTCGCACTTCACTAAGTGATACTTTGGGCACGGTTTGCTACAGAGTTTACAGATGCAGGCCTCCTCAGGTTCATGGTAACTTTGTTTATGACATATTTTGCCATGGAAGCCGTGAGCGGCGAAGCGTGTGTATAAGTGGCGAAGTCGAAAATTTGGTCCTTTCCATTCGTCTGTGTTTAACGCTTCCGTTTCCGTGATTTCGTTCGGAATCTCTCTGGCTTTTCTCTGTCCCTCCTCGATTGCTGTTTTGTATGCCTGCGTTTCTGGTAGATCGAAGTGTTTTCGGATGTCTTCTATGAAGTAAGACTCCTTTGCTATTATGTAGGCATAGCTATGTCTTGTGAATTTTGAAATTGAAAGAGCCCGTTTTAGGAATCTCGCTTTTATGCTTTCAAGTTTCATGAAATTTTTGACTGTGAGATATGTCCATATTAGCTGGATTCCATAAGTGGCAACCGGCATAACTTTGATGTTGAATAATGCTATTGCCGTTGGTAGGGATAGGTTTCGTAACTTTGGAATGTCATAAATGGCTTTTGTGGCAGCTGTAGCACGCTCTTGTATATGCATCGAGAATACTGTTCCGGTGGTCTGTAATGTTATTCCTAGATATTTGAAGCTGCTAACGAATTCTAGAGTTGACCCGTCGCATGTGAGGTGATCTCTCTTGGATAGTCTTCCTCCTCTCCTAAATTTCATTGCTTAGGTCTTTGAGCTATTTATTACCATTGAATTTTCTAGTCCCCATTTCCTGATCTTCTCCATGGCTGCTTGTAGGTCTTCTAGGCTCCTGGAGAGGATAGCCATGTCATCTGCGTACATAAGGAGTTTGACGTTCCTTGTGTCTATCACCTGACCGATGTCCGCCGTCATGACGTTAAAGAGTATCGGGCTCAGCGGGTCTCCTTGTAGTACCCCTCTTGTCTGGATGATATTTTTCGACGTAGTTATGCCGTCGTGTATAGCCACAGAGTTTGCGGTTAGCACAGACGCGATTATTTGTAGTTCATTGCTAGTCCTACCTAGTAAGCTTTCTAGCTTTTGAACGAGTATATTCCTGTTGATGCTATCGAAGGCTTTAGCGTAATCTATGAAGATTGCGTACAGAGGGGTGGTGGGTTGCGCCAAGGTCGTTGTTATTTCTTTTATAATTTCATGTACAGCGTGTAGCGTTGATCTGCCCGGGGTGAAGCCATATTGATTCATTGGTATGATAGCACGTAATGTTGGTTCAATTCGCCTCAGTAGAAGTCTACTGAAAAGTTTAAACATGACGTTTTCCAGGGCTGTTCCCCTATATGAATTTGGATCGTTCTTTCGTCCTTTGTCTTTGTAAGGCACAGTTATCAGTGTGCTCCTCCACTGTTTTGGGATTGAATTATTCTTGAAACATTCTCTGAAAAGGCACGCTAGCGGTTCCGCCAGGTCTCGGACTGTGTCTTTCAGGTGTTCAGCATATATTCCATCTGGGCCGGCCGCTTTGTTGTTCTTTCCGTTCATGATTAGTTGAGTGACTTCTTCTGTTGTGATGGGGGTCGAGGTTTGATTGCGTTCCGCATGTAGTGAGAAGGAGTTGGACATTTTGTTCCTTTCTCCCAGGAGGTTGCTGAAGTGCAATTCCCATCGCTCCATGTTTACGAGGAGGCTCGATCTGTTCTTCTTCGAGGACCTTAGGATTTTGTAAGGTTTCATTTCCGCCTCAGCAATTAGTTCCTGTTCTACGAGGAGGTCGTATGTTAATTTCTTTTCCTTTAGTAGGCATTTGTATTTCCCACGCTCTACGGCGTACTCTGTCAGTGCATCACCTTCGTGTTCCCTAGCAGCATGGAGGAGTTGTAGTGTCCTTTGCCTCATTACGTAACAATCTTCGTCGAACCATGGCTTCGCGGTGCGTTTCGATCTGGGCAGTTCTCTGGTGGAGTGTGTGATTATGTCATTCAGAGCAGCAGTTGCCTCGTCTAAGTTCCCCTGCCTCATCATGTCCACTATTTTTGGTAGCTCTGCTTTGTTTGTTTCCCATCTTTCTTCGTCTATGTATCTTGAAATTGACAGTTTGAAATATGTGCCTAATGGTTCTTGTGTTCCTGCACTGGCATGGAATTTTGTTATAACAGGGAGGTGTTTCCTAATTGTGACATTTTCCACATTCACCTCAGCGTCACCTCGACCGTTCGTGAAGACCAGGTCGATTGTGCTCCCCCCGTTTGGTGCCACATATGTGTAATCCTTTTCCTGGTTTAACAGGATTAGCCCGTAGTCCAAAAGAAAGTCGGTAACCGCTTGTGTTTTTGTGTCCCATTTGTCTATTCTACAGTTAAGATCGCCTACCAGGAAAGTAGGTTTGCTATCTTCTGTGTTTTCTAGTGCCCTTCCTAATTCATCGATGATGACCTCGGGTTCGGTGTTAGGAGTGAAGTATGCGCCAACGATGTTCGCTCTTCTAGTGACTATCGTAAGAGTGCTGTCTGTACAATGGTCTCCTTTATGAGAAACTATTAGAGTTCGATATTTGCATTTATATTTGCCATGTGTTATCCGTAGACTGTTATGTATTTTGTTCTATATCGACCAAGCATTTCAAATGCCGTGTCTGAACGAAAAGTTCAAATTCTGATAATTATTATATTGTACCAATCTATCATCATCATCTACTTCATTTTATTTGTCTTCCTTTTATTCTTCTTTCAGTTATCCTTTTTTACGTATTGACAGTCTTTGAATTTTATAATTTCTATCATATCTTCTAAAATAGTTTTCGTTAGAGTTCATTTGTTAACAGAAATTCTGCAGTCAAATTTTTAAGAAACTTATGACGGATAGTATGGGCAAAAATTCTGTAATTGACCTAACTTCTTCCATTTCATCTGAGTATTTGCTATCTGTAATTGACCTAACTTCTTCCATTTCATTCTGAGTATTTGGTTTGTTTTCTTGTTTAACAGATGTTCAATACTAACCATCTCCATAATAATATTTTGGTTCCATCCAATCTCTGTCAAATAAACATCAAATGTAAGATTTTACAAACAATGTTTTATTCCTCTCTGTACTTACGCTTTTGTTTGCAAAAAATGTATCTTCTCATTATAAACTTACATGCAATATACAATTCCAGTATTTAAACTATTGATCTTTTGTAATTAGCGAAAAAAACTGCCTAATTTAATCTCCTTAATGCGAGAGGACTAGAAGGCCCTTGGTTTGTCAGCACGTTGCTGGCATCACATGCCCATGGATTGTACTGCGCAGACAATGAAGTTATTAGTCTATATTATACACTTTTACATTAGTCATGACTAAGGCTAGGATTTTTATGTAATAAAAGATAAGATTGCAATGCAATATTATTCATCTGTTTGTGCGTGAAACAAGGCAAAAGGCAGTCTAACTTCTCATTATAATATTCAACTGTTTGTGTGTGAAACCAAAACAAAAGACAGTCATAAGTCTAACTTCTCATGATACTATTTTGCAAATCTTAACTTTCAGTACATAAAAATCCTAGCCCTAGTCTGACTTTTGCTCTAATTTTTTAACAATCATATGTTTTATTTTGTTGGTATTCATTTTTTAAATTAATTGAAAACGTTTAATGTATTAAAAATATTTTGCGTCTCTCTTTCTCTATCTTTTATATGTTACATTGCCATCAGAAAACCTTATACTGTGCACATTTTCCCATTTATCTTCAAGTTATTAGAATTACTGCCAAAATGTCGTAATTATCATATTTTTTATTCTTAAAAACATTTAAATATTTCTAATAAGTTATTTATCCTATTGGGTTAACTAACTAACCCACTTGCAGTATCGAATCCGTCGGTTCATTGTCGCGCGGACATAAGCTCCCCATATATTCCTATCCTGAGCTAATGTTTTCCAATTATCCCCTGTGTAATCTACGTCTCTCAAACCGTGGTTAATATTGTTCTCCCACCTCATTCTTGGCCTGCCTACAGCGATTTTCTCTGGTTTTCATACAAGGAATTTCAATGCTTGTCTTTCATTCCCCGTGTCCTGCTCATCGCAGTCTTCGAGAATTAACTCTTCTTATTATATCTGGTTTCCCATAAAGATAATATCGGCCACTGTTATGTAGTTTTCTGTATTCGTCTGTCTGTCCATCTCTCTTTGATCCAAAATATTTCCTAAGGACTTTATTCTCAAATACTCGTGATATTTTCTTCTTCTTTAAAGTAAGCATCCATATTTCGCATCCATATAATATAACTGGGAAAATAACAGTTTTATATATCTTTAGTTTAACGTTATTTGAGATACGTTGGGACGACAGGAGTCCCTCTAATGCATAATAGGATGATTTTCCAGAATTGAGCCTGTGTCAATTTCTATATGCACCTCATTCTCGTTTGTAATTATTGTTCCTAGATATTTGAATTCAGAAACTTTTTAACAATCTTCCTCATATGTCAATAAGTGTCCATTTCATTGTATACAGGTCAAGCATTCCTATGTGTTTTATAGGTGTTTTACTTTGTGTTTGAGCTCTTGGCATGGATTTCCTGAAGTAGTCCCAGCCCGATGAACTGAATGGTGAACTATGTAACCTCCGGATTTTTTTTATCCCAGTGGAATTCATATCCTCGTTGCTTGACGGTTGTTTTTACGGTGAAAGACCGACACTCTTTCGGCCAAGATACTTTTTTCGTCTGACTTGTCGCCTTCGACCTCTCAAGTACACGATCGAATTGGACTGCATTGTGTAAATTATAAAAGTATCTATTACACATTCATCATTAAACATTAGGGGCCTGACGTTGAAAATTTTGTTTACTGGGCTACAGAATATTTTTCATATAAATGTGTAATTCCATCTATAATTAATATGCATATTCATATAATTAAATATTCAAAGATTAAATACATAATGAAGGGGTAGATTTCCGTCTCAACATTAATATTAAACAGTAATTTTTTTTCAAGAAACACGTGTCAAATACAGCAATATTAATACATAGCCTACTGTATAAAAACGAGATACTTGATATGACGTTAAATGGTAACATGTCTATAAATAATCAAAGAGTAAATAAATGTATGCATTAAATATTTATTATTTATTTGTTTATTGCAATATTAATACATTTTAGTTGTGAAACTATTTTTCAAGTCAATAAAAATCGGCGACTTTTTTTTATGTTCTTTTCTCTCCTCTACTTGGTATTTTTGTCTCACTAATAGCGTTGACGGGCGGCTTGCTTTTTTCACTGCTAATTATAAAGTAAGGAATATTGCTAAAATATTATTTCCAAAGAAATCGCTAATATGTAGTCGCTTGACCGTCATTCAAGCTGCGACTTCTTTAATTTTGATCGTCAACGCGATTAGCGATTAGGCAAAAACAGCTGTGCAGCGGCAAAAAAAGTTCCACTTAATGTTTAAATTGTATACGGTATAGTTTTTTAAGGAATGATACATGTTCACCGACTTCTACTGTTATATTAAATTATACTTGAGTTTATAATAATTAGGTATGGTACTTTAAAATACAAAATATCATAAAATATAGATATTAAAATATAGATAAATAATGTCTTCATACCAACTACAGCATATTAATCAAATACACTAAATTATCTGCATTCAAGAAAGCAAGTTAACAGCTAAATAAAGCAAAGGATGTGATATGCGATAAAATATATTATAGACTAGTGAATTTATGTAGGCATACTTTCGTGTATTTACATATTAAGCTTTACTGTTAAAATTTTAAATCTTGTGATACCATGCTAATATATGTAAGTTGGCGACCCTGTACTGCAGCCAAATGGCTTCTGCGAGTGGTGTGTTTTACCGCGAGCTATTTCAAACAAAATAAATGTGGCGAAAAATTGAACACACATTTGTAAATAGATAATTTTGTATGTTTTCATTAGAAATAGGATTAATGAAAGTACATTATAACTTGTTCACCCATTGTTTATCGCACTTGTAAAGTTGATACTTTGTCATCCGTTCTCTTTCGAATCTGCTCCCAGCTAATCATGAAGTGATGTGTTGAAAATAGTGCGTAGAGGGGCAAAGAAACGGGTTACCGCGTAATATCTTACTTTTTATGACTTACAGAATAATACAGTGATATGCAAATAGCAATTCCGTTTGGTTTAGTTAATATTTAAACAAGTTCCTTTTTGTTTGTTAATATATTTGCTCAGTTAATTATTACCGCATGACGTGAAAGTGAATAGAAAAAAGTGTGCAGATTGGATAACAAGTGAGTCCATTAACTGCTGAACAAGATGGCACAAAGCTTGGATCTCTGTTTTAACATTAAATCCGCACAAAGGTAAGTCCTGCATATTCATCACCATGTATATTTTATTAGGCAACTGAAGGACAAGAGAGATCAGTCCATTAACGTAATAAGGATGTGCTTATTCAAAGCTAGTTGGTATATTAATTAACAATATAAATCTTTTTTTTTAAATCTAAGCTTTTAACAACTAACATACCTTGTTAATTACACTGAGCAATAAAATGTTTTTTTTTTTGTCTCAGAAAGAAACATGTGTGATCCTGATAGCATTTTTTCTGCTGAATTCAAATATGATATCGGTTTTTCTCCATCACGCAAGGTTTGAAGAAGATTCTATCCTTTCAGCGGGAACCAAGCATTTCATACTGGTTTTTGGATAACTTCAAATCTCGTATGAGAACTTTAAGATTTTCATGAGTCAATAAATGAGGCTCAGATGAACAGCTTTGTTTAAAAGTTGTATCACCAAAATCTGTTTCTTCTTCTTCCTTATTTCCATCAGAATCTGAGCTCTCTTCATCTAATGTCACATGTTCTGGATGCTTTGGTATGGGCAATTCTTCGCAAGTTAGGGTACACCTCTGTATGTTTTGATGTAATCCCTTTAATGTTTGTTATTAAAAAATAATTATTTGAATCAATTAATTGAAATTGAAATAAAAAACTGTGGGTGATGGAGAAATTCCGAATACATATTTGAAAACACGATAAAAAAACTGCATTAAGTACAACTATTGGTACTCATGGGACAAAAATCATGGTGACCAGTGTTATGAATATTTTTCGAATTAAGAAGTACATTTCATTAGAGTTCATGATTTCCCAACGAAACCTTATGTATTTTACTTTTTATGTAAGAATACTATATCTAAAAAAATTAAAAATAGGTATTCACATCATAATAAAAGTCACGTCTTTCTACACTTTTTTTTTAAACTCTTGAACTCCATAAATGTGGATTTTAAACCATTATGAGGTTATATAGCTATCTTTTTAAAGGTAAACGAGTAGGCCTATCTATATCCTGATATATAAAACTACATTTTGTCCTACATATTATTAAAAATATGAACTTTCGAAATTAATAAATAGTTTTCAAGTCCAGTTGACATCACGTAACTTTCTATACAACTCACATACACTATTGAACCCTGAGGTTTATGTAAATTTGCTCTCCATATATATAAATTCTATCTTCAAGCCACAGTTAGTCCAAAAGCATTCAAGACTGAAAGTGTATAAAACACTGGCTCTTCCAACTCTTTTGTATGGTAGCGAAGTATGGACGTTGAAACAGAAGGATATACAGAGACTTAGATCTGCTGAAATGAGATATCTTCGGAGGACTGCAGGATACACACTACTAGATCACAAAAAAAATGAAGACATCTTAGAAGAATTACACATGGAATCTTTAGAAAACAAAATTTCTGATTATAAGTCAAGATGGATACAACATGTTCATCGAATGGAAGATCACAGAATACCCAAACTAATGTTAAGATATCAACCTGCAGGAAGAAGAAGACCAGGACGTCCACTCAAAAGACTTCTGGATGGTGTTTCTCTTGAGGCCGAAACAGGTCAACAAATGGCCTAAATTCGTGAATGTACTATGATGATGATATATATATATATATATATATATATATATATCCAGAATACTTCGGTAGCTCAGGTCATAAGAGCGCTAGAGTACAGAGTTTAGAGACTCGGGTTCAAATCCCGACTCAAGCATTCATTTTTCTTTTCATGTATATATATATATATATATTTATAGATATTATAAATATATTTTTGACATTTGGCAATGAAGGCAAATATGATATGAAAAGAAAAAAGAATGCTTGAGTCGGGATTTGAACTCGAGTCTCTAAAGTATAACTTTAGAGACTCGAGTTCAAATCCCGACTCAAGCATTCTTTTTTCTTTTCATATCATATATATATATATATATATATATATATATATATATATATACATATACTTCTTTACCTGATTTTATAATGTAAATTAGAGGAAATAACAGATTGTTTGATTTGATCAATCTATAGTAATTCTGCCCGAAGGCAGGTCCTTCACTGCAATCATAGCATTTTCATACTATGCTTGCAGCTTTACTAGGGAATTGTAGGTGTGGTAGCTTCCCGTTGTTTTCCACACCGGTGAATGATGATGATGATGATAATGATAATGATAAGGATGGTGATGATGGTCATATGATTTCGAGAACCGTTTGGGCCTTAACGTTTTCCTGACATTTGTCTTACAGGTGAGGAAAAACCCCGATAAAAACCTCACCCAGAAAAAAATGTCCCGACCGGGGATCGAACCCGGGCCCGCTGCGTGACAAGGCAGCACGTTACCCCGAGATTACAGCGGTGGACATGTATTTGAAACAATATAAAACAATAAATACGTACTTGCGGCCGTGTTATCAATAATTGTTCTCAAGGCCTCCTGTTGTTTCAATGAATAAACATTGCCTACACTGTTAACGTTAGTCAGTTGTTTATAATGAACTCAAATATTTCCAAAAAAATATGTTATTATTTTACTATTATTTATTATTTTGAAAACACAATCGCGCAAAAAAAGAATGTACAACGCATGTTTGTGAAGTGTTTTACAGAATCTCGGAAATTAAAAACCTCGCTATCGCTCGGTTTTGAAACATTTTTTCTCGGTTCTGTGAAAACCACTTCCCAGCCTTGCATCGTAATATACTATTTTATCGATGAAATATTATTGATACATTTTATAATTCCTTCTGTAACGATTTCATTTCATGTTAGCAAAACATAAGAGATGCTATATTGCGAGACATTAAAAATTATTGAATCTTGTGTCACTAAAGACTTGTAAACACTGCGAAAGGTGATGACGTTTTTACGGATAGGGCTATATGCCTAGGTATCATCTAGTTTGCCATTTACTTTTTAAAAGTTTTGGACGAAGTAACACAAAAATGGCATGTCGTATGCCAAAATCATTTGTCTTACAGCTATTAATCAACTTATTTATCAAGTTACTTTTATACACATTGGTCGGCACTTGTTCAATTTTTTCATCAAGTTCAATAGAAATACAGGCCAGCAACTACATTAGAGAATAGTTGACCAAAGCTATCAGAAAGCAAACAAGTAAATAGCAATGTAGCCGATTTGCAAATCACTATTTTTTTATGTTCTCGCTGTCAGAAGATTTAATGTCTCTGTATTTACAAATTAAAATAAGTTTATAAGGTAATTAAAATTTATTTTTCGGATTGCGATTTTTTATTAATAGATTAATGAATACAAATAGGTTATTTTAATGGAATTCTGGGATTTTTATAAGGTTTTATCACCAGACAACTACAGAGAGAACAGCAATAAAAACTGAAGAGTAAAATTAAAAAATGCACATATTACCATAATTATATGAATAATTGTAATAATCTGA